>JAIOJX010000026.1:262684329-263064329 GCA_022376925.1 Tragulus kanchil | reverse complement strand
AGAGCAACAAGCCTAGAAAATCACTTACAATTAACAGAAAATAAGTATGGTGGCTTCTTTTTGTGGGGAAGATAATTTCATCTGAAATCACAGAAGAAATTGAAAAGTAATTTGGTACTGTGGAAACCAAGGAAAGATAAAGGACTGGAAGGTGAAATATGCCAACTCTTAACTCTAAGTGCTGATGAGAGATATTATGGTGCGCTGGTTCGAGTGAAAAATCACACAGACTGGGAAAAGAATAGTTCAAGTGGGCATGCTTCTATTATGTTACAAAAGAGTTATGTTATTCTAGGTTCAGTACTTTGAAATAAAGATGGAGTTACGGTTCTATGCAGAAGGCTGCATAAGAAGTTTGAGACAAAGTCTCACAAAGTTATCATTGAAACAAAATCATTTGCAAGGCCATGCAATCCTTCAATTAGTTTGTGTGGTACAGAAATAAGACTTGAAGAAAAAATCTTTAACTACTGATAGATCAAACTTGAAAAAATCTTTAACTATAGCTCATCTTCAATTTTTTATAATCTGAAATTAGGTTATTTGCTTGAATAAGAGAACCCAATCTCTTTTAATGTTTTTTATTTTCCCCCTGTAACTTCCATCACTACAATTAATCTGCTTTTCTGCTTCATGGTGGGCCTACATATTGCATTGGTCCAGCATGAAGTGGAAAGGAAATGGGCGAAGGCTTCTGGGGGAAGGGTGGACAAGTGAAGGAAGAGCAGTGACAGACCTGAAGAGCAGGAAGGAGAGGCGTAGAGTTTATTTTTAGTTATTTGTGAAGTAGTTTTCCATGGCTTAATTAATCAATACTTCCCTCCAAAACCACTTAAAGCAAAGAACACTAAAAAATTAATTTTAAAAAATTAATGACTTCTATAGGACCACAGTAGAATGCTGTTTAAGTGCCTACCATAGTGCTAGGAGCTCAGTAAATGGCTGATCAAAGAAGGATGAATTTATAAATATCGCATGGATTCTTCTGTTCCGAGGAAGGAGAGGGCTGCTGCTAAAAGTTAAAATCAGCTGATAACATTTAACATACGTCTTGCAATTCTGACTTAAAACAGTCAGACTGATTTAAAACTTTACATAAATGAAATCTTAACATGTAATTTTACCTTCCAGGTTTTCCCAGAATTGCTGTGCAGATCACATGATGGGATACATTCTCTCCTCTGACTGAATCTTTTTTCCCTCAGCTTCCCAGAGCCTCACCCAGTCAGGTGTAACTCATTCCCAGGTGGTTTTAGGTGATTAGGAAGTATGCCTGGAGAAGCCTTTAACCCAGTCAGGTGTAACTCATTCCCCAGCTTTAAAAATGGAAAAGAAAGTTCATGGAGCTTCTATTATGTTACAAAAGAGTTATGTTATTCTAGGTTCAGTACTTTGAAATAAAGATGGAGTTACGGTTCTATGCAGAAGGCTGCATAGAAGTTTGAGACAAAGTCTCACAAAGTTATCATTGAAACAAAATCATTTGCAAGGCCATGCAATCCTTCAATTAGTTTGTGTGGTACAGAAATAAGACTTGAAGAAAAAATCTTTAACTACTGATAGATCAAACTTGAAAAAATCTTTAACTATAGCTCATCTTCAATTTTTTATAATCTGAAATTAGGTTATTTGCTTGAATAAGAGAACCCAATCTCTTTTAATGTTTTTTATTTTCCCCCTGTAACTTCCATCACTACAATTAATCTGCTTTTCTGCTTCATGGTGGGCCTACATATTGCATTGGTCCAGCATGAAGTGGAAAGGAAATGGGCGAAGGCTTCTGGGGGAAGGGTGGACAAGTGAAGGAAGAGCAGTGACAGACCTGAAGAGCAGGAAGGAGAGGCGTAGAGTTTATTTTTAGTTATTTGTGAAGTAGTTTTCCATGGCTTAATTAATCAATACTTCCCTCCAAAACCACTTAAAGCAAAGAACACTAAAAAATTAATTTTAAAAAATTAATGACTTCTATAGGACCACAGTAGAATGCTGTTTAAGTGCCTACCATAGTGCTAGGAGCTCAGTAAATGGCTGATCAAAGAAGGATGAATTTATAAATATCGCATGGATTCTTCTGTTCCGAGGAAGGAGAGGGCTGCTGCTAAAAGTTAAAATCAGCTGATAACATTTAACATACGTCTTGCAATTCTGACTTAAAACAGTCAGACTGATTTAAAACTTTACATAAATGAAATCTTAACATGTAATTTTACCTTCCAGGTTTTCCCAGAATTGCTGTGCAGATCACATGATGGGATACATTCTCTCCTCTGACTGAATCTTTTTTTTCCCTCAGCTTCCCAGAGCCTCACCCAGTCAGGTGTAACTCATTCCCCAGGTGGTTTTAGGTGATTAGGAAGTATGCCTGGAGAATCCTACTTGCTTGGGGAAAAAATGCTAGTGAAAGGTCAAAGCTGAGTTCCTAGGGATTGCAGCAGCTGAAGCTAATAGTATGAATCATCATTAGCTTTTACTGGTGCCAAGTCATGCAAGTCTGTGGAGTTCATAAAGAAAGAGAAATTTGGATCAATAGGGCTTTATGCTACCATGCAGCTAGATAATTACTTTCAAGAAATTAAGTTTGTAAAGGTTTTTTTTTTTTCTTCCTTAAACTGTTTTCTCTGTTCTGAAAGCCTGCCTTAGTTTCTGTAGCTATAGGTAAACCCATAGTATTTCCCTTTACCCACCTTTAAAAATTCTTTTTTGATGCTACATTACTTTGGAGGTAGGCTGAATGTTTCCTTTAGAGTCAGTAACCTTTGGTGTCTATTTGACAGTGGACTGGTATTTCATAACAGGATTGACTTTTTAAAATCCACTTCTCTGCATGTTTACAAGACCAATTCACAGACATACTTGGTCCTTGACTTATACTTGGCTAGTGTTCTGACTGTTGACCTGGCAATGCTAGGGCTGGGTGGGCTTGTGTTGTTTAGCTGGTAACTGAAGTGCACAAGCCATTGCTACTTCTGTTTTATCACATGTCCACTGCCAAGATCCAGTGAACACCACGGAACACTTTTACATTCACAGGGGAAAATATAATAGACTTACACATCTCAGTGTTGAAGGTCTTAAATAAAAAATAGCCCACAAAATATTTTATGCCCTTGTAATGTCAAGGATTTTTGCGGCTTTAAAATAAACCAAGGAGTTGAGAGCATGTGTTTATGAGCTTAATACCATAGGATGTGGGTTACTTTTGCACGTAGACTCAGTCATGCCCATTTGCCTTTAGCTGTTAGTGGGGAGGACTTACAGATATGGTTAGAGAAAAAGGAAGTCAATGTTTTTAAAGAGGTAGGAAAACCTACCTTTCTTCTTAGCATTATTTTAATCACAAAGTGAAAATCTGGTTTCACACTTCTGAATTTTCTTAAAATGCAGCTTATGTAAACTAGAATATTCGAAAGTTTATGGTCTATATATTTATGTCCCTGGCTTACAATCCTTTCTAAATTCTTGTAACTCTATTCCCATACTGATTTTTCTCTCCCAAAAAGATGTGAATTCCTGACAGTTTATGTGAATGTCTATGGGGGGAAAAACTGATTATTTCATTTAATTTTAAACACTTGCAATAATAATGGCTTCTATTTTTTGTATCCTTCAGTGTTTTGGTTGAAATTTTACATGTCTACACTGCATTTGGGTTTTTTTTCCTTAATTTTCTCACCGATTAGACCTATATAGTACTTGACTTGAGTACCTCATTCTTAGAGAAGCGATCCCCATTATTATCAAGCACTTTTCAATTGAGACAGTAATTATAAATATTTATAACAAGGACATTGCAAAAACATAGCTGTACAGAGTAAGATAAGTCAGATTTCCAATATGATACATTTGTAACATCACTGTCAGGTTTTAGGCACTCTATAAATATGTTATATTAGAATTGATGTTAATATATATAAAAAGATAGATGACAAGGTATTTTACCTTGCTTGTATTGAAGTAGCTCCCCACTGCCTCCTGGGCAGTCAGCTCCCATGAAACCACTGCTCTACGGATTTTAAGTCTTTGGTGTAAAACTTCCTGAATTAATCCAGTCTTCATTCACTTGCCATCTCAAGCCCTTCTAAAGCACCTTAGGGTTACAAACGCTAGTCCAGTACACAAAAGATATTCTACAGTACAACCCATTAGACATTGTATAAAGTCTCAAGCTATTGTAGCAACTGGGAATCCCTTGTAATGTCAAGGATTTTTGCGGCTTTAAAATAAACCAAGGAGTTGAGAGCATGTGTTTATGAGCTTAATACCATAGGATGTGGGTTACTTTTGCACGTAGACTCAGTCATGCCCATTTGCCTTTAGCTGTTAGTGGGGAGGACTTACAGATATGGTTAGAGAAAAAGGAAGTCAATGTTTTTAAAGAGGTAGGAAAACCTACCTTTCTTCTTAGCATTATTTTAATCACAAAGTGAAAATCTGGTTTCACACTTCTGAATTTTCTTAAAATGCAGCTTATGTAAACTAGAATATTCGAAAGTTTATGGTCTATATATTTATGTCCCTGGCTTACAATCCTTTCTAAATTCTTGTAACTCTATTCCCATACTGATTTTTCTCTCCCAAAAAGATGTGAATTCCTGACAGTTTATGTGAATGTCTATGGGGGGAAAAACTGATTATTTCATTTAATTTTAAACACTTGCAATAATAATGGCTTCTATTTTTTGTATCCTTCAGTGTTTTGGTTGAAATTTTACATGTCTACACTGCATTTGGGTTTTTTTTCCTTAATTTTCTCACCGATTAGACCTATATAGTACTTGACTTGAGTACCTCATTCTTAGAGAAGCGATCCCCATTATTATCAAGCACTTTTCAATTGAGACAGTAATTATAAATATTTATAACAAGGACATTGCAAAAACATAGCTGTACAGAGTAAGATAAGTCAGATTTCCAATATGATACATTTGTAACATCACTGTCAGGTTTTAGGCACTCTATAAATATGTTATATTAGAATTGATGTTAATATATATAAAAAGATAGATGACAAGGTATTTTACCTTGCTTGTATTGAAGTAGCTCCCCACTGCCTCCTGGGCAGTCAGCTCCCATGAAACCACTGCTCTACGGATTTTAAGTCTTTGGTGTAAAACTTCCTGAATTAATCCAGTCTTCATTCACTTGCCATCTCAAGCCCTTCTAAAGCACCTTAGGGTTACAAACGCTAGTCCAGTACACAAAAGATATTCTACAGTACAACCCATTAGACATTGTATAAAGTCTCAAGCTATTGTAGCAACTGGGAATCCCTTAGGAGAGCATTTAAATCAGGTGCTTTAATGTAGCTAATTAATATATTTTTTAGTCTGTAAAAATAAATTCTGTTTCTGGGAATTGCACAGGAGAACTTAGAATCTAAAAGCAACAGGTTGGGTTTGAGGTGGAAGATAATTTCCAACAACTGGTACTGGCATCGGCCCACAAATTCTGTTTGTTGGGCTTTTGACAGGGACAGAGTAGAATAGGTAGGTGGTTGTAGAGTCCTAGTAGGGGATGGTAGTAGGAGACACCTGAGAAAGGTTGGGAGGCCAGTGAGTTGACGATAACTCAGGAGAGCTGCTCCTTGTTCAGTAAAGCAGGCTCAACTGGATATAAACAGCTGATGAAGAAGGAGTTGGGGAAGACGCAACCAATGATGTACGTCCTGCATCTGCGTCTACCTGAGTGGGGCGGTCTTCTACCATCCTATATATATTGCTGCCCACTCAACTGAAGAGGAAGGCGGAGCAGAGCACGAAGAACTTGAGCCTCAGTGGGTCCAGACGTTGGGTGAGTGCTGGATTAAGTCCCGGCTGCGTGGGTTCGCGTCCCAGACAGGGTTTTGGCCGGGGTTAAGCCTTAGCCATGTGGGTTCGAGTCCCAAACCAGGTTTTGGCTAGGTTCAAGCCCCAGTCACGTGGGTTCAAGTTCTAAACAGGGTTTTTGCTGGAATTCAAGCTCCAGCCACGTGGGTTCAAATCTCAAGCAGGGTTCGATCAGGTCTGGGCCCTGGGTTTAAGTCTCAAATCAAAGTAAAACCCTTTCACTTCCACCTCTGGGGGCAAGAACATCATCATTTTCTGAAGAGTAATAGGATCATTGCAGAAGCACAGTTGCAGATCAGTCACAAGAAGAAAATAAATGCAAGGCCCCCAAATGTGTAAGTATTCTGTTTTTGAGTGACTTTTAATGGAAAGTAATGAAAAATAACCACTAACTCATTAACATATAATGTCTATATTCATTGGAATGGAGAGGGTGGTATTCAGTGACACAGACGCAAGTGAGGTATATATTATTTGGGGTTTTCTTAGTTAATGCCTATTAACTAAGTTAACTAAGTGACAGTAGTACAATAAAATGAGCACTGGCTTTGGTGATCAACTGAAAATGTATTTAAGAGAACTGCAGTTTGAGTCATTTTGAAAAATCCTACCACGGAAACTCAATCATCCCAGGAATGTTTTCATTTACATAGAATGGGTCAAGCAGGGAAGTTTCCAAGTGCTTTGCTTTCTAAGCCATAAAAAGAAGTAATTCAGAATGGGGAGTGTAGGGACAGACCAATCGGAGTTAATTCTAGATCCACCTCCTAAAAGATGTGTGACCAAGTCAGTTACTGATAACTTGGTGCTTCAGTTTCCTCACTCATATAATATAGAGATAATAATATTGTCTAAGTCTCAGAGGGATTTTGAAATTTAAATGAGATAGCATGTTCTAAGTGCTTAGTTTAGTACCTGGAAGATAACTCCTCAATATATATTAGCTATGTAGATCATTTTCATTATTATTGATCAATACATCAGAACAGGAGTAATCAAAGTTGGGGTGTATGACTTGCCCCAACTTCCAACTGTTCTTTTTTTTCTTTTTTTTTGGCCACTTCTATTGGTCTTTCATCCATTTATCTTTGTTCTTTGGCCTCTCTCATTGCAGAGCACCGGCTCTGGGTGCATGCGCTCCAGAGCTCCGGCTGGGTAGTTGGACACATTGGTCCAGCCACTCTGTCGCTCGTGGGATCTTCCCAGGCCAGGGATCAAACCGGTGCCCCCTGCACTGCAAGGCGGTGTCCTTACCCACTGGATCACCAGGGAAGCCCCCAACTGTTGTTTTAAGATCAGTCTGGTCTCAGTTTTTGCTCATGCTTTTCCCTCTAAAGAGATACGCTTCTTAATTACAAGTAGATTTCAGAGGTCGTTTCACTTTTGCTTTTTTTCTGGGAAAACTTTCCTAAGCAGTAGTCGGGATAGCTACCCTGCAACAGATAAGCCCCAATTTATCAATGACTTAACACAATAGACATTTCTTTCTTACTCATTCTTGTTCTATCGATGTAATGAGAAGGAGAAGCAAAGCAATTTGTTACATAGGGTCATTCAATTCAATTAGTTGGGTAGTACTGAGTTCAAGGAGACTGGTCCATAGCAAACAAGAAAACATTACTGTGGGCTTCGTGAATGCCCCTAGTCCGCATGACAAAAAGCTCTTTAGTAAGGCTCTGTTTTCTAATTTCTGGGAGGAGGTCCCTTAGACATACTTCTCTCTGGTCTTGCTCCCACCTGCAGGAAGGAGCCTCTCTTGTATATGTTTCTCCACGATCCTGTTTGAAGCTGGTGATGGGGCACCTGGTCTCTTTTTGCAGTCTGCTTCTTGCTGGTCCAAGTTCAGAAACATGATAGTTGTTTTATACCCTGAAGAGTCCAAGTTTTGTTGCTGCTGTAGTTGTTTTTTAAAACCTGGGCTTCTGATGTCTTTTACAATGCAATTCATCAAAAATTTAAAAGCCTTTATCCTTTTTGTTTCCAGATTGTACTGTATGCTTGTATTCACATATTCACAAGTTCTTTCTTAGACATAATTCTCAAGGCAAATGCATTTGTTTTTATCCTTGTCTCTTGCCCTTCAACTCAATGGAAGCATCTTTGAGATCAATCAACAAAGCTGGTGAGATGGATATATTCATAAACCAACTTAACTGACCAAGTTGCTCAATCTATTTTTAAATTGCCTTTCCTAATATGCGAGAACCACAGTCAAATTTGTCAAAACTTTTAAGTCACCAGGTTTTTGGTCTTTCACTTTTCCTTTTCATTTCTACTTATAAAATAGCCAATTCTTGGCTAATTTTACTATCTTGCTAAGTTTAGCTATTAGAAAATAATATACACTGTTATGCTTGCATTTTCCAACTTCTCTTAGTTCTAAGAAAGGCTCAGATGTTTAGTATTGTTTATTACCAACAACAATTTTTTCGAATACATTATCTGTACATGGCATCCGTCTCCGTCTTCAAACTCACAGCATTAATTTCCTTGTAGCCTGCTGCCCAACTACTAAGCTAGTGCCACATATTTGAAGTTTTATGGTTTGTAGCACCCCATTTCTGAGGCCATTTCTCTGTTAGTCAAAAAATTTGAAGTTTTATTTTTCGATGTAATGAGAAGGAGAAGCAAAGCAATTTGTTACATAGGGTCATTCAATTCAATTAGTTGGGTAGTACTGAGTTCAAGGAGACTGGTCCATAGCAAACAAGAAAACATTACTGTGGGCTTCGTGAATGCCCCTAGTCCGCATGACAAAAAGCTCTTTAGTAAGGCTCTGTTTTCTAATTTCTGGGAGGAGGTCCCTTAGACATACTTCTCTCTGGTCTTGCTCCCACCTGCAGGAAGGAGCCTCTCTTGTATATGTTTCTCCACGATCCTGTTTGAAGCTGGTGATGGGGCACCTGGTCTCTTTTTGCAGTCTGCTTCTTGCTGGTCCAAGTTCAGAAACATGATAGTTGTTTTATACCCTGAAGAGTCCAAGTTTTGTTGCTGCTGTAGTTGTTTTTAAAGCCTGGGCTTCTGATGTCTTTTACAATGCAATTCATCAAAAATTTAAAAGCCTTTATCCTTTTTGTTTCCAGATTGTACTGTATGCTTGTATTCACATATTCACAAGTTCTTTCTTAGACATAATTCTCAAGGCAAATGCATTTGTTTTTATCCTTGTCTCTTGCCCTTCAACTCAATGGAAGCATCTTTGAGATCAATCAACAAAGCTGGTGAGATGGATATATTCATAAACCAACTTAACTGACCAAGTTGCTCAATCTATTTTTAAATTGCCTTTCCTAATATGCGAGAACCACAGTCAAATTTGTCAAAACTTTTAAGTCACCAGGTTTTTGGTCTTTCACTTTTCCTTTTCATTTCTACTTATAAAATAGCCAATTCTTGGCTAATTTTACTATCTTGCTAAGTTTAGCTATTAGAAAATAATATACACTGTTATGCTTGCATTTTCCAACTTCTCTTAGTTCTAAGAAAGGCTCAGATGTTTAGTATTGTTTATTACCAACAACAATTTTTTCGAATACATTATCTGTACATGGCATCCGTCTCCGTCTTCAAACTCACAGCATTAATTTCCTTGTAGCCTGCTGCCCAACTACTAAGCTAGTGCCACATATTTGAAGTTTTATGGTTTGTAGCACCCCATTTCTGAGGCCATTTCTCTGTTAGTCAAAATAACACCAGCTGCTATGACAGAAATCTGTAAATATTATTGGCTTAAATTGATGGGTGTGCATTTCTTGCTCACATAAAGTTCAGTCAGTTCAGTTGCTCAGTCATGTCTCACTCTTTGTTACCCCATGGACTGCAGCATGCCAGGCTTCCCTGTCCTTCACCATCTGGCGCTTGCTCAAACTGACTCAGTGATGCCATCCAACCATCTTGTCCTCTGTTGTCCCCTTCTCCTTCTGCCTTTTATTTTTCCCAGCATCAGAGTCCAATGAATTGTCTCCTCACATCAGGTGGCCAACGTATTGGTGCTTCAACTTCAGCATCAGTCCTTCCAATGAATATTCAGGGTTGATTGCCTTCAGGATTGACTGGTTTGATCTCCTTGCAGTCCAAAGGACTTTAAACAGTCTTCTCCAACACAAGAGTTGAGAGGCATTGATTCTTCAGTGCTCAGCCTCCTTTATAGTTCAACTCTTACACTCATACATGACTCCTGGGAAAACCATAGCTTTGACTATATGGACTTTTGTCAGCAAAGTGATGTCTCTGCTTTTTAATATGCTGTCTAGGTTTATCATAGACCAATTAGAAGTCATCGTCATAGTCCAATTAAATGTGGTTAATACTGAATCCACTCAAGAATTCAGACTGATAGAAACCCACAGAAAGAAAGGGAAGATTACACAGCTGACATTTATGAGAAAGGCCTGAAATTAATGCACAATCATGGCCTATTAACTGTAAAGTAGGCTGAGAAATGTGTCTATCTGTCCAGAAGGAAAGGGATATGGGGTTCCTGAACAGCTTAGTTAGTTCCTCACCTGTTTACTCCACTTCTTACTGATCTTTGTATACACTCACTGTGACACTATAGGAGATTATTTTCCATCACACCCGGATTTGTGTCAATTATTCTTCATCTCCATCCATATGAAAAGTGTTTATATACAAACACAAAGCATATACTTGGCTCTTTTTTTTTATTTACTGGCAGTTGAGAAAGCTTAGGCTTTTGAATTATTTAGTCCTCTGTTCAAAATCCAGCTCCACCACAAATTAGTTGTGCTGTTCCATTACTGAACTTATCAGAGCATCAGGTTTGGCATTTATAAAATGAGAATAATAATAGATACTTTATAGGGAAATTAGAAAAGTTAAATAATATAATGGCAAAGGATAGGTTTATTTTTTTTCCTAAGTACAGAAAGTGAAAACAAAAGTGTTAGTCGCTCAGTCACAGCTGACTCTTTGTGACGCCATGGACTATAGCCCACCAGGCTCCTCTGTCTTTGGAATTCTTCAGGCAAGAAGACTGGAGTGGGTAGCCAGTTCCCTCTTAAAGAGAACTTATTGACCCTGGGACTGAACCTGGATCTCCTGCATTGTACATGGATTCGTCACTGTCTGAGCCAACAGGGATGGTACAGAGTGCATACTAATTTAATTGATTAAATTATGATAATTGAAGGAAGTTTGTGTATACAATCTAAAATGGAATAATAAATGTCAGCCTTTAATTCATAGTATGTTTTTTCCCTAACTTATCAATTAAGGGTACTCCAAGGGGCTCGAAAGACCCATAACCTTGACCTTGCTCATAAATTTTATCTTTTAAAGATAAAAATAATTTAGTGATTCAAATGCAAATTCACTTCCAAGTTTTTTTCTCTCTGAAGCTCTATTCGTAGATTTTAAAGATTCTATTTTATACCACAAAGGACTACGTTACACTTTTAGTAGCATAACCAAAGGTATGTTGACATTCTGATAATCTTTAAGCATCCAGCTTGTCAGTGCCACAATGGTAGCAGCAGAATAGAAATTAAATTAGAAGAGATAATCAGGAAAACACAGAGTCTATAATGGGAGTTGTGTGTCAGATAACACATTCATTAATTAGTAAAACCAACAACAATTTTTGCACTAATATCCTGCTTAATGAACTTAGAAAACATTTCTTTTACACTCTTTTTCTCTGTCTTAAAGTCTTTTTTTTCCCCTGGTTTTTGAAACTACAAGGGTCTATTTATTAGCAAGGAATATGCTCAAAACACATTGTTAAGTGGAAACAGCAGGTTCAAAACAGCAAGCTTGATCCATGAAAGAGAAAAATTGATGTTGGACTTCATTAAAATTGAAAACTATGCTCTGTGAAAGACCCAGTAAAGAGAATGGAAAGATAAGTCATACACTGGAAGAAAACATTTGCTGAACACATATCCGATAAAAGACTTGTATGCAAAACATACCAAGAACTCTTAAACCTCAACAATAAATGAATAACCCAATTTTAAGACGGACAAAATTCTGAACAGATATCTCAAAGGAGATGCACAAATAGCAAATAAACATTTGGAAATACGCGCAAATCATTTGTAAATAAGGAATTATAAATTAAAACAAGAATGAAATGCTAAGACACACATTACAAATGGCTAAAATCCAAAAGCCAACTGCTGGTGAAGATGTGGAGCAACAGGAACTCTCATTCATTGCTGGTGGAATGTGAAATGGTGCAACTACTGTGGAAGACAGTTTGGCAGTTTCTTGCAAAGCCAAATGTTGCTGTGCTTTGTTAGATGGAACAGTAAACCCAGACAAAATGTTAATGCCTACATACAGTACAAATTTTGATAGTGACTTTATTCATGATCACAAAACTGAAAACCACCAAGATGTCCTGCAATAGGTCAGTTGATAGATGAACTGTAATAATCCATACAATGGAATGATATTTACTTTTTAAATTTTTATTTTTTATAGAGTTACACATCGACCAGAATCTTCCATAGGTTAATCACATGTCCCCTCCTCCGAGCCTCCCTCATCTCCCTCTCCATCCCACCCCCACAGGTCACCATAAAGCCCCTGTTTGAGATGCCCTAGTCCCACAGCATATTCCCCTCCCTCACCCCAATGTCCATAGGGCTGTTCCACCTGTCTGCCTCTCCATTGCTGCTCTGAATATTCATTTATCAACACCATCTTTCTAGATTCCATATATATGTGTCAGTACACAATATTTATCTTTCTATCTCTGACATGCTTCACTCTGTAGAATAGGTTCTAGATTCATCCACCTCATTAGAACTAATTCGAACACATTTCTTTTTATAAGTGAGTAATATTATAATGGGGAATACTATTAGAAGAGGGAGTAAAACCAATTAACTATGAAAATACACAAAGACAAATGCATAATGCTAAGTGAAAAATGTCTGCAAAGGTTACACACTGTATTAGCCCACTTATGTGACAGTCTAGAAAAGGCAAAACTATAGAGATAGTAGACAGATGAATGGTTGACTGGGGTTCAAGGTGGAGGGTGCTGAATACTTGAGACATGAGGGATTTTTTGGATGGTGAAACTATTCTGTGTGATCCTATCATGTTGGGTACATGACATGATGCATATCTCAAAACTTACAGAACTTTATAGCAGAAAGAGTGAATATACTAAACTAAAAAAAAAAAAAAATCACTTTAGGGGTTGGCAGATCCCAGATGAAAGGTGTATAAATATATACCTAGAAATAGCAATAATTATCTATTGATTATGAAATTGCATTGATTTTTAAAATAAAGTTATTTTAATTATATAAAATGGGAAAAAGGGACACCATTATAAAATTTCTAAATCTTTCTTGAGATGTTACTGGACTTACACAACTTCTACCATCCAGGATGCAGACTTGTGGAGACTTCCCCAAGACCCTTCATCAGGCAAATGTAACACATTTTATACCTTCCTCACCGAGAACAACATGCTCCAAGTACGTGTTCACAATTGGAGCCACTGCACACATTTCTGTCCACATTTTCAAAAACTGTAAAATAGAAAAAAGGGCTTCTCCTCCATGTTGCTAACCACCTGAGGTCATGGTCACCAAGTTCTGTCCAGGCTTCCAGTTTGCTTCTGCTGCAAAGCAGCAAACAGCAGTTACAAAAGGCATCCTTGCTTTCCTTGGCATCAGAGCTGCTGGACATCACCCTGCTCTGATCTGTCCTGACTGCTCAGCTGCTTTTGGCAGGAAGTCCTCACTTCACTCAACATGTCCTCTTGGGGCTTCCTGGTGGTCTCCATTGCTGCTCTGAATATTTATCAACACCATCTTTCTAGATTCCATATATGTGTCAGTACACAATATTTATCTTTCTATCTCTGACATGCTTCACTCTGTAGAATAGGTTCTAGATTCATCCACCTCATTAGAACTAATTCGAACACATTTCTTTTTATAAGTGAGTAATATTATAATGGGGAATACTATTAGAAGAGGGAGTAAAACCAATTAACTATGAAAATACACAAAGACAAATGCATAATGCTAAGTGAAAAATGTCTGCAAAGGTTACACACTGTATTAGCCCACTTATGTGACAGTCTAGAAAAGGCAAAACTATAGAGATAGTAGACAGATGAATGGTTGACTGGGGTTCAAGGTGGAGGGTGCTGAATACTTGAGACATGAGGGATTTTTTGGATGGTGAAACTATTCTGTGTGATCCTATCATGTTGGGTACATGACATGATGCATATCTCAAAACTTACAGAACTTTATAGCAGAAAGAGTGAATATACTAAACTAAAAAAAAAAAAATCACTTTAGGGGTTGGCAGATCCCAGATGAAAGGTGTATAAATATATACCTAGAAATAGCAATAATTATCTATTGATTATGAAATTGCATTGATTTTTAAAATAAAGTTATTTTAATTATATAAAATGGGAAAAAGGGACACCATTATAAAATTTCTAAATCTTTCTTGAGATGTTACTGGACTTACACAACTTCTACCATCCAGGATGCAGACTTGTGGAGACTTCCCCAAGACCCTTCATCAGGCAAATGTAACACATTTTATACCTTCCTCACCGAGAACAACATGCTCCAAGTACGTGTTCACAATTGGAGCCACTGCACACATTTCTGTCCACATTTTCAAAAACTGTAAAATAGAAAAAGGTCTTCTCCTCCATGTTGCTAACCACCTGAGGTCATGGTCACCAAGTTCTGTCCAGGCTTCCAGTTTGCTTCTGCTGCAAAGCAGCAAACAGCAGTTACAAAAGGCATCCTTGCTTTCCTTGGCATCAGAGCTGCTGGACATCACCCTGCTCTGATCTGTCCTGACTGCTCAGCTGCTTTTGGCAGGAAGTCCTCACTTCACTCAACATGTCCTCTTGGGGCTTCCCTGGTGGTCCAATGGGTGAGGACATCGCCTTGCAGTGCAAGGGGCACCAGTTCAATCCCTGGCCTGGGGAGATCCCACGTGCCGCGGAGCGGCTGGACCCATGTGTCCAATTACCAAGCCAGAGCTTTGGAGTGCATGTGCCCAGAGCTGGTGCTCTGCAACCACAGAGGCCACTGCAATGGGAGGCCCACACAGGCCAAAGAACAAAGATGGATGAAAATAGATAAATGAAAGACCAATAGAAGTGGCCTGCCTGCCTCCCAACCCCTCCCCTCCCTCCACAAAAAAAAAAAAAAAAAAAAAAAATGTCCTCTTGACTCAAAGTGTAGAGGATTCACTTGACTTTTCTTGTTTCACTCTTATCTCTTAAAAATGATGACGATTTTTGGGTTAGAATAGACTCCCTCTATTATTGAGGGCTCTGTGGCTCCCGGACTGCTCATCATATCTTTAAGACCTAAAACCTTTTTTTTTTTGGTGATTCTGTCATATTTTTATGAATGTATTTTTTAGAAAACTCTCAGGGAAAAAACGGATCTCATTGCTGCATCTACTTCTTTGTTTTTTTTTTTTTGTTTGTTTGTTTTGACAGAATTATTAATACTACCATCAAGCTTTCATGAAGAAAATTTTTCAAAGGACACACGACGGAGCAGGTACCACTTGAGGGCACATGCAAAGGATAATCTCAATACTATTCTATTCTCTACCTCTCCTTGGTGAGCTCTCAAAACCTCTCATCCTTTTATTTCCACACATTTCTTGGACAAGGAAGACTATGCCTATCAGTGTCCTTAGACAAGAAATCATAAACAGTCAACCCACTGTGGACTCTTTCTGGCCTTCATGCATGTTTTCTCTGGCCATGCACTTCCTTCACAACAATTTAAAATACTAACCCTTAAAATCTTGGATATGCATATTCTGGCTTATCCCTTTTGCAAAGGTGATGATCTGTCAGCACTGTATCTACAGTCTGCAAAGCAACAATGGCGTTGTCTTGAGAAGAAGCTGCACCTTCTGATGAGTGAAGGTGAGGTTTTAGCCCATGGGTTACAAACATATCTTGCACCAAGAGTAGCATGATGATTGCTAACAAGCCTCACAAAATAGCCTCACCTTCAGCAATAAATTTAAAGATGTATTTGAAGTGCTATCACCATTCTCATGATCCAGCATTATCCTTATCCTAAGAGGCATCAATATAGTTCTTACTGCCTTTTAGTCCTTCCATGTGTTCATCATAACATGA
Organism: Tragulus kanchil; assembly: GCA_022376925.1. NCBI lineage: Eukaryota > Metazoa > Chordata > Mammalia > Artiodactyla > Tragulidae > Tragulus > Tragulus kanchil. The sequence goes on along the minus strand of JAIOJX010000026.1, from coordinate 263,048,375 downwards.
TGAGATAAGTGTATGTGTCATATCAATAGCATGACACCATCATGCACATGAGAAAACACCCTCCTCCTCCTCTGCCTCCACCTCTCTTCTGCAATTAACACCCAAATTAATTGGGACCTGTGTACTGTAAATATACCTTAATAAAAACATTCAGCTGTGAACTTAATGATAGAAGCTCAAAACCGTTGCAAAATTGCTAATTAATACGTTTCACTCTTATCTCTTAAAAATGATGACGATTTTGGGTTAGAATAGACTCCCTCTATTATTGAGGGCTCTGTGGCTCCCGGACTGCTCATCATATCTTTAAGACCTAAAACCTTTTTTTGGTGATTCTGTCATATTTTATGAATGTATTTTTTAGAAAACTCTCAGGGAAAAAACGGATCTCATTGCTGCATCTACTTCTTTGTTTTTTTTTTTTTGTTTGTTTGTTTTGACAGAATTATTAATACTACCATCAAGCTTTCATGAAGAAAATTTTTCAAAGGACACACGACGGAGCAGGTACCACTTGAGGGCACATGCAAAGGATAATCTCAATACTATTCTATTCTCTACCTCTCCTTGGTGAGCTCTCAAAACCTCTCATCCTTTTATTTCCACACATTTCTTGGACAAGGAAGACTATGCCTATCAGTGTCCTTAGACAAGAAATCATAAACAGTCAACCCACTGTGGACTCTTTCTGGCCTTCATGCATGTTTTCTCTGGCCATGCACTTCCTTCACAACAATTTAAAATACTAACCCTTAAAATCTTGGATATGCATATTCTGGCTTATCCCTTTTGCAAAGGTGATGATCTGTCAGCACTGTATCTACAGTCTGCAAAGCAACAATGGCGTTGTCTTGAGAAGAAGCTGCACCTTCTGATGAGTGAAGGTGAGGTTTTAGCCCATGGGTTACAAACATATCTTGCACCAAGAGTAGCATGATGATTGCTAACAAGCCTCACAAAATAGCCTCACCTTCAGCAATAAATTTAAAGATGTATTTGAAGTGCTATCACCATTCTCATGATCCAGCATTATCCTTATCCTAAGAGGCATCAATATAGTTCTTACTGCCTTTTAGTCCTTCCATGTGTTCATCATAACATGATGAGATAAGTGTATGTGTCATATCAATAGCATGACACCATCATGCACATGAGAAAACACCCTCCTCCTCCTCTGCCTCCACCTCTCTTCTGCAATTAACACCCAAATTAATTGGGACCTGTGTACTGTAAATATACCTTAATAAAAACATTCAGCTGTGAACTTAATGATAGAAGCTCAAAACTTCTTATTTGCTGAAAAAGTATGCAAAAATTGCTAATTAATACCTCCACACATAACAGCATGGTTTTTTCAAATTTTTAAAGAATCATAATAATTTTTCAGTCTTAGGAACAGAAAAAATTGATGCCATTCCAGGTGAAACTGTTAGTGGCTCAGTCATCTGCAACTCTTTGAGATCCCATAGACTGCAGCCCTCTAGGCTCCTCTGTCCATGGGATTCTCCAGGCAACAGTACTGGAGTGGGTTGCCATGCCCTCCTCCAGGGAATCTTCTCAACCCAGGGATTGAACTCAAGAATATCCTCTGGAGAAAAGAAGGGCAACACACTCCAGTATTCTTTCTTGGAGAATTCCATGAACAGAGGAGCCTGGTGGGCTATAGTCCATGAGATTGCAAAGAGTCAGACATGACTGAGAGAGTAACACTTTCACTTTTTTCACTTTAAATAATCCCTTGGTTTTAGAAAGCCAAAAAGATGGTGCCATTCCAAATAAAAGCAAAACATCTATTTATCTGCTCTACACTGATTACATTGTTCCTATAATTTATCAATTATAATAATCACCATTTACATCTACAAAAGCAACCTATACCCACATTATATAAAAAATTATTTCATATGGCTTTATCACAAAGTTAATACTCAAAATATATTCCACTACTCAGGCCAAGAATTCACAATTTCAAAGTTACCCCAGTTTTTCACAGGCCCTACTGCTCTCCTTTGTCCCTCTTGTGGGAAATAAGTAATAGTTACTACTTGGAATTGAGCTTGCTTTCTAAATTTGCTTGTCATATTTAGAAGTCCTACTTGACTTCATGAGCATTTGTTCTTGCTACCCTTTACTGTACTTCTTTAGACTGGAAAAATGTAAGTAAGGGGGAGTCCTAAGAGGCATCAATATAGTTCTTACTGCCTTTTAGTCCTTCCATGTGTTCATCATAACATGATGAGATAAGTGTATGTGTCATATCAATAGCATGACACCATCATGCACATGAGAAAACACCCTCCTCCTCCTCTGCCTCCACCTCTCTTCTGCAATTAACACCCAAATTAATTGGGACCTGTGTACTGTAAATATACCTTAATAAAAACATTCAGCTGTGAACTTAATGATAGAAGCTCAAAACTTCTTATTTGCTGAAAAAGTATGCAAAAATTGCTAATTAATACCTCCACACATAACAGCATGGTTTTTTCAAATTTTTAAAGAATCATAATAATTTTTCAGTCTTAGGAACAGAAAAAATTGATGCCATTCCAGGTGAAACTGTTAGTGGCTCAGTCATCTGCAACTCTTTGAGATCCCATAGACTGCAGCCCTCTAGGCTCCTCTGTCCATGGGATTCTCCAGGCAACAGTACTGGAGTGGGTTGCCATGCCCTCCTCCAGGGAATCTTCTCAACCCAGGGATTGAACTCAAGAATATCCTCTGGAGAAAAGAAGGGCAACACACTCCAGTATTCTTTCTTGGAGAATTCCATGAACAGAGGAGCCTGGTGGGCTATAGTCCATGAGATTGCAAAGAGTCAGACATGACTGAGAGAGTAACACTTTCACTTTTTTCACTTTAAATAATCCCTTGGTTTTAGAAAGCCAAAAAGATGGTGCCATTCCAAATAAAAGCAAAACATCTATTTATCTGCTCTACACTGATTACATTGTTCCTATAATTTATCAATTATAATAATCACCATTTACATCTACAAAAGCAACCTATACCCACATTATATAAAAAATTATTTCATATGGCTTTATCACAAAGTTAATACTCAAAATATATTCCACTACTCAGGCCAAGAATTCACAATTTCAAAGTTACCCCAGTTTTTCACAGGCCCTACTGCTCTCCTTTGTCCCTCTTGTGGGAAATAAGTAATAGTTACTACTTGGAATTGAGCTTGCTTTCTAAATTTGCTTGTCATATTTAGAAGTCCTACTTGACTTCATGAGCATTTGTTCTTGCTACCCTTTACTGTACTTCTTTAGACTGGAAAAAGAGAGAAGCAGTGAACTAAGTCTGTATAATTTCTATGTCCTGTGGTGCCTTCAGACCACCTTGTGCTTCAGTCTTAAATCCAAAATTTGAAAGGAACAGCAATGTGTTCATTTTTTGACTTTCATTCAAAATGAGCAATGCATTTAGGAAAGATAGAATGATGGATCAGCATCTAAATTTCCTTCTTGTTTGTTTCTTTCTGCTTGTGAGATGTCTGGTGAGACTAGGAATTCTTTATTTTTATTCACAAGGAAAACTTACAGAATAGTGGACAGAAAGGTTTATAGTTATAAACGTGGTATTATATTTTAAACCTGGAATTCACTAGCTGTGTGCGTTGCAGCAAGCCACTAAACTCTTATGCACACATGTATAAACTCATCTATAAAATGGATATCATATCTCACCCATCTCTTTCCCAGAGCCATTTTAAGGCTCAAATATGACCATGAATGTGAAAATGCTGTAGAAAGCATACAATTGTTAATTTAAGGGATTGTTTTTAAGTGGAAAATAGATTCTAAAATGTTAATAAAGGAATGGAATTCAGATATCTATGTTAGGCAGAAAAAGGTCTCCCAAAGATACACATGTCTTCATCCTCAGACCTTCGAACTTGTTATTTACACAGCTAAAAGAACTTTGCAGATGAGATAAAGTTAAAGATACTGCAATGGTGTGCTAATCCTAGATTGCTGCTCTGCTGGCATACATGAGTCAAGGACTGCTGGAGGGCTCCAGAGGCTGGAACATTGTTCCTATAATTACATTTATATAATTTACATTAAAAACACCATTTACCCACATTATATAAAAAATTCTTTCATATGGCTTCATCACAAAGTTAATACTCAAAATATATTCCACTACTCAGGCCAAGAATTCACAATTTCAAAGTTACCCCAGTTTTTCACAGGCCCTACTGCTCTCCTTTGTCCCTCTTGTGGGAAATAAGTAATAGTTACTACTTGGAATTGAGCTTGCTTTCTAAATTTGCTTGTCATATTTAGAAGTCCTACTTGACTTCATGAGCATTTGTTCTTGCTACCCTTTACTGTACTTCTTTAGACTGGAAAAAGAGAGAAGCAGTGAACTAAGTCTGTATAATTTCTATGTCCTGTGGTGCCTTCAGACCACCTTGTGCTTCAGTCTTAAATCCAAAATTTGAAAGGAACAGCAATGTGTTCATTTTTTGACTTTCATTCAAAATGAGCAATGCATTTAGGAAAGATAGAATGATGGATCAGCATCTAAATTTCCTTCTTGTTTGTTTCTTTCTGCTTGTGAGATGTCTGGTGAGACTAGGAATTCTTTATTTTTATTCACAAGGAAAACTTACAGAATAGTGGACAGAAAGGTTTATAGTTATAAACGTGGTATTATATTTTAAACCTGGAATTCACTAGCTGTGTGCGTTGCAGCAAGCCACTAAACTCTTATGCACACATGTATAAACTCATCTATAAAATGGATATCATATCTCACCCATCTCTTTCCCAGAGCCATTTTAAGGCTCAAATATGACCATGAATGTGAAAATGCTGTAGAAAGCATACAATTGTTAATTTAAGGGATTGTTTTTAAGTGGAAAATAGATTCTAAAATGTTAATAAAGGAATGGAATTCAGATATCTATGTTAGGCAGAAAAAGGTCTCCCCAAAGATACACATGTCTTCATCCTCAGACCTTCGAACTTGTTATTTACACAGCTAAAAGAACTTTGCAGATGAGATAAAGTTAAAGATACTGCAATGGTGTGCTAATCCTAGATTGCTGCTCTGCTGGCATACATGAGTCAAGGACTGCTGGAGGGCTCCAGAGGCTGGAAAAGGCAAGGAATCTGATTCTTTCCCAGAGATGCTGGAAGGAACACAATCTTTTCATATATTGATCTGAGGACTTGTGGCCTCTAGAAAGGAAAGATTATAAATTTGTGTTGTTTTAAATCACTAATTCTGCAGTTATTTATTATAGCAGCAATAAGAAACTAACACATCCTCATTCATTCAGAGTCTAAACTTTAAAAATGAAAAGGAATCATGCCATAAACATTATCTCTCTTCTTGCATTATTTGGAAATTTGATGACTGTTATTTTAATCCTAGTCCTACATACTTTAGACATACTTGTTTCAGCACACTTATTCTTTATTTGATTATCCTACTCCAATTTTCATAATCAATATATTGCTGTCATGATTTCCCCACTCCAGTATCTTATCCAAGTCTGTATTCCTTGGTATATCTACATAGTTCCTCAAACCTTTCTTCATATTTTGTCTGAGTGAAATGAGAGTAGTAATCTCTACAAGACTTGGGGTAGCTCTCATTCTTTATAACTTATGTTACTCATTGAGCACGTATATTTTCAGGCTCCTGGTTTATTTCATTGTGGTTTATTGGTTTGTCAGTATCCAACGTTGTATGCCTTGAGTCCTGAGCTCATAGGTACTACACATAAAACTCAATCATTGATTTTGCACACAGAACATTTTGTCATGCTCATGCACGACTCTTCCTAGGTATTTTCATCCATATCCATGTCCATTTTGCTGGATGAATCCCAATTTGACGCCTCTAGTTTTCAAGCCCTGACTTACTTTATCATTGAGAATACAGGCAGGATAAAGATGCATTTTTCCAGCCTCAAGGTGTTTGACCATTTGTTGTAACTCCACACATAAAAACAACAGGGAGTACAGAGGATAGGTACCCAAGTCAGTCTAGGGTGATAAGGATGTTTTCAAAATGAAGTGATGCTTGAATTAACCTTGAGAGACATGTGTGAGATATGAATTAACCTATCTAATGTAAGAGAAAGGGCCTCCAGGGGGAAAGGACAAACAGAGAGACAAGACAGAGACACAAAGAGAAAAAGAAATGAAGAATGATCACCATCTTGCTTCATTGACTGCTATCCATGGTCATTCCCCTCAATTAACACTCCATAAAACACAAACATACACACTTGAGGTCAAAATTTGCGGAGAACATATCAACCTGCTGTGTTGAAGTTCTTTGTGGAGGACTAAACAATCAGAAATGAGCCAGTGCTCAGAGGGAAGATCCAGGGGAGATCTGGAGGCATGACAGTGGGATTTACTCATGCAAGGTGAACATGGATGTAGATGGATAGAATTGTCTGGGCAGAATGAATAATATAGGGGTGGAAGGGAAGAGAGCTGAATGCCAAAGTCTGGAGAATATACATTCAAGTGAGAAGGAGAGAAGGAGACAGAGAATGAACACCTAGAGACTGGGAACAAAACCAGGAAAGATGTGCATTAGGACAGCTTAAGTAACTGATGGTCGCAAGGAGGAAGCAGTCAACGGTTTCAGATTTTGTAGAAAACTGAAGTGAATTGAATGATTCTGCTAGTTCAGTGGTTACTTCCAAGTAACCAGCTTTATGAAGAATTTCCACAGTTTGAGGGAAAGTTGGAAATTGCAATATGAAGGGAAGCTCTTCCACATGACAGAGAAGGTCTAAGCCAAAGACCACAACACAAAACAAGGTTTCCAAATGTTAAAAATGAAAGATATTACTGGGTCCAAGGAGGTCAAAAGAGTGTATGAAAATACGTTATGGAGCTAGGAGGACAAAAAAAGCACTGGTAGAACATGAAAATAGAGCAGTGCTTGTGTGTTTAGTTGCTCAGTTGTATCAACAGCATTGACGCTTAAAAGGCCAGACACAAAGAGTTGATTGAGCTGTCTATGAGAAAGAAGGAAACATTAACTGCTACTTAAAATAAAATTATGTTTTTAGGCAGCTTCATTTCATGGGAGAGGAGTCACACTTATGACCCAGAAAATTCTGTTTTCCTTTAAGGTAGATGTGATTGGCTTCCCAGGTGGCTGAGTGGTAAAGAATTTGTATGCCAATGGAGGAGACGCAGGAGATAAGGCTTTCGGTCCTGGGCTGAGAAGCACCCCTGAAGAAGGGAATGGGTACCTACTCCAGTGCTCTTGCCTGCAGATGCCCATGGACAGATGAGCCTGGTGGGCTACACTCCATGGGGATACAAAAAATCAGACACGACTCAGCAACTGAGCTTGATTGGAACAGGACAAAGATCAAGTAGAAATTCTAGGAGATAGGAAGTACCATTGATAGAACAAGATCCCCAAAGAGGCAGGATGATGAAAACCAGGAGAAAGAAACTTTAACCATAAATTAGCTTTTGAGATAACTGATACAGGGTAAAAGAGGAAAAGCAAAAACTTCATTTCCTCCATTTTTCCATAATGATGGTGAAAGTAAGTACAATGTAAAAGCAGAGTGTGAGAGCCTTGTCACAGCCCTTAGAGAAGTTTATACACAACATATTTATACCTGTAGATACAGAGCACCACATTTTTCAAAAATCTAAGCTCATTCTGTATGGCAGATCAACAGTTTATTTTTAAAATGAGCAAAGAAAAAGTCAACTCTAAAATAAGGTGACACCTGAATCTATTAATTACATTCTATTTTCTGCATCCTAAGTCACTTATGGGGAAAAATAAACAACTTCTTTCATAGGTGAATTTATTCCTTTGTTTTTCCTAGATCCTCTTAACCTGTTACTCACAGTGGGTGCAAGTAATTTTTTATCCAATATAACTGAATTAACTCGTTAATATGTTTGAAGTGTATTTCAACAATCAGAATTCAAATAAACTTTAGAAAACACCTGTGACTGATTAGGCATAAAACCAAGGACCTCTATAAATGTAACTGCATTTTAATACTTGAAAGAAAAAATAATGTATTCATATACTTATGTATGTGCATATATGTATATACATGTGTGTGTATGTGTACACACAAACACAGTATCTATTTTCTAATTCATGCACTCAGGCTTTAAAAGACCACTTTCTTGTTCTCTTAACGAGAAGAGTATGTATCTTTATTCAACACACATGAAACCTGAATTGACAGAAAAGACTACCCCTGCCAAAGTAGTACCAGGTTTTTGTATCCATAAAGTTTAAATAGGCACCGATTTGAATAATTGCAAGGAAAAAAATGAAGAAACACACAAAAAACACAGAGAATTATGGGACTAAACTAAACAGCCTCAGATGGCCAGAGGCTGAGAACAAACTCTGGAAAAGGAGGAGGCAACCACAGCAACTTGATCCATAGGTCTGCCATTTGTCATTGACTGTGTTCCAAAAATGTGGAATTGCCCATCATCTACTCCAGCAAAATGCAGAGGTCAAGATCATGCAAAGCAGTAGATAATGTCAGTGCCAAACCCATTCATTTTTGGATTTAGAGTGCCTTCTCCCCAGCACATCTATCTGAAAACACTAATGATCGACTTGGGAAACTCTCCCTTTTTCTCTCAGACATAGAAGCTGGAGCTGTATCTTGGCCAACCTATTTGTAATATTTAGTCTCATCATTTTTTCTGCCTCTTCCGTTCTTGTAGGTTTAGCAGAAATCCTCCAGTCTCTGACAGAGCATCCTGAAAAATGCCTGTAAGAAAGGCTGAGAACAGGAGCCAGTCCAATCCTAGGGCTCACACGTGGGCTCTCTGGTTGTTCTGAGTGAGCCTTGTTTTGCTCTGGATCTTGGCCTTCAGAGCTGAGTCATTACGGTAGCCTCTCATCTGCCACATGCCTCCCACCTGTGCAGCTTCTTAACTCTTCTATACTTGGGTTGCTCTGAACTTTCAGATCTTTCAAAGACCCATGTTTGTTTGAAACGCCCCAGCTTGCATTCCTGCTTGAAGTTCTGTGCTGTAATGTGCCTGCCTGCCTGGTGGTCTCCACTTTGCCTGCTGTTAACTCCTAAATCTGTGCACTCTTGGCCTTTTTAGATGGCCTTGATGGCCATCTTGATGGCCAGGACTCGACCTCTCAAAGGTGGCTTCCATGTCTTTTTTGACTTAGATTCATCCGTGTATTTCAAACATTTTTATGGTGGATTTCTAAATAAAAGACTAACCTCTACAGGTACCAATTTCAAAGAGTAACTTTTAGTACAGAGGTACTGAAAAAAAGATGTGGTTGGGTGTCTGAAAGTCTGGACTTTCCTTTGTCACCTTGTGGCAGACGTTCAGACATACACATGTTTTTATTTTCTTCCTGGGTCCAGTGTCGACTACAATACCCAGGCTCCCTTACTGACAGGTGTGGCTGTCAGTTCTGGACAATGAAAGGTAGGCAAAAGCAATACGTCTAATTTCCAGGCCTGGCCTGGAAAATCCTCCCATTGCTGATCTGCATTCCCCTTTACCTTTTCATCTACTGATTCAGGAAGCTCCAGAGCTGCAGGAGGGCAGAGCCATGATGCGGGAAGGCTAGGTTCCTGAAGGCCTTTTTGGAGCAGAGTTTCTTCCTCAACTCAAAATGGATTGTGACAGATGCAAGGATTAAATTGTTCTTACCTTACACCACTGAGATTTCTGTGTCTATCTATTACAAGTGGAGCCACCAATGGTGACCAATATATTCCTCTAACTGCCTTCCTGGCTTCTGGAGTTTCAATCCTAGAAACTGAACCAATCCATTTTCACTGACAGAACCCCAGTTATGCAGCTAAACCCTTTATTTTTCTGTCATCTGCTCATGATCAGCCACAGTTAAAAGCATAAATAAAAACAAAAAGATAACCTTTAAGCCGTTCTCCTGGATAATTTTCTCTTTTACTAATTCCTACATACCTTTACTTCTCAACTCTCCCAGATTAGGTTTAGGCATACTAATTTTTGGCCAGTGTTCCCCCAAAAAGCCTGTGCAGCTTCTTAACTCTTCTATACTTGGGTTGCTCTGAACTTTCAGATCTTTCAAAGACCCATGTTTGTTTGAAACGCCCCAGCTTGCATTCCTGCTTGAAGTTCTGTGCTGTAATGTGCCTGCCTGCCTGGTGGTCTCCACTTTGCCTGCTGTTAACTCCTAAATCTGTGCACTCTTGGCCTTTTTAGATGGCCTTGATGGCCATCTTGATGGCCAGGACTCGACCTCTCAAAGGTGGCTTCCATGTCTTTTTTGACTTAGATTCATCCGTGTATTTCAAACATTTTTATGGTGGATTTCTAAATAAAAGACTAACCTCTACAGGTACCAATTTCAAAGAGTAACTTTTAGTACAGAGGTACTGAAAAATAGATGTGGTTGGGTGTCTGAAAGTCTGGACTTTCCTTTGTCACCTTGTGGCAGACGTTCAGACATACACATGTTTTTATTTTCTTCCTGGGTCCAGTGTCGACTACAATACCCAGGCTCCCTTACTGACAGGTGTGGCTGTCAGTTCTGGACAATGAAAGGTAGGCAAAAGCAATACGTCTAATTTCCAGGCCTGGCCTGGAAAATCCTCCCATTGCTGATCTGCATTCCCCTTTACCTTTTCATCTACTGATTCAGGAAGCTCCAGAGCTGCAGGAGGGCAGAGCCATGATGCGGGAAGGCTAGGTTCCTGAAGGCCTTTTTGGAGCAGAGTTTCTTCCTCAACTCAAAATGGATTGTGACAGATGCAAGGATTAAATTGTTCTTACCTTACACCACTGAGATTTCTGTGTCTATCTATTACAAGTGGAGCCACCAATGGTGACCAATATATTCCTCTAACTGCCTTCCTGGCTTCTGGAGTTTCAATCCTAGAAACTGAACCAATCCATTTTCACTGACAGAACCCCAGTTATGCAGCTAAACCCTTTATTTTTCTGTCATCTGCTCATGATCAGCCACAGTTAAAAGCATAAATAAAAACAAAAAGATAACCTTTAAGCCGTTCTCCTGGATAATTTTCTCTTTTACTAATTCCTACATACCTTTACTTCTCAACTCTCCCAGATTAGGTTTAGGCATACTAATTTTTGGCCAGTGTTCCCAGAGCCTCTCATAATTTATTATGATCTGCCACTTTTTAGGTAGGTGACCTTGAGAAAATAGTTTAAGTTTTTCAAGACTTAAGTTCTTTATGTGTTGTCATTGCTCAGTCTGACTCTTTGAGACCCCATGGACTGCAGCACACCAGGCTTTTCTGTATTTCCATCTCCCAGAGTTTGCTCAAATTCACGTCCTTTGAGTCGGTGATGCCATCCAACCATCTCATTCTCTGTCACCCGCTTCTCCTTCTGCACTCAACCTTTCCTAACATGAGGGTCTTTTCCAATGAGTTGGCTCTTAATATCAGGTGGCCAAAGTGTTGGAGCTTCAGTTTTAGCATCAGTTTTTAACATAGAGATGATAATTCCATCTCAGAAGCATGTTGTTAAAACTAAATGAGCTTCAATTGATTACCTCAATTATAAAAGCATGATACTAATGTATGTGCCAGACATTTTAACAGAAGTATCACATCCGTATTAACAGATCTTTATTTCAGACAAACTGAACTTTGGCAAAATGTAGGCATCCACATGAGTTTATTTCTTCCTTTTCTTCTTCCTGTTCACTTAACTCTATTATTAGCTATACTGAGGACCAGGATCTGAAGGTGCTCTTGCAAGTGTTACCATTTGCTGTCCACAGGAAGATAGGCCATTCACTGATTCATTTTTCTATCAAGTATTCACTGAGCACTCATCGTGTATTAGTATTAAGGGAGACAGAGGTAGGATACCATAGTTGGTGAAAAAAGCTGAACAGGTGGTGTGGGAGTAAGTGGCTGCATACCCTGAGGGCAGGAGAAAGATGGAAAGGAGGTCAGTGAGGACAGCCTTTAGTAGGATCTTGTATAAGACACCATTGAAAGCAGAAGCAGCAGAAATCCAGGCTCTGTCACTTACGCTCACAATTCCCTTTCTTCTGCCATGGAATAAAAATATCAGAGGAAATTATTCTGTAAATGTCTTAAAAGCATAAATAAAACAAAAGATAACCTTTAAGCCGTTCTCCTGGATAATTTTCTCTTTTACTAATTCCTACATACCTTTACTTCTCAACTCTCCCAGATTAGGTTTAGGCATACTAATTTTTGGCCAGTGTTCCCAGAGCCTCTCATAATTTATTATGATCTGCCACTTTTTAGGTAGGTGACCTTGAGAAAATAGTTTAAGTTTTTCAAGACTTAAGTTCTTTATGTGTTGTCATTGCTCAGTCTGACTCTTTGAGACCCCATGGACTGCAGCACACCAGGCTTTTCTGTATTTCCATCTCCCAGAGTTTGCTCAAATTCACGTCCTTTGAGTCGGTGATGCCATCCAACCATCTCATTCTCTGTCACCCGCTTCTCCTTCTGCACTCAACCTTTCCTAACATGAGGGTCTTTTCCAATGAGTTGGCTCTTAATATCAGGTGGCCAAAGTGTTGGAGCTTCAGTTTTAGCATCAGTTTTAACATAGAGATGATAATTCCATCTCAGAAGCATGTTGTTAAAACTAAATGAGCTTCAATTGATTACCTCAATTATAAAAGCATGATACTAATGTATGTGCCAGACATTTTAACAGAAGTATCACATCCGTATTAACAGATCTTTATTTCAGACAAACTGAACTTTGGCAAAATGTAGGCATCCACATGAGTTTATTTCTTCCTTTTCTTCTTCCTGTTCACTTAACTCTATTATTAGCTATACTGAGGACCAGGATCTGAAGGTGCTCTTGCAAGTGTTACCATTTGCTGTCCACAGGAAGATAGGCCATTCACTGATTCATTTTTCTATCAAGTATTCACTGAGCACTCATCGTGTATTAGTATTAAGGGAGACAGAGGTAGGATACCATAGTTGGTGAAAAAAGCTGAACAGGTGGTGTGGGAGTAAGTGGCTGCATACCCTGAGGGCAGGAGAAAGATGGAAAGGAGGTCAGTGAGGACAGCCTTTAGTAGGATCTTGTATAAGACACCATTGAAAGCAGAAGCAGCAGAAATCCAGGCTCTGTCACTTACGCTCACAATTCCCTTTCTTCTGCCATGGAATAAAAATATCAGAGGAAATTATTCTGTAAATGTGGTTATTATGTTTTACTTCTGCTGATATTGAAACGCTTTCTTATTCCCCGAGGACACAAGCGAAGGCGGAAGGGAGCTGGTGGTCTAGGTAGGTTGGAGACGCCAGTCAGGAACTGAACATTTTCTGTAGGCGATCTCTTCATGGGTAATTGAAAGTGGGCTCTTTGAAATGCTAGTGATTTAATAATTTTCTTATGAATTAAAAAATAGGCACATGTTCTTCCTTTCTTTTTTTATAAAATAGCCATTTACACATCCTCCTGGGTTGCAAGTATTTCTAACATAAATATTTCAGAACTTTGAAAATGAAAAGGTTTGGTATTTAGGGCGAATAATTCCTGTCCTGTTTCACATAGCCAACCAAGGCTGAGCCTTTCACATCCTGACACTTCCTGGCACGGAGACAAATGCTGCCATGTTTTACAGCCACACGGAGAGTGAGGCAATCAGTAGCAGTAGAGGTGTTGATGTCTTTCTCTAAGTTATTCACAGTCTTCAGGTCCCACATGGGCTGATTTCTACCTGACATCTCCTCTCTGCCACATTCAATTGCTTTTGTTAATTTCATCGATTTAAAAAGAGCAGCTCTGCTTGCTGCTCGCCTTTAACATAGGCGGGAGAATTGATGTATTTCCTTCACTTTCATTCCCTGAGGTTAATGGCATTTTCAGTAAATAATCTTTTTTCTCTACTTTGCATTAAAAATGTTTTGGATTATATAGGCATAAGTACCTGATTGTAGTCATGTAAAAATATATGTGTGTGTTTACACATATACAACTGCACACAGATACATTTAAATACATACAAAAATGCAATGAATATATGTATAGGCATCCTAGTCATGCATGCTTGTATTTATATGGATGCATCAGAATATTTCTTGCATATATTTTACATACTTAATGAAGGGTTGAAAGGCCAGATGGAGGTGACAAGGCATAGTTAATGGACTTTTTAGTCAGTCAGGACTAATTTCAGTCTGTGCCTCAGCACTCACAAACTGGATAACTTGGTTAAACTCAGTCAAGAAACTTAACCTCCCTAATCCACAGCCCCATCATCACTTATCTCTTGTCATGCCCATGGGACACTTGGGAGGATTAAATGGAATCAGGGACTACAGTGCTTGCCTTTGCTGTGAATTTGGAGCACAGCAAAAGGTGAATGCTATCTGCCACTAATTTATATTATTCTTGTATGGACATGCATAGCCGTTTTCTCTAATTAATGGCAATTGGTTCCCTGCCTATCTGTAATTTCTGGTTAAATAATGGTTAATTCAGACTTTTTTTTTCAATTCTTGTTGAAATCTTCCAGAACCAATGGACTCCACAGTTATCTAAGTTCATTAAAATGATCAACACATTAAATTTCTAAATATATTGAAATTATGAGTACTTATGGAAAAACTAATACATTTCTTTTTCAGCCAAATCATGTTTAGGGCCTTGGCTGAGCAATAGATTTTTTTTTCATTTGGTTCTGGAACATTAGAAAATTAGTGTGCGTGTGAATACACATGTATATGAACACACAGATGTATGTGTATGCATAAGTCATATATATACACCCCACAATTATATACAATGATAAATGCAAGAGCATAAAATAAACTCAGAGAATAAAAAGTAAATACTTGGCAGCAAAACCACCAGATTTACACAGAGATGGAATGGAGGAAAGGTTAGGGGACTTCAAACAATAATCTTTTTAATGTCCTTATGTCACAATATTAAATCTTGTAATCTTGGGCAACTCAATATCTCTAAATCTCATTTTTCTCAAATATAAACTAGGAATACTGGGCTTCCCTGGTAGCTCAGTGGTAGAGTTCACCTACCAATGCAGGAGACATGGGTTCGATCCCTGATCTGGGAAGATCCCACATGCTGCAGAGCAACTAAGCCCATGAGCCACAACTATTAGTCCTGTGCTCTAAAACCTGAGCTGCAACTACTGAGCCCATGTGCCACAACTACTGAAGCCCATGTGCCATAGAGCCCAAGACCCACAATGAGGAAAGTCACTGCAACAAGAAGATTCCACGTGCTGTGGAACAACAAAGCCCATGAACCACAATTATTGAGCCTGTACTCTTACAGTCTTGGAACTGCAACTATTGAGCCCATGTGCCACAACTACTGAAGCCCATGTGCCCTAGAGCCTGAGTTCCACAACAAGAGAAGTCACTGCAACAAGAAGCCTGCTCACCTCAACTAGAGAGTGGCCCCCACTCCCTGAAACTAAAGAAGTGCCAGTAGCAGCAGTGAAAACCCAGAAAAGCCAAAAATAAATAAATAAAACTTTAAAAATATAAACTAGGAATACTAAAATCTCTTTCACTTCCTTATTTACTGGGCTATTTGGGGATAAATATGTAAGCTCTCTGAGCCTCAGTTTATTTATATGACACATGAAATAAAGATTTTTATACAGGGTAGGGCTTTTGTGAAGCCTGAGCTAAATCATATTGGCATGCTTTATAAATTACAAGGAACTATGTAAACTTCTTAGTAAAAATAATAAACATATTATCATATGAATTCTTATACTTTATAAAAGAGTACATACTAAGTCACTTCAGTTGTGTACAACTCTTTGCAACACAATGGAATGTAGTCCACCAGATTCCTCTGAATATTCCAGGCAAGAATACTGGAGTAGGTTGGCATGTCCTCCCAAGGATCTTCTTGACCCAGAGATTGAACCGACATCTCTTATGTCTCCTGTACTGCTAGTGTCACTGGGGAAGTGCAATACTTTAAATACACTTCTTTAAATTTCATCTTTAACAGTGCTTTATTTACATGTGGGTATATTTTTTGAAATGTGACCTCCAGATCAAAGACTTACCATCATTCCAGCCTTTATTCAATGAACATGTGCTAGACAAATTATTGTACAGAAAAGTTAACTAGTAACACATGGTAAAATACACACTTTAGACTAATCTAATGAATATTAATACAGATTTTAAATACATGCATGTGTGTATTTTACTTGTAGAAAGGAATGGCAACCCACTCCAGTATTCTTGCCTGGAAAATCCCATGGACAGAGCCTGGTGGACACCAGTCCATGGGGTGGCAGAGTCAGACATGACTTTGCGACTAAAACAACAAACATTATGTGTATTTATATGAATGAATTTGTCTGTTCTTAGGTACTGGATTAATATTGTCAGTCTTTGAGAAAATAAACATTTTTCTGTAAAAATCTGCCTGGCCTTATTTGCAATGATAAAGTCTACTCATTCAGCCACCGTTATAGAAACATGCCCTACGATGTCACTGACATTTAGGTATGTGATCTGGGAGTATCACTTCAGTTCTCTTGAAGGTGTAGCTTTGACATAGTATCAACATAGTCTGTAGTTGATAGTTTGCATTTAATCCAAAAGTCATTCCAGAAGATATCCTTATCCATTTCTATATGTTATTCTAATACAGTATGCACAGTGGCTCAAGTTTTAGATTATACTGACTCTTTCCATTCTTTCAAAATTTATTAAATGCCTACCATATGCCAAACTTAACTGCTGGAATTTGAGGAAATGTAGACAGTAAAATCAGACCCAGTCCTGACTTTATAAAGCTTCCAGTCAGTGTGGGAGGGATGAGTAGTGGGAGGGATGAGTGGAGTGCCATGAGCACTCATCAAATAATTTATAAAAATCATGGAAAACTCCATACAAATGAGATTCATGCTAGGAAGATTAGATGAGTTACTTGAGCTGTAAAAATCAATTGGATTTGGTGAAAGATTTTAATTGTGAATAGACGAAAAAATAAGAATATAAAATATGAGTCCTATGGGTTTTTTTAGTATTTTAGTGACTGGATGGTATAATGGACTCTGGGATAGGAAATAGCAGAAGAGAACCAAGTTTGAGGCTGGAGGTAGGGTGGGTAATGCTTTGAATGGATAAGCTGGAGTTAATGTCCCATTGAAACACTCAAGATAAACTGTCAAACAGGCCATTGTCTATGTGATGCCAGCATTCAGAGGAAAACTCAGGGAAGCTAATACAAAAGTGGGAGCCGTTGATACTAAGAAGATAATTGAAGCCTTGGGCAGAGATAAAATTGTTAGGAATCATATAGGTAAAGAAATAAAAGAGATTAGCAAAACATTTTGAGCAGCTATAACACAGTTATAAGAATTACATTACTAGACATGCACTGCTCACAAGTACTATATTTACATTAACAACAAACCAATGAAGGTATTAACAAAGAAGAAAGGAGTAAAATGAATAATCCAAATATTACAACTCTTTGAGAAAATAAACATTTTTCTGTAAAAATCTGCCTGGCCTTATTTGCAATGATAAAGTCTACTCATTCAGCCACCGTTATAGAAACATGCCCTACGATGTCACTGACATTTAGGTATGTGATCTGGGAGTATCACTTCAGTTCTCTTGAAGGTGTAGCTTTGACATAGTATCAACATAGTCTGTAGTTGATAGTTTGCATTTAATCCAAAAGTCATTCCAGAAGATATCCTTATCCATTTCTATATGTTATTCTAATACAGTATGCACAGTGGCTCAAGTTTTAGATTATACTGACTCTTTCCATTCTTTCAAAATTTATTAAATGCCTACCATATGCCAAACTTAACTGCTGGAATTTGAGGAAATGTAGACAGTAAAATCAGACCCAGTCCTGACTTTATAAAGCTTCCAGTCAGTGTGGGAGGGATGAGTAGTGGGAGGGATGAGTGGAGTGCCATGAGCACTCATCAAATAATTTATAAAAATCATGGAAAACTCCATACAAATGAGATTCATGCTAGGAAGATTAGATGAGTTACTTGAGCTGTAAAATCAATTGGATTTGGTGAAAGATTTTAATTGTGAATAGACGAAAAAATAAGAATATAAAATATGAGTCCTATGGGTTTTTTTAGTATTTTAGTGACTGGATGGTATAATGGACTCTGGGATAGGAAATAGCAGAAGAGAACCAAGTTTGAGGCTGGAGGTAGGGTGGGTAATGCTTTGAATGGATAAGCTGGAGTTAATGTCCCATTGAAACACTCAAGATAAACTGTCAAACAGGCCATTGTCTATGTGATGCCAGCATTCAGAGGAAAACTCAGGGAAGCTAATACAAAAGTGGGAGCCGTTGATACTAAGAAGATAATTGAAGCCTTGGGCAGAGATAAAATTGTTAGGAATCATATAGGTAAAGAAATAAAAGAGATTAGCAAAACATTTTGAGCAGCTATAACACAGTTATAAGAATTACATTACTAGACATGCACTGCTCACAAGTACTATATTTACATTAACAACAAACCAATGAAGGTATTAACAAAGAAGAAAGGAGTAAAATGAATAATCCAAATATTACAACTGGTAACATAAATACTATCCATCTGATAAATATTTATCCAAATAACACTGTTATTAACTTATAACAGTGATGTATTCAGAGTTGGTGACTTTGATAGCATTAAGATAGAATGTGTTGGCTTACTAAAAACAGGCTGAACAGCATTGAAAAGTGCTGATATTGATGTTTTTGTAATTTGGACATTAACTATTAAACATTCAGAGGAATCTTGCAACATTTTGGCTGTATCATCCAATGTATTTGCAATCATGTTCTGGATTCCATTTTTTTTACCAAACAAGTCCCTGACCTTGGCAAAACATTAACTTTCCCTGGGGCCCAGCTACTTTTATGATTAAATTGCATTTAGCCTCTAATTGTTGATTAATATGGATAATTTCAGCTTTTTGTTAACGCCCCATCATACACACAGAGTGACAGTATTCAACAATGGCCACTCAGTTTTATCTTCATTGTAGTAGTTGCTTCCTACACATCTCAAATATCTGACTTATTGTACAAGCTATGTGCTTACTTCAGTCAGTATAGCCATTCTAAATGAGCAATGCTGGGATTTTTAACAATTGCACTGCCATCTTGTGCCCAGTGTCATGCAGCAAATATTTCAGCTTCAAAATATCATGCCAGAGTCTGTGTTCTGGGGCCACTGCTAGTCAAAATTGGTCCAGGCTGGGTTCTCAAAGACATGCATTCTGAGACAGAGATTGATGGTTTACCTGGGTGTGCTCTTAGTACTAGGGGAAGGGAAGGGATTGTGGAAGAAGGCGGGGTTGGACAGAAGGAGAAACTGGAGTTGTAATTTCAGGCTCACTGTAGACCTCAGCCGATTCGTGCCAAGTTGTCCTTTAATTGATCACTTACTGCATACAGTCTGTGTGGAGGAAGTGGCTCTCTTTAGCTAAAGCAATCCTGGAAGGGGACTGAAAGTGGAGGGGTTTCTACAGGCAGTACTTCTAGCTTTGGGGGAAGTAAGTCCTTCATTCTTGCAGGGAGAATCTTGACTGTGCATAGTTGAGTCCACAACCATTTAATTACATCAAAGTAAATTATGATTATGGCAACATGAAGATATTTACCTTTCTGAGTCCCAGATTTCCCACCTGTTTGTTTACTATTTGAAGTTCTCTAATTTAAGAGAACTCTTGAAGGTTATAAATTTTCCTAGATTGGTTCCCTCTATATTGATAAACATCAGCTCTAATTAGTCTTTTTCTTAATGCTTTTTATTCCAGTCTGAGAGCTTATATGGAAGATACCATTCTTAAAAAAAAAAGAAAAACAAAAAACTCTGCCAACACATACAGAATGGATGTTGACTGGGTGCCACCACAGTATGTACTGGTCAGACTTTGTTTCCATCAATTTACTCTCTACAAAGAGGTACTATGTTAAACTGTAATGAACATATTGTAGACATTCTATGACTATCCCTTTCCCTTTATCACTTCATTTGCACACAAATACCTATAGCTTTAGAATTTGTCATAATATTTTAGAGGGGAAATATCCATGGTAAATTAAGATTGTTAGGTAGCTTAAATTAGATTATTCAAAGTTCTCCATCAAAGCCTAGATTAAATTACTTTTAGATTATATTTATCCAAAACTATTTCTTATCTTTTAATAGAGATAATTTCCAAGGGACTGAGACTCTGAACTCTTCAGCACTCTCATATGCTCTCATGATTCTTGTTTTGAATCTGAGTATTACATTATGCCTATTTCTGATCTCCATGTAAATTCAATTTTTCTAAAGTAAGATTTTATATTATTGTCAAACCTGCAGATTTAAAACTTTTACATTAGATTTGGAAATAATTCTTGGTTCTCAATATAATTTCCAGAGAGACAAAAAAAATGTGTTGTACTTTTCTTTCACTGTAACATCTGTGATTGTTTTTCTATAAGTTCATTTTCTTAGAAATGGGGAAGTTTTCTCCTCCTCAGTTGGCTTGTAACTAGTTGTTGTTAATCAACTACTAAATCATGTCCAACTCTTTGTGACCCCATGGACTTCAGCACACCAGGTCTCTCTGTCCCTCATTATCTCTCAAAGTTCACCCAAGTTCATGTCCATTGAGTCTCTGAAGCTATCTTGTAGCTTAAAGTCAGTATTACAACATAGAAGAGAAAATATCCTTTTTCTGTCTTCCAGTTCATTAAAAAATCAATGTGCCTTTAGAAATTACTCTAGACATATTTATAGGAAATTGTTAATCTGGGGGACAGTCTGGCAGGTGCACGTGTTGGTTGCACATTAGGGACTGAGTAGTAGGTATACATTCTGAAGTGTCTTTGCACTGTGGGAAAACCATTGTCCCAAACTAAACAGTTCCAAATCTGTCACAAGAACTGATTCTGTGGAGGATGCTAAAGATAATTCACCATGGTTTTCTGGGTAACAGAACATTTTCATAAGATTCATTGGAAGGTCCAGTCACGAAAATACAATGCAAAACCCCTTTGCTAAGCTTTGCCATCATACAGACTCCTCTGGTAAAGCACCTGGTCTATCATGAGGCCATTCTGATTACTTTGAAAGAGAATTATATTCCGGCAAATATTAATTTTTACAGCATAAATTTATATATGATATAGTTCTGGGATATAAATCCTCAGTGAAAAATTATTGGTAATTCATAATATTAACAATGTATTAAAAAATTCAAGAACTTTCCTTGTAGTTCAGTGGTAAAGAGTTCACCAGCCAATGTGGGACACACAAGTTCAATCCCTTATCCGGGAAGATCCCACATGTTGCGAGCCATAACTATTGAGCCTGTGCTCCAGAGTCTCAGAGCTGCAACTACTGAGGCCATGTGCCCTAGAGCCCGAGTTCCACAACAAGAAGCCAGCTCACCTCATCTAAAGAGTAGCCTCCACTCCCTGCAACTAGAGAAGAGCTTGTGGCAACAATGAAAACCTAGAATAGTCAAAAACAAAAAAGATTCCATGAGTTGAGATTCATGGACCACCAGCAGAAAAAAAAAAATCCAAGATGAAATGTGATTACTTGCTCCTTGCTCTTAGGGATTGAGTTGTGTCACCCAAAAATTAATATACTGAAATTCTTAACCCTCAGTATCTAGAAAAGTGACCATATTTGGAAGTTGAGTCTCTGAAGTGGTAATTAATGTATAATATAGGTCATCAAGGTGAACCCTAATCCAATATAACTGGTGTCATTATAAGAGGAAGAGATTTGAACATACATCCATGAGAGAGAGAGGATGACTATTTATAAGTTAAATAGAGAGGCTTTAGGGAAAAAAAAAAAAAAAACACTTTGCCAACTTGATCTTGGACTTCAGCCTCCAGAATTGTGAGAAAATGAATTTCTGTTGTTTAAGCTGTTCGAATTTGTTCTATTTATTTATGGCTGCCCTAGCAAACTGCAAAATAAGAAAATTTGTTAATTTGAATTTGTGTGTTTATCTGTGCTTTAAAGCTAAAGCTTGCTATATACTTAGTTGAAAGATCTTGTCATAATTAGAGTGAACCAATACTCATTACTAAATAAAGCAACACTTGTAGTTCTTAAATATATCTTAATTAAAAAAAACCAAAAACCCTTCCATGCTATCCCAGGAAGGTGAGGCAGTCAATAATTAAGATATTTCTGATAAAGAATACATTGAAACAATGTTATTGATTGAGTGAAGGTTATTTAAATGGAAGAACAATTCATACTTTTCTATTGCTATGTCTTTAAGAATATATGAAGAATATGGGGTTTCCCTGGGGATCCAGAGGCTAAAATTCTGAGCTCCCAGTGTAGTGGATGTGGTTTCAGGGAAGTAGATCTCACATGATACAACTAAGGGTTCTCTATGTCACAAATAAAATCCCACACATTACAACTAAAGATGCCACATGCTGCAACAAAAATTGAAGACTTGCTTGCTACAACTAAGACCCAGTTCAGCCAAATAAATAATGTGTGCATGCTCAGTTGCTAAGTCATATCTGACTCTTTGTGGCCCAATAGACTGTAGCGCACTGGGTTTCTCTGTCCATGGGATTTCCAAGGCAAGAATACTGGAGTGGGTTTCCATTTCCTTCTCCAGTAGATCTTCCTGACCCAGGGATCAAACCCACACCTCCTGTGTCTCCTGCATTGCCAGGTAGATTCTTTACCACTGAGTCGCCTGGAAGGCTGTAAATACATAATAAAAATTCTTATTTAAAAGGACTATATAAAGTCTAGAACAAAAGTGCAATAATTCCACTTAAACAATAATTTTACTATTGTAGCCCCACAGCTACTATTTTCTTGACAGACTTTCACAGTACTCCATTAATTTAGGTAAAAATATCCCACAAAATTTATGTATGGAAGCCCTGTTCCCCAATGTGCCTATATATATGGAGATAGGGCTTGTATTAGAGGTAGTTCAGATTAAAGGAAGTCATTGGAGTGGGGCCCTAACCCAATAGGATTGATATCTTTAAGGGAAGAGAGAGAGGCATCAGCAGAGCACCTGCATAGGGAAGAGGCCATATGAGGACACAGTGAGAAAACAGCTGTCTGCAAGTCCAGGAGACAGACTTAGGCGAAACCAATCCTACTGCCTCCTTGCTCTTGATAACACAGCTTCCAGAACTGTGAGAAAGTAAGTTTCTGTTGTCTGAGCCATCCAGTATGTGGTACTTTATATGGCAAGTCTGTTAAACCAGTAATGTTTTATGTACCAGTTGAGAACATAATAACAAGAGCAGTAACTGTGAAAGTTGTTCAGTAGTGTCTGACTCTTTGTGACCAACCCAGGGATGGAACCAAGGTCTCCTGCATTGCAGGTGGATTCCTTACCATCTGAGCCACCAGGGAAGTCTAAGAATACTGGAGTGAGTAGCCTATTCCTTCTCTTGGGGATCTTCCTGACCCAGGAATTGAACCGGGGCCTCCTGCATTACAGGTGGATTCTTAACCAGCTGAGTTACAAGGAAAGTCCCTAACAAGAGAGAATTGTTATCATTTCTAAAAGGAATGAGTTTTCAACACTGCATTTTGGGTTTCAGACTTGATAGAAAGTCAATGGTTTGTGCTTATATAGAAAAATATAGCATAAGGTCTGTTTCATATGTGTACCTTCTAAATCAACATGAAGTGGCTCATTTATATTTGCATTATTTTTCTTCTTAGAATCATCGAACTTGTTTGAGGAAAGGTATATTCAACAGAAAATTCAGAAGTCAGATTTTCAAAAGACAATGCTTCCCTAACAGTAAAAAATTATATCCATTAAATAGGTTAATAAAACATAGTGATATCATTTATATGTTCTTTAGTTGTATGTATAGTAAGCATTAAAAATGTGAATGCCATAACTTTTTAAAGTAACTTCTAGTATCTTTCAAGTTCATCTGATTCCTGAGTATGGACTTCATATTATTTTGAAGAAAAGTGATATGTTTCTTTTAAATGTTTCTAGGCATGTTCTATGACAGTTTAATATAGGTGACTAATTAAACAACCATAATAATCCTTACATCTTTATAAAAAAAAGAGCAAAAAAGAGATGGAATATTTTATATTTTCTAGTAATACTGTTGCTTTTGCTTAGTATTTAATTTTTTTTTAGGAGAGAAAATGTTTTTTAAAAAATGTGTGTGTGTGTGTGTGTGTGTGTATTTAATACTTGTCCAAAGACAAATATTTCATAAATCATGGAAAACATATGTGCTGAGAATGACAACATATATATGGAAAAAAAGACAGAAAGTTTTTGGTTTGGAGCCTAGGTTATTCAATTTTATTTCAGCAGAAATTATAGAGAAAGTGTAAGAATGGTGATAAATGTCAGCAGTATAGAATGTCACCAATGGTGGTGTCTGGCATGTTGAATAAACAGAGCAATACACTTAAGTATCATTTGACAGGAAAACGTATTTTTCATCATTTTCATTCCATTCAGAAGAAAAGCAGATTCAAACCAGTTATGATAAATACCATCTAGTGTAATATAATGAATATTCCATTGTCAAAGACACAAAATTTCTGAACGTTTACAAGTTCAGCAAAAGGTCATCAAAGCCCTCAAAGTCCTCCTTCAGGACACTGACATTTTCTAGTGTCTGAGTGTGGACTGTAAGTGGCCCGAGACGTTCTACTCAGTGTCACTGTAGCATCTGTTCCTTTTAATTTGCTCTTCCACTGTGAGCTGTTCAGACTGGACCTCCACCCTGGGGAATGGAGGCTTGGTTGTAAATTCACTTCTCAGAGCATCAAAACTTGTGTCTCCATTAATGCGTGCTGCTCTTACCATTTCACCAGGCTGATGTTTGATTTCCTTCCCCAATTCTCTTAATGACAAACATGGCATATTTTTAATTTGATCTATAGAAGCTATTAAGTTTTGCTTAAAAATATCCTCATTCCTTTTAGAAAAAGCAGGAATTTTCACAGTGTTAGAAAAAAATAAATGTACATTTTTGTTGTCTGAGTGGTTTCCTTTGATGTTTGAAATATTTGTCTCAGAAGAGGGCATTGAACTTTTCCCATCATTGCAGCCTGACTGGGGGACAGACTGCACAGGACTGCCAGCAGTAGCTCTGCCAGTCTGTTTACCATGAGCCATAGCCAGGACATTTGCTGAGGAAGGCTTTTCAGATTCAAATATACCAAGTAACTCTGAGATTCTAGAAGCATTTTCTAAGTTTTCAATTTGATATTCATTTACAGTGTAGTGTGCTTCTCTTGACAGTGGCAATCGATTAGGAAATTCTAAAATAGATGTCTTCTGCCTGCAATTATTCAGATATGACGCTGATACATAATTGTTATTATTATTCTTATTCAAATTCTCTTTACGATGTTCTGGCACCACCTCATCATCAGTGTTCGTAACCTGTAAAACTTCTGCACCATCAGGTTCATTACTTTCTTCATTTTTCTCTTTCTCAGCACTCTGCACAACCGTATTATTGTTGTCATTAAGATCCATTTCACTTTTTCTCTTTGTATCTCCGGCTTCATTCAGCTTGTCTTGTACATTCTTATTTCCTTCCTTCTTCTCCTCCTTGCTTGCTTCATACATTTCCATTGCTGTGATTGCTGTAACATCCTCTTTCTCACACACGTGGATGGGCTGCAGACAGGGCTGCAGGAAAGAAATGTCATCTCGTTCTTGTCCTATTTTTTCTGCAGTTTTGATGTGTTCTATCAGTGATCCATTTTTAAAAATGGCAGATGTAGGGGCTATCACTTCAGGTGGCCATTTAGGTTTCCTCATTTGGAGCTCTTCCTCAGGGGGGAAAGTTTTCTTAGGCATCTCCCTGGAAGGGGGCCAAATGATTTTTAATTTTACCCTCTCCCCACATTTTTTCATATCATCTCTTTGCCCTTCACTGTTACCAGCATGTAAATGTTTATTATGCTCTCCAAGCATGGGAGTTTTTTCCACATCATTTTTACACGTATCTGGTTCTTCATTAGGAGTAAAGTCAACTGAACTGCTCTGATTTTTGCAATTCCATCGATCTTTATGCTGTTTGTGTCCAAAACCTTCATCATAATTTCCCTTAGATTTGAAAAGTTGTTTAAAGTGAGGTTTACAATATATTTGTCCATGAAGTGAGGCATAATTTCCCAAACTGTCAAAAAGAAAACAAAATTAACATGTATATATATACATATATGTATGTATATATATATATATATATATATATATATATATATTCTGCAAATTCATAAGGAATTAGGAGGTTGATGATTTTGAGAAATGAATCAGAGAGTCAGTACAATTAACTTACCAGCAACAGAAATGTGGCTATTAACTGAACATATCTGTTAGATAATATTCACCACCTACATGATACATGTTGGAGTATTTAGAATTTCATGCTGTATGTCATGTATTAGTATAATAGGTGTTATAGTGTAATGCATATGTAGTTATAGAGGGTATAAAATCACAGGACTAAACCATGAATTGTAAGGTTACAGTTTACAATAAATCTTTCACATCTCCCTCTGTCACTAAACTTCTGCACCATCAGGTTCATTACTTTCTTCATTTTCTCTTTCTCAGCACTCTGCACAACCGTATTATTGTTGTCATTAAGATCCATTTGACTTTTTCTCTTTGTATCTCCGGCTTCATTCAGCTTGTCTTGTACATTCTTATTTCCTTCCTTCTTCTCCTCCTTGCTTGCTTCATACATTTCCATTGCTGTGATTGCTGTAACATCCTCTTTCTCACACACGTGGATGGGCTGCAGACAGGGCTGCAGGAAAGAAATGTCATCTCGTTCTTGTCCTATTTTTTCTGCAGTTTTGATGTGTTCTATCAGTGATCCATTTTTAAAAATGGCAGATGTAGGGGCTATCACTTCAGGTGGCCATTTAGGTTTCCTCATTTGGAGCTCTTCCTCAGGGGGGAAAGTTTTCTTAGGCATCTCCCTGGAAGGGGGCCAAATGATTTTTAATTTTACCCTCTCCCCACATTTTTTCATATCATCTCTTTGCCCTTCACTGTTACCAGCATGTAAATGTTTATTATGCTCTCCAAGCATGGGAGTTTTTTCCACATCATTTTTACACGTATCTGGTTCTTCATTAGGAGTAAAGTCAACTGAACTGCTCTGATTTTTGCAATTCCATCGATCTTTATGCTGTTTGTGTCCAAAACCTTCATCATAATTTCCCTTAGATTTGAAAAGTTGTTTAAAGTGAGGTTTACAATATATTTGTCCATGAAGTGAGGCATAATTTCCCAAACTGTCAAAAAGAAAACAAAATTAACATGTATATATATACATATATGTATGTATATATATATATATATATTCTGCAAATTCATAAGGAATTAGGAGGTTGATGATTTTGAGAAATGAATCAGAGAGTCAGTACAATTAACTTACCAGCAACAGAAATGTGGCTATTAACTGAACATATCTGTTAGATAATATTCACCACCTACATGATACATGTTGGAGTATTTAGAATTTCATGCTGTATGTCATGTATTAGTATAATAGGTGTTATAGTGTAATGCATATGTAGTTATAGAGGGTATAAAATCACAGGACTAAACCTTGACTGACTCCATGAATTGTAAGGGGTTACAGTTTACAATAAATCCTGAAAAGCATACATGCAAAAATCAAAAATCATTTTGGGGCTTCCTTGGTGGCCCAGTGGGTAAAGACACCGCCTTGCAGTGCAAGGGGCACTGGTTCAATCCCTGGCCTGGGAAGATCCCACGTGCCGCGGAGCGGCTGGACCGATGTGTCCAATTACCGAGCCAGAGCTCTGGAGCGCATGCGCCCAGAGCCGGTGCTCTGTGACAACGGAGGCCACCGCGATGGGAGGCCCACATGGGCCAAAGAACAAAGATGGATGAAAATAGATAAATGAAGACCAATAGAAGTGGCCCACCTGACCCCCTCCCTCCCCAACCTGCCCCCCAAAAAAAAAAAAATAAAATAAAATCATTTTGTTTGTACCTCCTAATTAACTGGATTTTGAATGAATTGGAAAACTTGTCTACGCAATTTTTTATCTTGTCTCTTTGGAGATAATTAACACATAGAATGCCTGTTAAAATCAAGTTTAGTCAAAGGCAGCAGCATCATTTTTGGATGTTTCTGAATCTCTACATAAATATGGAGAGCAAAACATAAGACCCATGGATAATATTAAAACAAAACTAAGTGACAAGGTATCCTCATCAACCCCAAAACACAAGGAGGGAAGGACAGACCAGCAACAGCTACATGCCTGGCATAACAGCCACATGTGTATGGGTGACAACAGAGGGACCAGGAAGGTGTCTGGTGGACCTGACAATACGAGACAACAAAGCAGCAAGTAGATATTTCCTGGAAAATGTCACATGCCAATCAGACAGCAGCAGATCAAATTGGGAGGGATTTTGCCCATTCTAATAGACAGTGACTGCAAAGGCCCTGTGGTAGGAAAGTCTGAAGAAGCTGAAGAAATTATATTAAAAATGGATCCACTGGGATCCTCTTTCAGAAATAGATCCTATCTTGAGAAAAACAAACATGGGAGTGGAATCAAAACAGAGGTGGATAACAATGACAGAAACCAAAAGAAGGTCCCAATCAGCATGAAGGAGGGGATTCAATGCAGGGAATCCCTGGAATGAGGACATCATAGTTTTTTGAACAGTATAAGATAACTAGAGGGCTTCCCTGGTAGCTCGGTGGCAAAGAGTTTGTCTGCCAATGCAGGAGACACAGGTTCGATCCCTGATCCAGAAAGATCCCATGTGCTGCAGAGCAACAAAGCCCATGAGCCACAACTACTGAACCTGTGCTCTAGCGCCTCAGAACCGCAACTATTGAGCCCATATGCTACAACTACTGAAGCCCATGTGCCCTAGAGCCCGAGTTCCACAACAAGAGAAGTCACTGCAACAAGAAGCCTGCTCACCTCAACTAGATAGTAGCTCCCACTCCCTGCCACTAGAGAAGAGCCTGCAGCAGCAGTGAAAACCCACAAAAGCCAAAAATATATAAATAAATAAACTTTTTTTAAAAAAAGGAAACTTAGGAGAGGTAGCACTGTGCAGTTAGGAAAAACATCCTGAATTTTGCTTCCTTCGAAGATTTGGGTAAACTAATTCCATATAAAATGAGGAACAGCAAGGTGTCAAGGTCAAATACTACACAAAGTTATTATAAGAAATGAAAGAATAAGGAGCATTATAATACCATTGCAGACAGTGAAAACATGCTAGAAAAACATTTTCCTAAAACATCAAAATTTTAATCAGCTAATTCAACATGAGCTAAAAGGGATTAAGAAAACGATAAAATACCCAAAAGAACAGCATGAATTGTAATTATAAAAAGTCATAAACATTGAACAGAAGTAGAAATAACCCCAAAACACAAGGAGGGAAGGACAGACCAGCAACAGCTACATGCCTGGCATAACAGCCACATGTGTATGGGTGACAACAGAGGGACCAGGAAGGTGTCTGGTGGACCTGACAATACGAGACAACAAAGCAGCAAGTAGATATTTCCTGGAAAATGTCACATGCCAATCAGACAGCAGCAGATCAAATTGGGAGGGATTTTGCCCATTCTAATAGACAGTGACTGCCAAGGCCCTGTGGTAGGAAAGTCTGAAGAAGCTGAAGAAATTATATTAAAAATGGATCCACTGGGATCCTCTTTCAGAAATAGATCCTATCTTGAGAAAAACAAACATGGGAGTGGAATCAAAACAGAGGTGGATAACAATGACAGAAACCAAAAGAAGGTCCCAATCAGCATGAAGGAGGGGATTCAATGCAGGGAATCCCTGGAATGAGGACATCATAGTTTTTTGAACAGTATAAGATAACTAGAGGGCTTCCCTGGTAGCTCGGTGGCAAAGAGTTTGTCTGCCAATGCAGGAGACACAGGTTCGATCCCTGATCCAGAAAGATCCCATGTGCTGCAGAGCAACAAAGCCCATGAGCCACAACTACTGAACCTGTGCTCTAGCGCCTCAGAACCGCAACTATTGAGCCCATATGCTACAACTACTGAAGCCCATGTGCCCTAGAGCCCGAGTTCCACAACAAGAGAAGTCACTGCAACAAGAAGCCTGCTCACCTCAACTAGATAGTAGCTCCCACTCCCTGCCACTAGAGAAGAGCCTGCAGCAGCAGTGAAAACCCACAAAAGCCAAAAATATATAAATAAATAAACTTTTTTTAAAAAAAGGAAACTTAGGAGAGGTAGCACTGTGCAGTTAGGAAAAACATCCTGAATTTTGCTTCCTTCGAAGATTTGGGTAAACTAATTCCATATAAAATGAGGAACAGCAAGGTGTCAAGGTCAAATACTACACAAAGTTATTATAAGAAATGAAAGAATAAGGAGCATTATAATACCATTGCAGACAGTGAAAACATGCTAGAAAAACATTTTCCTAAAACATCAAAATTTTAATCAGCTAATTCAACATGAGCTAAAAGGGATTAAGAAAACGATAAAATACCCAAAAGAACAGCATGAATTGTAATTATAAAAAGTCATAAACAAGGTGTCAGATATCAGGAAGAAAATAGAAATAAATGGGAAAAGGTCAAACATGTCAGCAATGAAAACTAAAAGAAATACAAGAGCAAATCAACAGGATGCATCTTAAGAAAAATAGGAAAATAAAAAGATAAAAAACCCTTATAATCCTAAATGAAAAAGGAGATAATAGGAGCTCCTGAAGAAGGAAATAAAATTATGAAACAAGTTAAATACTACAAAGCTATAATTTAAGAGACCAAACCACACAATCCTGAAGGAAATCAACCCTAAATATTTACTGGAAGGACTGATGCTCAAGCTTCAAAACTTCGGCCACCTGATGCAAAGAGCCAACTCATCGGAAAATAACCTGATGCTGGAAAACATTGAGGGCAGGAGGAGAAGGGGGTGACAAGATGGTTGGATGGCATCACTGACTCAACAGACATGAGTTTGATCAAGCTCTGGGAGATGGTGAAGGTCAGGGAAACCTGGCATGCTGCAGTCCTTGACGTTGCAAAGAGTCAGATATGACTGAGCGACTGGACAACAACAACAGAGGAGAGTTTCCCAATATAAAAAACTATGAAATTACATATTGAAAAAGCATATTAGGTAACTGACACTACTGACCCAGAATGACTGATACCAAGAAGTATTGTAGATATGGTTAGATGTTAAGAAAAATTTTAAAAATCCTTTGTATCTAAAAAGAAAAACAAAGCATATTACTTATAAGAGGAAGAAAAACAGATTATTATCAGATATTTCCAACACTTTATGCCAGAAAAAAATGAAACAATGCATTTAAGATTTCAATGAAAAAAATAATGTAAGCCAGGGATTTTACTTTCAGTAAAACTTAACTTCCATTGTAACGGTCTGAAACTATTATCCGTATGTAAGAAATAAATGAGCCTTTTCTGAGGAATCTACTTGAAAATAAGCTTGAGCAATCAGAATGACTATGGAAATGTCATCACAAGGATTGTTGCTAAGCATTAAAAAAATTGTTATCTATAAACTGGGATGAAATCAAGGCACAAAGAGAGGTGATATGACATGTAATAGCTGCATACTGTGAACATCAAAGACACAGTACTATTTGAAAAAATAGGGTGTGGGTGATTGGGGGAGCAAATGTAATTTTTAATGTTTTGGTCATCAAATTAGTGGTGCTGATAGTTTTGTTTTTCTAAAACTGTTGTCCAAATGAATATAGGATACTCTAACTCTGTTATCTCCTTTGTCTTTGAGAACCAGAAGCCCTGAAGTAGAAGAAATGATAAAGAGCTGCTAAGTAAAAGCCATGAAATCCTGAATTCAATTTGGAAACATCACTACAAATTCATGATATATTTTTTCTTTTTATATATAAATATTTGTTAGCTCTTAACACTAAAAAGCTTAGAAACAATGATCAACTCACTAGAAAGAATATCCAGATTATAGTCTTGATATAGTATACATTTCTCACTAAAGGAAACCCTGGCTTAGACAAATGACTAATTTTGGATCTGGTCCACTAAATGTATAAGATGCTCATGGGACATCTCCTCCGATCAGATAATGAGGAAGCCATCATAGACTGCTAGGGTCTTGTCAAAAGTACCCAGGATGGCTTCTACCGGCCAGGGCTAGTTTCAGTAATGATGGTAATTACATCTGATTGAAATCAACCAAATATGTCTAAATCTGTGAGTTTACAAAGACATAAAAATATTTTAAAAGTAGTCATCTCTAGGAGATAAGAAACTATTACATTAAATTGATAAATAGATATGTCAACAAAACTAGTAAATAAAGGGAAAGAATTATGCTTTACTCTGCCTTTTTAAAAAATAAATAAATAAAACAAAAAAACTGTACCACTGTGTAACCAAATAGCAAATGAGAAGAAGCATCTTCTGTAAAAGTATTCTAATCATGAGAAAGATTAAAATTTGAAAGTCAGCATTTATAGACATCATTGAACAGATGTAGGTATAAAGCTTCAATATCTGATATGTCACAAAATCAGAGAAAAGCAGAAATAATGTGTTGAATATACTCTTGCCAGCACTCCTTATGTCCTTGCAAAAGGAATCAAATCTTAGTTTCTAATCTAGATAAGAATTAATCTAGATCTGAGGCTTCCCTGATGGCTCAACAGTAAAGAATCTGCCTGAAATGCAGGAGACACAGGAGACATGGGTTCGACCCCTGGGTAAGGACGATCTTCTGGAGGGGGAAATAGCAACCCACTCCAGCATTCTTGCTTGAAGAATCCCATGGACAGAGGAGCCTCGTGGGCTACAGTCCATAGGGTCACACACAGTGAGACATGACTGAGCAAGACTAAGACTAAGCAATCTAGATTCAGCTGACAGTTTGTCGAAAATACAGAGAATTTAGGAGCATATGAACTGCAGTGTGAGTGTGAAATCAGCAATTCCAGACTGTGGAAAACACAGTCCACAGTCTGGGGTCCTTCACAAATAAGCTCTAAGCAAAGAAGCAAATGAATGGAAAGCCTATAGAATATTAATAAAAAGACTTGAAAGATATATCAGTTTTTTTTTTTTTTAAAGGACAAAACTAGAGTACAGAATCAAGGAAAGCACATTTGGATAAGTAAAACTATAAAAATGAAAGGAAACAATTACTACAAGGGATGCTATTTACTTCCAAGCAAGATACTGACTATGTTTGCATGGGGCCCAGGGACAAAGAAACTTCTGGAATGGCTAGCAATGTTATATTTCTTGACCTTGACAATGCTTACAAAGTGTTCCATTTATAATAATGTACTGAGCCACATATTTATGTTGTTTGGTTTTCTGTATCTGTGGATTTTATATGATAATTTTTTAAAATAGCAGTCATTGAATAAATATTTTTGAGTCCATATTGTGTGTCTAGGTTTACTAGGTACTGACAAGACAAACATTAACACATTTCCTACAGCCATGGACAATCACACTAGCTTGTGTTAGAATGGGACAAGCACAGGGGATGTTGTGATCCATATACAAGGGTTAAAGCAGGTCACTTTAAAGACATAAAATCTCAGTTGAGGTTCGAAGAGTGAGTGGATATTAGCGGGATGGAGAGCTGGGGAAGACGCATGTGAAAACTCTTCCAAGGAGTGGTAATAACATTTGCAACCAGCTAGATGTAAGAGAGAATAATAATGATCTTGAAGGAAGTAAAAGAAATTCAGTCTTCATGAAAAGTAACATGCAACAGGAGGAAGGGGTGTTGGGAGAAGATAAGGGACAATATCTTGAACTGACTTTTAATTCATATTTAGGTGTTAATCTGAGGGCTAGAGGAAGCCATTGTATATTTAAAACTGGGAAATGATCTCAGATTTGCATTTTCCAAAGAACATTCTCCTTACACAATGGAGCTTGGTGCTGAGATAGGTTGGTGCTAGTGAGAGTTATTTCTCTTATTCATGTGATCTCCACTTGGACAAAAGGGACCCTTCTGGATTTTTTTAAGAAAACAAAACATCAAAAGGAGAAAGGTCACACCTATCCTGAGCAATATATAACAGGACATGACCATATTCACATTTGCCGTTGTTTTAACTGATAGTAATGGGATCTGGAAAAAAGGACATCTTTCTAGAGATATGCCATTATAAGCCTACTGCAGGTTCTTTGAATACTTGTGCCCCAGACCACAAAACAGTTTTACCTCAGTTTACTGTTGCAATGGTGGCAGCGGAAGCAGGATTTATGAAAACTCTGCCTGTCGGCACGAGGCACTCCATTGGATAAACTGTCTTTTGACAAAGTATACATATTTCCTTGTCTTGGAGTTGCAGTTTCTACAAATAAAATACACAAAAGTTTATGTAATACTGTCTTTAAGTCATATTGTAAAAACAACAACAAAATAACAGAACCATTTCGAGCTGATCTTGTCACAATGTTACAAAGTGTTCCATTTATAATAATGTACTGAGCCACATATTTATGTTGTTTGGTTTTCTGTATCTGTGGATTTTATATGATAATTTTTTAAAATAGCAGTCATTGAATAAATATTTTTGAGTCCATATTGTGTGTCTAGGTTTACTAGGTACTGACAAGACAAACATTAACACATTTCCTACAGCCATGGACAATCACACTAGCTTGTGTTAGAATGGGACAAGCACAGGGGATGTTGTGATCCATATACAAGGGTTAAAGCAGGTCACTTTAAAGACATAAAATCTCAGTTGAGGTTCGAAGAGTGAGTGGATATTAGCGGGATGGAGAGCTGGGGAAGACGCATGTGAAAACTCTTCCAAGGAGTGGTAATAACATTTGCAACCAGCTAGATGTAAGAGAGAATAATAATGATCTTGAAGGAAGTAAAAGAAATTCAGTCTTCATGAAAAGTAACATGCAACAGGAGGAAGGGGTGTTGGGAGAAGATAAGGGACAATATCTTGAACTGACTTTTAATTCATATTTAGGTGTTAATCTGAGGGCTAGAGGAAGCCATTGTATATTTAAAACTGGGAAATGATCTC
This sequence comes from Tragulus kanchil, assembly GCA_022376925.1. Lineage (NCBI taxonomy): Eukaryota > Metazoa > Chordata > Mammalia > Artiodactyla > Tragulidae > Tragulus > Tragulus kanchil. The sequence continues at coordinate 263,013,335 of JAIOJX010000026.1, read as the reverse complement.
AGATTTGCATTTTCCAAAGAACATTCTCCTTACACAATGGAGCTTGGTGCTGAGATAGGTTGGTGCTAGTGAGAGTTATTTCTCTTATTCATGTGATCTCCACTTGGACAAAAGGGACCCTTCTGGATTTTTTTAAGAAAACAAAACATCAAAAGGAGAAAGGTCACACCTATCCTGAGCAATATATAACAGGACATGACCATATTCACATTTGCCGTTGTTTTAACTGATAGTAATGGGATCTGGAAAAATGGACATCTTTCTAGAGATATGCCATTATAAGCCTACTGCAGGTTCTTTGAATACTTGTGCCCCAGACCACAAAACAGTTTTACCTCAGTTTACTGTTGCAATGGTGGCAGCGGAAGCAGGATTTATGAAAACTCTGCCTGTCGGCTACGAGGCACTCCATTGGATAAACTGTCTTTTGACAAAGTATACATATTTCCTTGTCTTGGAGTTGCAGTTTCTACAAATAAAAATACACAAAAGTTTATGTAATACTGTCTTTAAGTCATATTGTAAAAACAACAACAACAAAATAACAGCAACAGCATATTAACCAGCCATGCAGTTAGCTTAGAAAGCCCTAACACTATTACTCTCAGTGTTGCTTCTCAGGACACAGGGCACCCATCATGAGGCTTAATGATACAGTCAACCTTACTCTGGTGTCTCTACTACTACATTGTACAAGTTAATTTTTATTATTTTAGGAGATGCACATGAGTAAAATATGTTCATTAACTTTAATACATTGAAAAGAATCTACAGGGAAGTGGGCTATGCAGAGCCCTGAGATCACTCATCATTCTAAATAACAAAACTTCCTATATATATAAAAGTTTATACCTAGTCTGGTCTAAAGTTTTCATCTTTAAAGTATTCTGTAGAGATTTTTCTAAAATACATACATATGTTTTTTCAACTGATATTGCATTTGTCTAGATATTTTCTGAATGACTTAATGTTGACTCTGTGATACCAATTCTTAACAGTAAGATGAGACTCCTAAATACACTGAAATATTCAGGATCATTTGTCTTCAGTCGAAACAGCTTAAGATTTTAGAGCTTTGGAGATTTTTATATCTGCCTCTTGTGATTTTCCTACCTCTACCAAACTCATAGGTAAAGTCAGCTTCTATGAATAGTAGCAGTTATATTATTAACTATTTGAACATAGTGGTTCAAAACTGACACAGAACTTTTGCCTGATTAGTGTTTCGATCCTCTCAACTATTCTGTAAGAATAACTAAGCCTTTGTAGTAGTTATATATAAGAGCATATGTGTGCAGTGTTCTTTATATAAATAAATAAATATTATATATACACACTCTGATGCTTTGATGCTCAATTTGGGCTACTGAGACATCTCCTTTGTTTATTTTGTTCCCTTGTGTTTTGTTTTGTTTTTAGTTAACTGAAATTGAGCATTTGAAAGTAACTAGACAGTTTGGCTTACTTATGCCAGAAGTCAGTATATTAAGAAATCATATTAACCTGATAAACTAGACATATATGTTGCAAATATGATAGAGGCAGAATTATTAGTTTCAGCAGTTTTTATTCTTAAGCTTTCTATTTATTTCAATCTTTCTAAAATAATGTGCTACATTAATTATGTCAAATATTTTTATTAGAAAGCCTCATTAATTGTAATATGGAGGAAAATACAGAGAAATGAGCTGTTCTCTGATGTTAGAAAATCTGCAGTAAGTTCATATGTTTTAAATCTCTCTGCTTCCAAATATAATAATATTTTAAAATTACTGTCCATGTTCATCTGTTAGTGAGGCCAAGTGAGCTATAATTTGGGATTTAAGAAATGACAAAGAAAAACAGTTATAGGGGAAAACAAGGAGTGCCATTAGAGAAAGTTGAATTCCACTCAACTTAGCAACAATAATGAAATATACTGAAGGTCTAATTCCATACCTACACTTCTGTCAGAGATCCTAATCAATAAAAATCCTTAAAGCACATATGCTGAGTGTAAATTGTTTCCTGGATTATTACCAGATTATATTGAATTCAAACTCAAACACTACTTAAGTCTGGCATAGTTAAAAATTCATCAGGTGTAGGTCAGGAAACATTACCTCCTATTGTCTTTAACAAGTGGATAAAACAACTTCTAATAAGAAATACTCATAATGTACTAATGGTAGACAATAATTAATTAAGATATTATTCCATATAATAATTAATGCTATCACAATAGCAATTATTATTATATCCACTGCTTTATCCAAAGCTTTATTCACCTTGAGGAACACAGGTCTTAGTAACCTATGTAACAGTGTTCGTTACTCTCACACAGTGGTGGTGAATCATACTAAATGCTTTTGTAAAGAGAAATGAAGCATGGTGGGGTAACCCACGGAAATGTAGTTCTAGGTTATGTTGTTTAGCTCTTTTCAGGTACTCTTTTAATTGCAATTTGGGCTACTGAGACATCTCCTTTGTTTATTTTGTTCCCTTGTGTTTTGTTTTGTTTTTAGTTAACTGAAATTGAGCATTTGAAAGTAACTAGACAGTTTGGCTTACTTATGCCAGAAGTCAGTATATTAAGAAATCATATTAACCTGATAAACTAGACATATATGTTGCAAATATGATAGAGGCAGAATTATTAGTTTCAGCAGTTTTTATTCTTAAGCTTTCTATTTATTTCAATCTTTCTAAAATAATGTGCTACATTAATTATGTCAAATATTTTTATTAGAAAGCCTCATTAATTGTAATATGGAGGAAAATACAGAGAAATGAGCTGTTCTCTGATGTTAGAAAATCTGCAGTAAGTTCATATGTTTTAAATCTCTCTGCTTCCAAATATAATAATATTTTAAAATTACTGTCCATGTTCATCTGTTAGTGAGGCCAAGTGAGCTATAATTTGGGATTTAAGAAATGACAAAGAAAAACAGTTATAGGGGAAAACAAGGAGTGCCATTAGAGAAAGTTGAATTCCACTCAACTTAGCAACAATAATGAAATATACTGAAGGTCTAATTCCATACCTACACTTCTGTCAGAGATCCTAATCAATAAAAATCCTTAAAGCACATATGCTGAGTGTAAATTGTTTCCTGGATTATTACCAGATTATATTGAATTCAAACTCAAACACTACTTAAGTCTGGCATAGTTAAAAATTCATCAGGTGTAGGTCAGGAAACATTACCTCCTATTGTCTTTAACAAGTGGATAAAACAACTTCTAATAAGAAATACTCATAATGTACTAATGGTAGACAATAATTAATTAAGATATTATTCCATATAATAATTAATGCTATCACAATAGCAATTATTATTATATCCACTGCTTTATCCAAAGCTTTATTCACCTTGAGGAACACAGGTCTTAGTAACCTATGTAACAGTGTTCGTTACTCTCACACAGTGGTGGTGAATCATACTAAATGCTTTTGTAAAGAGAAATGAAGCATGGTAAAAGGAAGGATACCAACAACCAGGGAAAGCTGTTAGTTCTAGGTTATGTTGTTTAGCTCTTTTCAGGTACTCTTTTAATTGCAAATCATCTTAGTCCTGTGCCTTTAATGGGTTAATCTCACTTCATTCTTTGCAAGCTCATTTACCACTTATAAACGCAGATTCCTCTTGGAAGGTGGTTTTCATCTCAGCGGCAGAAGCATCTGAAGTTGCATAGCCCAGGTTTTTAAAAACTCTTTCACTCTCCTGCCACCTCTGTTGAAAATTCCTCCTGAGTTCTTTAGGTGAATCGGAAACTTCTAAAATGTGGCCGGCGATGACATCCTCATAGGTTGGTGGAGCGTGCTTGAAGTCAAAGCCGGATCTGCCAGCTTCTGAGCCATATGATGTAGAGACTGTCATCTTCGAGCCAACAACTTGACTCTCAAATGCATCCACACCTGAGAAATGTTCACTAAGAGACCTTGTTTCAGTGCATACGCCGGGTCGTTTAACAGTTGTTTCTTGCAGCTCTCTAGGACAACTGTGAGAAACACCGGTAAAGCTAGAGCTTTCTAAAGATGTCAATCCAAATTTGTCCTTACAAAATGTACGGCTTTCTTGTTTTATATTATGATTTCCTTCTTCATTTGCATAAACTCTTCTATTTGACTGTGTGTCAAAACCTAGGTCCTCCTCAAATCCCCTGAACCATCTGTTTATTTCATTTTCATGGTCACTCATGAAGTGTTCAGCTGTTTGAACAGTCCTGTTGGCAGCTTCGTATCTCTGCGTGTGCTCTGACAGGCGAGGTCCTTTGACTTCGCGGATGATTTCCACTGCGTCAAAACTCTCAGTATCTGGCACTATGCGCTTCGTGGAATTTACTCCATCGTGAACATAAGTCGCCCTTTTCTCTACTTTCCTCACTTCCTCTTGAGCTTCCATGGATTCTTTGAAGGAACCTCCATCAGCATGATTTACACTTATAGGTATTGTGATCGTAGGTGGAGAGTCCCTACCACGACCCTCTATCTTAATTTGACGACGAAGTGTTGCGGGAGATGTGATGATCTCAGACCGCTTCTCCACGAGGGGAACCGGGGTTATTGATGAAACTGGGATGGTCCCTCTGGATAACTTTGCAGTGGTGTCTTTGAGTTTCACAAGTTGTTCAGAGCGGCTCTTGGGTGGTGAAGGAGAGGTATTTGCCCTGAGAATTGTAGGTGGTGGTGACACAGGTCTTGGAGATGGTTCAGCAAAACTGTCCTCTTTAGGGGACTGGGAAAGCTCATCCTTAGGAGAGGTTTCTGTTCGTCGGGCGGTAGACTCGATCATTATGAAAGTTGGTGATGGTGGGCGCGTTTTTAACAAGGGAGGAGAAACCTTGGCCTCATTTAGTTTAGTTTCCTGATGGGTTTTCATGTGATGATGTACAGTTGTTTCTTGATGCGTTGCTACTTGGTGGTGCTCTGTTTTTTCTGCAATTGTATTTTCTTTCTGCTCGGTGTTTTCATTATAGCTGGCATGAGCATTAGACACTTTAGATAATGTTTCACTAAGACTGGTAGTTTTATTTCTCTGCTTTCCTGCTTTAGAGGCCATCATGGCTGTGTGAATTATATTTTCACAGGACACAAGCATATCCTCTGCCTGAGTTTTAATGTGTGTTATTTCTTCTTTGATTTTTTCCGTGTTATTCTCCATAGCAATGCAAACTCCATATTCTCTTTTTTCTTCACTTAATAGCCATACTGGAATGATATTTAACAGCATCTGAAATGTTTTAAGGCCATGTTTATCTGACTCTGCTTCAAACTCTTTTACCCTAGATAAAATCTGTTGTAGTTCTTCACGTTTTCTCAAGAATTCCAATACATTTACAGCACATTTTCCATCATCCAGCTGGGATTCTTTCACAGAGGAAAATAAAGATTTGTTCTCTGTAATCTCTGGCTTTGAATCTTTAGTATTAGAAAAGACTTGTTTCTGTTGTATGCCCTTGATGCCAAGACATTTTTCTTCCTGTAGATTATTATTTGACTGGGGCAATTTTTTATGTTTAACTTGACTTTCAAAAGACTGTATATGGGTTTGCTGAAAATTCTGAGTCTGTGACTCAAGATGTGCCTCAGACCGCTTCTCCACGAGGGGAACCGGGGTTATTGATGAAACTGGGATGGTCCCTCTGGATAACTTTGCAGTGGTGTCTTTGAGTTTCACAAGTTGTTCAGAGCGGCTCTTGGGTGGTGAAGGAGAGGTATTTGCCCTGAGAATTGTAGGTGGTGGTGACACAGGTCTTGGAGATGGTTCAGCAAAACTGTCCTCTTTAGGGGACTGGGAAAGCTCATCCTTAGGAGAGGTTTCTGTTCGTCGGGCGGTAGACTCGATCATTATGAAAGTTGGTGATGGTGGGCGCGTTTTTAACAAGGGAGGAGAAACCTTGGCCTCATTTAGTTTAGTTTCCTGATGGGTTTTCATGTGATGATGTACAGTTGTTTCTTGATGCGTTGCTACTTGGTGGTGCTCTGTTTTTTCTGCAATTGTATTTTCTTTCTGCTCGGTGTTTTCATTATAGCTGGCATGAGCATTAGACACTTTAGATAATGTTTCACTAAGACTGGTAGTTTTATTTCTCTGCTTTCCTGCTTTAGAGGCCATCATGGCTGTGTGAATTATATTTTCACAGGACACAAGCATATCCTCTGCCTGAGTTTTAATGTGTGTTATTTCTTCTTTGATTTTTTCCGTGTTATTCTCCATAGCAATGCAAACTCCATATTCTCTTTTTTCTTCACTTAATAGCCATACTGGAATGATATTTAACAGCATCTGAAATGTTTTAAGGCCATGTTTATCTGACTCTGCTTCAAACTCTTTTACCCTAGATAAAATCTGTTGTAGTTCTTCACGTTTTCTCAAGAATTCCAATACATTTACAGCACATTTTCCATCATCCAGCTGGGATTCTTTCACAGAGGAAAATAAAGATTTGTTCTCTGTAATCTCTGGCTTTGAATCTTTAGTATTAGAAAAGACTTGTTTCTGTTGTATGCCCTTGATGCCAAGACATTTTTCTTCCTGTAGATTATTATTTGACTGGGGCAATTTTTTATGTTTAACTTGACTTTCAAAAGACTGTATATGGGTTTGCTGAAAATTCTGAGTCTGTGACTCAAGATGTGCCTCAGAAACCTTTTGTTTGACTGTCTCATGGGCTGATTTATTCAAATGTTCTTGTTTTGTTTCAACTATTAGACTTTCTTTCTTTGGACCAATCATTGGTGGTCCCTGAATTATTTCTTCACTTCCTGGAAGTTTCCTACTCCCAAATTCTGTAAATTCTCTTTGCTTCTCATGAACTGTATGGAAGTTACTTTCATGGCTTTTTCCTTTGGATTCTGTTGGCAATTGTATTGTTACTCTCTTCTGCTTTGCAGGTGACTGATAATATTTTTCAGCCACCGATTGCTTATTGCTACTACCCTCAGTCCTTGCTTCTGTTTTCTTGGTTTCCTGGTACTGTTGTTTGGTAATGGTCTGAACGTCAACTTCAGATTGCTTTTTATGGCTTTCATAGTTGTGGTTTGTTTCATCTAATTTATGATCTAGAATTGGAAGCTTAATGGTTTTAACTTTGAAACTGGGGGAAACTGGTTTGCTTTCTGGCAACTGCAACTGCTCCAGATACGTCTGATGTGTTTGCTGTGCCCTACATTCTTGGTGACTCTGTTTAATTTCACAAGCTGATTTAGATTGCATCATATCCTTTGAGCTCTGTAGAGCTTCCTTTTTCATGGTATGTTTGTCTTCCAAAGTTGCTGGAAAATGTTGGAGACTCTTGGCAGCTAACGTCACTGCTGGTGTTGTGGAAAGCTCGTTATCAGTACACACTCCTAGTACTTGAGAAAGACTTTGAGAGATTGTGTTGGTTTGTGTCACAGTGACCCCTGAATCCATTCCAGCCAGGGGGACCTCCTCCTTTGTTTTTTGTAGCAGCACTTCCTTTTTCAACTCTGATACATTATGATTTTGGCTTTCTGTTTTGACTAGGTTGTAGCACAAACTCTCCTGTTTCTGTTTTTCCAGTTCTTCTCTTTGTTGTCTGTATTTTTCTTCAGCAACCATTAAAGGTGTTTTGAATTTTCTCATATAAGGTTTTGGATTTTGCTGTCCTGAACCTGCTGGGAATGAATGAGATTTCACAAGAGGCACTATTGGTTTTTCTCTGGGTGGTGAACTTCTTGGAACTGTCTGTGAGAAAGACCTAGTAGAGTCCATAGATAGTTGTTCTCTCTTATCAGGACTTTTTCTAGATATGTTTTGCTTTGTCTCTATGTGTTCACTGCTAGTTGCCATTGTTACTCTCTTCTGATCCTTTGAGGGAGTCATTTTACCTTCCATATCTGGCAGGGAATTTTCCATATTAGCTTCTGGGGAACTATGATTCTTTGTATCTTCTATCTCCCTGGGAAACTTGGGTTTGGGGAGTGTGGGAGGTGGCAAACGTCCTCCAGATTTTCCTGTTATGATTTTAGCCTGAGAGCTTGAGGCTTCTCCTTGGGAATATTGTATGAATGTTCCATTGTGCTTCTTTTGAGCAGAAGAGGAAAGATGTGCTGGTTTTAGAGATGGAGCTGGAGGAGGGGGAGGTGGTGGAAACACGGATAGACGTTCTCTTTCAAATTTCTCATCTTCTGGTGGTGGAGGAAGAGGGAGGCCTGGGAAGTTTTCAAATTCAGCCTGTAACTTCTCTGTGGACAGTGAGGGAGGAAACACACTCTTTTCAGGCAACATTATTAAAGGAGGTGGAGGAGGAAGAGGAAATTCAATTTCAGATGATGCATTGGAAGGTAGGGGAGGAGGTGGAGATGGAGGTGGAAGAGGGAACTCACTTTCTTTTGCATTATTTTCAGGGTTAAAGTTGACAGGATTAAAGGCCATCTCCATTGCCGTTTTTAAGTCTTTGGAAGTGTTTGTCTTCATTAAAAAGTCCTGGTTCTTCAGATGAATATCAGTCTGTTGTTCGTCAGTTGCCTTAAATTGATTGTGGCTTTTTTGGGAAACTTTCACTTCTGTTACACTTGACATGTTTTGATCCACAGGCAAAGTCTGCCACACTGGTTGAAAGGCCACATTCTTTTTCTTTATGTCTTTATTAGAATATTGTTTTTCTTGCTTTAAAAGAGTCTGCTTCTGAAAGTCCTCTGAAACTTCACATGTTTCTCCAACCATCTTGTAGACTGTACCCTGGGTCAAACCAGGCTTAGAGCTTTGTGTATCTATTGATGTTTTAGTGTTTTTGGTACTTTTAGGACTTTTGACAGGGAAGGCCTCAATCTTCTGGTGGTCATTCCTCAGTTTGCAAGTTTCAGTCTGTTGCTTTCCAGTTGTTTTATCAATAGAGTGCATACAGTTAAAGATAGCCTCCTTCTTCTGTTCTCTCCTTCTCTCTGATTCCTTGTTTTTTTGATGTTCCCTAACTGACATGGTTGAAGTCAATTGTCCGCTCATATAATTTTTTATCAGTCCAGATACCCACTGTGTCTCCTGATTCCAACACATTTCTACTAGCTTTGTGGTGTGAATTAGCTTGTCTTCTAAGGTTTTTCTCAAGAGCGTCATTGTTTTGTATCTTCTATCTCCTGGGAAACTTGGGTTTGGGGAGTGTGGGAGGTGGCAAACGTCCTCCAGATTTTCCTGTTATGATTTTAGCCTGAGAGCTTGAGGCTTCTCCTTGGGAATATTGTATGAATGTTCCATTGTGCTTCTTTTGAGCAGAAGAGGAAAGATGTGCTGGTTTTAGAGATGGAGCTGGAGGAGGGGGAGGTGGTGGAAACACGGATAGACGTTCTCTTTCAAATTTCTCATCTTCTGGTGGTGGAGGAAGAGGGAGGCCTGGGAAGTTTTCAAATTCAGCCTGTAACTTCTCTGTGGACAGTGAGGGAGGAAACACACTCTTTTCAGGCAACATTATTAAAGGAGGTGGAGGAGGAAGAGGAAATTCAATTTCAGATGATGCATTGGAAGGTAGGGGAGGAGGTGGAGATGGAGGTGGAAGAGGGAACTCACTTTCTTTTGCATTATTTTCAGGGTTAAAGTTGACAGGATTAAAGGCCATCTCCATTGCCGTTTTTAAGTCTTTGGAAGTGTTTGTCTTCATTAAAAAGTCCTGGTTCTTCAGATGAATATCAGTCTGTTGTTCGTCAGTTGCCTTAAATTGATTGTGGCTTTTTTGGGAAACTTTCACTTCTGTTACACTTGACATGTTTTGATCCACAGGCAAAGTCTGCCACACTGGTTGAAAGGCCACATTCTTTTTCTTTATGTCTTTATTAGAATATTGTTTTTCTTGCTTTAAAAGAGTCTGCTTCTGAAAGTCCTCTGAAACTTCACATGTTTCTCCAACCATCTTGTAGACTGTACCCTGGGTCAAACCAGGCTTAGAGCTTTGTGTATCTATTGATGTTTTAGTGTTTTTGGTACTTTTAGGACTTTTGACAGGGAAGGCCTCAATCTTCTGGTGGTCATTCCTCAGTTTGCAAGTTTCAGTCTGTTGCTTTCCAGTTGTTTTATCAATAGAGTGCATACAGTTAAAGATAGCCTCCTTCTTCTGTTCTCTCCTTCTCTCTGATTCCTTGTTTTTTTGATGTTCCCTAACTGACATGGTTGAAGTCAATTGTCCGCTCATATATTCATCCCTAAGATGTTGTTCTGTTGTACTATCAGTCCAGATACCCACTGTGTCTCCTGATTCCAACACATTTCTACTAGCTTTGTGGTGTGAATTAGCTTGTCTTCTAAGGTTTTTCTCAAGAGCGTCATTGTTTTGTTCACGATCTATGACAATCTTTACAGTGCCTTTGGGAGCTTTTGGAAGATTAACCTCAGTTCTTTCTTCCATTAAATCTCCATGGCAAGATTTGCCTTTAGTTTGATTGAGAATGTCTGTTCCCTCCTGCCAGCTGGTTGCTGGCTCAAAGGGTCCTGGTCTTGGCTGAAGAATGCTTTCTTTGCCCCTTTGGACAGCCACCTGATGAATCCTTGTTTTCTGCTCTTCTTCGGATCCTGAGATCACAGATTGCACATCTTCTTTGATTGCACTTTTTTTATTTACCTCTTTGAAAGCTCTTTGTGTTTCTTTTAGATTCCTTAATGATGCTTCAAGGTCATCTCGGATAAGCTCCTTTTTCAGGATTTCTGTCCTTGTATGTGCAGTCTTTTCAAGGCATTCAATAGCTTTCTCAATATCCCCAGGAATGACATCAGGCTGTTCAGATTTTTTCCATTTTTGGCTTGATTCCTTAAGTGACTTGAGGGTGGCCAACATGTCACCTTTAATAATTTCTTCTGTTTTGGCCACTGTTTTCTGACTGATGGCCTGGCTGAGGGAGTTTAGGGTTGACTTCACATCACCTTTTATAATTTCTTCTTTGGGTAACTTACAAGATGTACTCTGAGGCTCTGTCAGAAAAACCTTAACTGTATTATGCACATCTCCTGGGATGATGTCAGTTTCATTAATAGTACGTTCAACCTGAGATTGCCTTTTCTTTAATAACAGCTTTGTGCCTTCTACATCACCACCAATTATTTCTTCCTCTTTTTCTTGTTTCCTAGCTATTAGTGTTTCATTCGAGTCTGTCTGGAGTTGTTTGAGATAATCCAAAGCTCCAGTTTCTATGCATGTTGTAAAAAACTGAACATTTCCCCTCTCAGAGGCATCAATTTTAGCCCTTTCAGATATTTGATTGTTTGATATGGAAGACAACAGATTATGAATGGTGCGTTTTACATCACCCCCTACTACTTCTTCACGCTTAATTGTGTCACCAGCATTTTCATGAAGAAGACAATAGATAGTCATGTTAATATCTCCTCTTTCATCCTCCTGAATCAAAATACCTTTCTTTACAGATCTTTCCTCAGAGAACAGGTTTTTTATTGCTTGTTGGACATCACCCCTCACTATGTCTTCTTTTTCAGCATGAAATTCTGTTGATCTGTTTAATAATTGAGTTTTGGTCAGATTAACATTTCCCTTCTCTTCTTCGTTAACCAAAATCTCTCTTTCCTTACAGTCTCTTTTGGAAAGAAGGTTTGCCATTATATTTTTGAGGTCAACCCTGATAATTTCTTCTCTCTGTATCTCAGGAGATGCTTGATTCATTAGCTTGTATTTTGCCATTCGAACATCCCCAACCTCATCGGCTTCAATAATGATTCCAGGAGCCTCAATAACTTTTTGAGAATAGAGTTCTTCTAAGGTTTCTTTAATGCTCTTTCCAACAATTTCCACCTTTTCTACCCTATTTTCAGTAAATTCATTAAGGGGTGTAGTTTCAAAGAGCCATGTAGTTGTCTTGACATCAGCAGGAGGGATTTCTTCCTTGGCAATTTTTGTGACATCTTCATTTGCTTCCTTAATAGAATCCAAAGTTTGATTTTCAAAAAGCCATACAGCCTGCTTCACATCACCTTTCTGCATATCTTCCAGGGTGACTGTTTTGATATTTTCGTATTCTGACCCTTCTCCTCTCAGCTCATCTAGAGTGTGGGTCTCAAATAGCCAAGTGGATGTTTTAACATTGCCCTTCTGTATTTCATTGACACTTACTGTTCGCACATAAGTATTCTTAGCCACATTTTCAGACTCAAAGAATTGTTTACTTGTCTTTACATCCCCACCTTGAATACAGTCCACAGTGGGCACAATATCACATGATTCTTTTGCAATCTGATCCAGTGGCTGGGTTTTGAATCTGTATCTGACAGAACTAACATCTCCCTTCTGAATGTCTTCTTGTGTGACAGATTTAATCACATACACAGTCTCTGATTCATTAATTGAGTCTAATGGTTTTGTTTCAAAAAGCCACCTTGTCCCTCGTACATCTCCGTGAATCACCTCTTCCTTTTTAACTGTTGTTACTTCATGATAAACCCCTTCTTGATCCTGAATTGCATAGAGTGGCTGGGTTTCAAAGAGCATTCTGTAGCTTTTTACGTCGCCCTTTATTACTTCCTCAGTAACTGTTTTCTTGGTCCTCATATAGTCAGATTCTTCTTTAATCTCATCTAAAGAAAAAGTCTCAAAAATAAAGCACCCCTTTCTAACATTTCCACCTTGTATGTCTGTCACTGTCTTAACTAATTCATTACCTTCCTGACTTTCTTTTATTGTATCGATTGGTTGGTTTTCAAAAAGCCACCTACAATTTAAAACATTGCCTTTCTGAATATCTTCAGTCTTTAGGGTTTTGATCTTTCTCAAAACCTCCTCTGAACCAGGACTTATAGAATCCAAGGACTGACTCTCAAATTTATGCCGCATGCCGGAAACATCCCCAGCTTGGATATCCATTTCTACGGCCTTGATTTCCTTTCCTTCTTCTCCTTGTATGCTGTCCAGATTTTCTGTCTCAAAAAGGAAGCATGTTGTACGAACATCCCCACCGTGGATTTCCTCTTGTTTTACAGTTTGCAATCTGGCTGTTGCTTCAGAGTCATCTTTTATGGTATCAAGTGGCTGAGTTTCAAAGAGCCAAGTACAAGCTTTGACATCTCCCTTATGAATTTCTTCACTGCTAGTCATTAATGAAACTTTTTCATAAAGAGATTCCATTGGCTGAGTTTCAAAAAGCCATCTACAGGTTTTGACATCCCCTTTAATAATATTGGTGGCTTGTTCAATTTTACTTTCTACTTCTTCTGTATTACTAAAATACTTAATTGAATCAAGTGGTTGGGTTTCAAATAGCCATTTAGCAGATTTTACATTCCCAGTCTGTATTTCTTGAGCAGATATTCCTCTAATTATCTGGTATTTATGAATGCTTTCATCAAACTGATCAATGGGCCTTGTTTCAAAAAGCCACCTACAGCTTCTTACATCACCTCTTAGGATTTCTTCTTGCTGGACTGTTTTTACTTGATGATATTTTCCAAGGTGATCTTGGATGGCATATAATGGTGTCATTTCAAAGAGTGATTTATTTAACTCTACAGCACCTCTTGTGACTCCTTCCACCTCTATTTTATGTGATGCATCAAATTTAATCAAGTTGTTTGATTCAAAGATATGTGTATAATTCCTTACATTTCCTCTGTCAACTTCTTCAAGTTTTACTGTTCGTATGTAATCTTTCTTATCTTCTCTAATCTCTTCCAGAGGTTGGGTTTCAAAAATCCATTTCTGGTGCCTAACATCTCCCTTTTCTTCTTCAGAAGCAGTAATTTTTTGAAGTTTTTCTACATCGAGGCTATCTTTTAAAGCCCCTATTGGCAGTGTTTCAAATAGTTGCTTAGTAGTTTGTACATCACCCCCTATTATCTCTTCAGAGCTTGGAGGATCTGTATCAGGAACTTCTTTCAGAATATCCAACGGCTGTGTTTCAAACATCCAACACTTTCTAGAGACATCAGTACCTATTACTGTCTCCTTTTCAATGATGACCTCTTCTGACTCTTTGATTTTCTCCAAAGGTTGAGTTTCAAACAACCACTTTGCCCTACTCACCCCACCTTTGACATTTTCTTCCATGGATATTCCTCTGACGACTTTAATTTCTGTTATCTCTTTGTTAATTGTGTCTAAGGGCTGTGTTTCAAACATCCAACGTGCTGTTCTCACATCCCCCTTTTCGACATCTTCTCTGTGAACAGTTTTGATTTCTAGCATTTGACCTGATCCATCTCTAATGACATATAATGGTTGACTTTCAAAACATTTTATACTTCTCTTAACATTTCCCTTAATTTCTTTCAGTTCAGACCTGAGTTGCAATAGGTTCACTTCATCTACTGAGTGAAGCTGTCCAAGTTGATCCAGATGTTGAGTTTCAAACATGTATCTCACAGTCTTGACATCCCCTCCAGTTATATCCTTTATGGCAGTTACTATTGATTCTTCTTGACTTTGATACAATTTATTCATTGAATCTAATGGCTTTGTTTCAAACATCCACCGTGCTGTGCGGACATCTCCTCTGGCTAGCTCAGGAATTTTCTCAGCATGTTCCTCAGTGCCAGAAGAATGATCCCCCAGAGTATCAATGGGCTGGGTCTCAAACATCCATGTGGTATATTTCACATCACCACCAGCAATGATTTCTTGATCAGCAATGCCCTTGGAGATGTTGTCTTCATTTGGAGAGCCATTGTTGATGGAGTCTAATGGCTGGTTCTCAAAGATCCATCTCATGGACTGCACCTCCCCCTTCAGAATTTCATCCCACTCTAAGTGTTCTCTTTCCAAGTTCAGGCCTTTTTGAGAACTGTCAATTGTATTTTCAAAAACATACCGAGCTTGTTGCACATCTGCTGAAACTGAGCTCCCTGGGTTCACCTGACGAGAAACAATCTCAGAAACCTCACTGATGTAATCTTTTTCCAAGTTTTTTCTTAACTCAGGATGGATGTGTTTATATAAACGGTTTAATTCATATAAATTTCTTTGCTTGGAGTATAATTCTTTGGGTACTGGCGGTGGTCTGTGAGGGCTGGGGAGTTCAGGGGACTGGGAAAATGCTGTCACATCTACTGGAGGTTGAAGCATGTCAGGTGGGGGAGGAGGAAATTCTTCTGTCCTTTCCGAAGGAGAAGCATTAACTTTTGCCAGAGATGAGGAAGTGGCACTGTGGTCACTGTGTCTTGTGGTTGATGTTTCCTTCCTCTGGCTGGTTGAAGTATAAGGAGTGGAAGAGGTACCCACAATTGCTGATGGCTTTAAAGTCTCTTCATATTCACTTTCAATCTTTAAGGGAGAGAAAATCAAATCTTAAAAAGATGAGTGCAGTGGTATAGATTCCTGGGCACTATGGAATCTATGACATTTCCATGGGGAACAACAGGTGATAGACTCCATTTAGAGACCTACTTAGGAACAGCATTCAGTATTTATTACTATCTTTCCCATAATCCATTTGCACTTTTTTAGATTTATAGTTCCTATTCAATACATCAACAACTGAGTATTTTAACATTTACTCATAATCTTGACTCTGCTCCTTTACGTAATGTGCTATGCAGACTAATCTAGAGGGAAACAATAAAAGTCTTAAAGTACTTTTGAGGGTTGCTTTGTTTTCCTTGAAATTTGAAACAGAACAGAGTAAGTAGATGACATTCTAAATTTGGCTTTATTACTTTATCTAATGTTAGTTATTAAACTTTAGTGCATACATAATTTTTTCTTCCCTAATTTTCTCTAGTGAGAAAAGTTTTAATTCTCTCTATTGCTTTTCTTATGTAGCATAATATTATTCTTGGGCTTCCCTGGTGGTCCAGTAGGTAAAGAGTCTGCCTTGCAGTGCAAGGAATATGGGTTTGATCCCTGGCCTGGGAAGATCCAACATGCTGAGGAGCAGCTGGGCTGGTGTGTTCAATTACGAGCCAGTACTTTAGAATGCATGTGCCCAGGCCAGTGCTCTGCAATGAGAGAGAACTGTCAATTGTATTTTCAAAACATACCGAGCTTGTTGCACATCTGCTGAAACTGAGCTCCCTGGGTTCACCTGACGAGAAACAATCTCAGAAACCTCACTGATGTAATCTTTTTCCAAGTTTTTTCTTAACTCAGGATGGATGTGTTTATATAAACGGTTTAATTCATATAAATTTCTTTGCTTGGAGTATAATTCTTTGGGTACTGGCGGTGGTCTGTGAGGGCTGGGGAGTTCAGGGGACTGGGAAAATGCTGTCACATCTACTGGAGGTTGAAGCATGTCAGGTGGGGGAGGAGGAAATTCTTCTGTCCTTTCCGAAGGAGAAGCATTAACTTTTGCCAGAGATGAGGAAGTGGCACTGTGGTCACTGTGTCTTGTGGTTGATGTTTCCTTCCTCTGGCTGGTTGAAGTATAAGGAGTGGAAGAGGTACCCACAATTGCTGATGGCTTTAAAGTCTCTTCATATTCACTTTCAATCTTTAAGGGAGAGAAAATCAAATCTTAAAAAGATGAGTGCAGTGGTATAGATTCCTGGGCACTATGGAATCTATGACATTTCCATGGGGAACAACAGGTGATAGACTCCATTTAGAGACCTACTTAGGAACAGCATTCAGTATTTATTACTATCTTTCCCATAATCCATTTGCACTTTTTTAGATTTATAGTTCCTATTCAATACATCAACAACTGAGTATTTTAACATTTACTCATAATCTTGACTCTGCTCCTTTACGTAATGTGCTATGCAGACTAATCTAGAGGGAAACAATAAAAGTCTTAAAGTACTTTTGAGGGTTGCTTTGTTTTCCTTGAAATTTGAAACAGAACAGAGTAAGTAGATGACATTCTAAATTTGGCTTTATTACTTTATCTAATGTTAGTTATTAAACTTTAGTGCATACATAATTTTTTCTTCCCTAATTTTCTCTAGTGAGAAAAGTTTTAATTCTCTCTATTGCTTTTCTTATGTAGCATAATATTATTCTTGGGCTTCCCTGGTGGTCCAGTAGGTAAAGAGTCTGCCTTGCAGTGCAAGGAATATGGGTTTGATCCCTGGCCTGGGAAGATCCAACATGCTGAGGAGCAGCTGGGCTGGTGTGTTCAATTACGAGCCAGTACTTTAGAATGCATGTGCCCAGGCCAGTGCTCTGCAATGAGAGAGGCCACTGCTATGGGAGGCCCACACATGCCAAAAGAATAAAGATGGATGAAAAATAAATGATGACTTAGAGGCAAAAAAAAAAAAAAAAATTAAAAAGAATAATAATATTCTTATGGAACAGAGTAAGTGCTAGTTCAGGATACACTTTGTTATTCTCAAAAAGCCACTTTATTCAATAATTGGAAAATGTTATGTGTTTACATATGGTTTTATATTTAATATGTCCCAGTGTAGTGAAACTATCTTACCTTAATCTGTTTGGTTGGGGTTGTTTGTTTGTCAGAATAAAGGATCTTTTTCTGGGCAGACTTTTCAAATTGCTCTTTTAAAAACTTAGTTGAAACTTTTGGAATCTCTTCCTCCTCAGGTGTATCTATGACTATAAACAGAAAAGAACACCATGGATATTATGTAACTAAAAAACATGATGTCTGAGAAGACATTATAATGCTATGGAAAACTTTCCATAATGTAAGTTAAGTAAAAGTACTCAGGACATAAATGTATACATATGGCACTACTTCATTATATAAGCTAGTAAATGTCAAGAAATATAGAAAGAAAAATGATGGTGGTTATCTCTGAACAGAAAGTCATATGCAATGAAACTGTTTATTTTAATTGTATATATTTTCCAAACTTTCCACAAGTATGTTTTATGGTCATGCTCAAAAAATAATAATAAAAGTTATAAATAAAGAAAAGAACATCAGATGAACAGAAAACAAAGATCTACTTTCTTAAGCAAAACTAAAATAAAACCCAATTCAGATATAGTTAAGTAACATTTGGGTCACAGTTGGTTTAAATCCTCCCTTTTAGCACTGAGGAAGAGCAAAAAACGTCTCATTCCCTTTTATAGGCAAGACCCCCTCTACCCATTTTATGCAGACTTTACCACAAACTTATGCAAATGACCACAAACTTGCATGAGTTTGCCTGGAATCTAATCTCACATCTGTAGGTTGGAGAATTAGATCTAAACATGCTTAAATCTATTGTTAAAAGTAATACAATCTAGGTAACTTTTCTTTTCCCAGGGAGTTGGATAAACATACAGTTTATTACAGGTCCCTAAGGCAAAAAAAAACAATTCAGAGGTGGCTGGCTTAACACCTTCTAGGCTTTTTGGATGCATACATCATAGAGTTGAAGGGTAGTGAACTATTTTAGAATCTTACTGCATCTCTTAGCACAAACTGAGCCTAATTATATATAGAAATACTGCCTTGTCTCCTTTGGGATCATGAGTAATACTTACTTTATTTAGTGGGAAGGTTTGTGCTTTGGAAGTTCTCTATTCAAACACAGAAATACCCACAGGTAAAAGGTATATTTGGGTCAAATATCAGATTCTTACCTGTTTCTTGAACATACTGATGGAGCTGAGAAGCTTGGTTTATTTCCTCAGTGTGCTTTTCAAGATGAGAGATCTGTGTTTAAAGATAATTTTAAAGAAGTAATTGTTTTTAAGAAATCAGTTATTTCAGGGCTGCACATGTATTCTACAATGCACAGTGATTCAAGACTTCAGTGTACATAGATAATAATTAAACACTTATCATTTATTTTAATGCATGGGCTCATGCTGTAACAGAACATATCTGAATCGACACCTAAAGTGCACTTTCATTTTTAGAGTGCTGATATTATTCTTCAGACTCCAAAGTGGGGAAGGAGACTAATGTGTATTGGTATTAAATACATAAAGGACAATAGAGGCAATTGCTTATAACAAGATCAGAATGTCCACACAGTTTTGGAAACTATGTGGAAAGTGTTCCTTCTAAGTAGTTACCATTTCAGATCCAAGAATATCAATTCTGTGTGTTTTGGAAGCTTCTGGTTCATTTCTTTCCATATCCTGGCTGCTTCTTGAAACATCGACCTGGCTGCTGTGGATTACCTCCTGAAAATGAATGAATGAATAGAGAATGTCTTAAGAAAATTCTGTAATTTGTAACTTTTATTTTATTAGTGCAATTTCAGTGACAGATTTCTGAAAAAAAAAGTTTCCTCAGTCTTTTAGTTTCCTTGGCTGTTGTAACAATGACCACAAACTTAATATCCTAACAGTTATGTAGGTCAGAAACCCTGAGTAAATCTAACGGGGTGTTGGCAGACATCAGAAGGTATGCATTCCTTTCTGTATTCTCTAGGGGAGAAGAGGCTGCCCACTTTCATTGGCTCATGGCCTCCCTTCTCCATCAAATCAAACTTTTTCTCACTCTGCCACCTCGCTGATTTCTCTTCTTATCCCCTAGTTCACTTTTAAGGACCCTTGTGATTACATTAGACTAATCCACAGAATCCAGGTTTATCTCCTTGTCAAAAGGTCAGCTAACAGCAGCTATAATTCCATCTTCAACTTTGCCACATAACTTAATGTATTCACAAATTCTGAGGATTAAGACTCAGATATCTTCAGGAGCCAGTATTCTATTTACCACCCTTGAAAGCAACAAATTGATAATGAGGCAACTCACACCCCATATGACAAAGATGATTCTCAAAAAGAAAATGAAAATCCTTGATGAAAAAGAAATATAATAATACTGTTGTTTATAAGCTAGATTTTCATGTTACAGAAAGACATTCTTGTCTTCAAGTTTGATCCTCTGGTTTGGTGACAGATCCAGAGTCAGGGCGTATTATACTAGCATGTCTCTATCATCACACATCGGGCTACTTTGGATTTTACTTAAGTTAGCATAGGTGATCCTGACTGAATTGGAAGTCTGATACTCCTATTAATTTCAGTCATCCATCCCTACTATTAGTATGACATGGGATCTGACACAAGTACATGATTGATTGATTGACTGATACGATGAAGCACTTGGTATACTGCTAAATATCTTACCATCAAAAAATAAGGCTATAGAGAGATGACTTTCCAAAAACACATCTGTTTGCATGCCTTTGAAGGCAGGATTTCATTTTACTCTTTATAATCTACATGATTAGCAAGTACTACTTTTTGAATGGGATTTTATCAATAATTTTTTTTTTACTGATTTATTATTTATTTATGTGGGGGTGGGGTGGGGAGGGCGGGGAGCAGGCAGGCCACTTCTATTGGTCTTTCATTTGTCTATATTTATTCATCTTGACTCTTTGGCCTGTGTGGGCCTCCCATCGCGGCGGCCTCTGTTGTCGCAGAGCACTGGCTCTGGGTGCATGCACCCCAGAGCTCCGGCTCGGTAACTGGACACATAGGTCCAGCCGCTTGGAGGCACGTGGGATCTTCCCAGGCCAGGGATCGAACTGGCACCCCTTGCACTGCAAGGCGGTATCCTTACCCACTGGACCACCAGGGAAGCCCTTTATCAATAATTTTGACTTAGTACAGAATAGTCAAATGAGCAAAGGTGCATTATTATTAATAATCAAATAGAAGCAATAAGTTTTTCTTTTTGAACGTGAGTTAAATAGTTTTAAGTCATAAAATTCTAAAACTTTAAACCAAGAATAAGTTTAAAGTTAATTCATGAGGTCTTGAATTGTGATTTTTTCTTTTTTACTAGTGTACTTGTAGTGTTTGGCTTTTCCCCACAGGGCTATTTGGTATACAGATTAACCAAGTGGCAGTCAGATATTTGCTCATATATATGTATATATAGGAGGAGGGAATGACAACCCACTCCAGTATTCTTGCCTGGAGAATCCCTTGGAAAGGGGAGCCTGGACAGTTACCATTCCTAGGGTCATGAAGAGTCGGACATGACTGAAGTGACTTAGCAGACACACACGCATGATCTGATCTTATTACACATTTCTAGGAAGGAAAATTAAGACAAAAAATTGATAATCTCCCAAAAGTTCTACAGAGAACGGAAACCAAAATGCAGATTTGTACTTTAAAGTGTAGGTTATATTTTATTGGGTGTGTTAATTAACTAGATGGGAGCAATGCTTTCACAGTGTGTGAGTATGCCAAATTATCATGGTATATACTCCAAATATCTTATGATTTTTTTTCAATTATACCTTAGTAAAGGTATAACTGAGTATTTGAAAAAGGCATTTGTAAAGGTACCTGAAAAAAAGTAAATTATAACTCATTAAAGACCAATGTAATTTTACCCTAAGCAGAATGGGTTTCTAGCTGTAGTCATATATCAAATGATATTTATTAACATTCCTGATATATAGTTTATGCTAAGGAAAAATTTACTTAACGAATGAAAGAATAAAATAAAACAAAACTTCCATTAATTAATTTCATTCAACCTTCTATTTGTCTGAGAATGTGCTAGGACCTGGGGTTAGAACTATGAACAAAATGTGTACTTCACTTTCTCAAGAGGGATAATAGAAAATAAATAATCCATATTCTTTCCTTTAAGTTTAAAGAACCATAATTCTATGTAATAAGAAGATGTACATAATCAAGTTTTATTTAAGGTTATCAATAACCTTAGGCTGGAGAGAATAATAACTGTCATTGACAACCACAGAGAGAAAACAATGCATAGGCACAAAAAACAATTCTTTCTGTAATAACTGTTTACAACTATGGCAAATCTTTCTATCTATGACATATAATGGGAATATTCTAGGGGTTTCTTATGACACATTGATAAATAGGAAGTACTGATTAAACAGACAGTAAAAGAGCAGAGGACATGGGAATCTGACCAGTTCCAAGATCTTTACTGAAGGGCATGTTGATCAGGATCACATCTCTGCCTAAAGGCCCATTAGACAAGCTGTGACCCAGTGATGCATTTATTTGACCCGCTAAGTGATTTTGAGGTTTTGAATTCGTTACCATCTACAAAAACAATCAGATTTCTGCTTCCGCTTCAAGATTTTGAAGATCTGGCAACCCTGTACTCACATTCCAACATGGCAGTGGCTTGCTAGAACAGAGGCGTGGCCATCCGTCTTACTTGATGCATATAATTTGATTTGCAGTTGGTCGTGCCTATCACTTTCTAATATTTAATACCAAGTTGACATTTTTATAAAAATCTGCCTGGGACCATAGAAATTTGAGTTTCTGATACTTGCTGCTAATTTTCAGGCTGAAAGAATAATGTCAGTAAGGTAAATTTGTGTGTTGAGAAAGATAAATGCAAAATATTGGGAGTAGAAAAACAGTATAAATAAATATATTTTGGCACATATTTTTAAAAACTAACATTTTCTGGATAAAATACTTTATACTTGATGTGTGTCTACTTGGGTAAAAGCAAGTCAGGCTTACCATTCCTAAATATATTTTCTTGCGGGAGATGACACAACATAAACAGTACAAGGGTTCATAAATTTTGTTTAGATTATAAGTTTCTACTTCAGCACTTATGTGCTATTATGAAATAGAACTGTAATTGCTACACTAGTTTGGTATGTTAGTGTCAATGCATCAATTTCACTGCCCCCTGTTTTCTGCAATTTACATAAAGCCTGTCTTAAAATATTCCAAGTTTTCATTTCCATTGTTTACTGTTTCATATTTTGTAATGATTACAGTTGGATTTTAAATCTGACTTTAATTCTTCATAGGTGCTGGTGTTTGTAGAGTTAAGAGTTAGAGAAAGGAGGGATCATCATAATGCTCAGGAAGAAATCAAATTATACAAATGAATGTAGTAAAGAATTCTGGCCAGAATACCATATATAAATCCACATGAAACAATTCATGAAATTAGTACTAATAAATAAAAATTAAATTCAAATATAGATTGGGCTTCAAGACAAAAAATACAGTTTTGTCCACAGGTGGATTAACCAAAATCTGGAAAGAGGGTTAGTACTCATTCCCTCCTTTAAACTAGATATTATAATCTAAACAATTTTCTTGAAGGGATTTGAAGATCTGGCCAACCCCTGTAACCCTAAGTGGTTTTGAGGTTTTGAATTCGTTACCATCTACAAAAACAATCAGATTTCTGCTTCCGCTTCAAGATTTTGAAGATCTGGCAACCCTGTACTCACATTCCAACATGGCAGTGGCTTGCTAGAACAGAGGCGTGGCCATCCGTCTTACTTGATGCATATAATTTGATTTGCAGTTGGTCGTGCCTATCACTTTCTAATATTTAATACCAAGTTGACATTTTTATAAAAATCTGCCTGGGACCATAGAAATTTGAGTTTCTGATACTTGCTGCTAATTTTCAGGCTGAAAGAATAATGTCAGTAAGGTAAATTTGTGTGTTGAGAAAGATAAATGCAAAATATTGGGAGTAGAAAAACAGTATAAATAAATATATTTTGGCACATATTTTTAAAAACTAACATTTTCTGGATAAAATACTTTATACTTGATGTGTGTCTACTTGGGTAAAAGCAAGTCAGGCTTACCATTCCTAAATATATTTTCTTGCGGGAGATGACACAACATAAACAGTACAAGGGTTCATAAATTTTGTTTAGATTATAAGTTTCTACTTCAGCACTTATGTGCTATTATGAAATAGAACTGTAATTGCTACACTAGTTTGGTATGTTAGTGTCAATGCATCAATTTCACTGCCCCCTGTTTTCTGCAATTTACATAAAGCCTGTCTTAAAATATTCCAAGTTTTCATTTCCATTGTTTACTGTTTCATATTTTGTAATGATTACAGTTGGATTTTAAATCTGACTTTAATTCTTCATAGGTGCTGGTGTTTGTAGAGTTAAGAGTTAGAGAAAAGGAGGGATCATCATAATGCTCAGGAAGAAATCAAATTATACAAATGAATGTAGTAAAGAATTCTGGCCAGAATACCATATATAAATCCACATGAAACAATTCATGAAA
Source organism: Tragulus kanchil (assembly GCA_022376925.1). Lineage (NCBI taxonomy): Eukaryota > Metazoa > Chordata > Mammalia > Artiodactyla > Tragulidae > Tragulus > Tragulus kanchil. Next base: position 262,989,533 of record JAIOJX010000026.1, on the reverse strand, counting down.
TTAGTACTAATAAATAAAAATTAAATTCAAATATAGATTGGGCTTCAAGACAAAAAATACAGTTTTGTCCACAGGTGGATTAACCAAAATCTGGAAAGAGGGTTAGTACTCATTCCCTCCTTTAAACTAGATATGTCATAATCTTGGGTAAATTACTAAATCACTCTTAATCTCTTTATAAGAATCTCATTCATCCCTGAGAATAAACATGATATATGTGCTCTAATTTTGGAATCAAGAGAACATCTGGCAAAATCATAAAATGTTGCAATGTTTGTATAGCTCATGCCAATCTCACATCAGCTCATAGATTAGTCAAGCATATTACAAAAGTCTCCCATGGATGTATATTTCCCCAAAGGAAATTTCTCCAGCACAAACAGTTCACACTTTGCCTACTCAATTTTCCATTGTTCTTATCACTACAGGAAAAGACATAGTACATTTCCACTGATAAAAGTACAAAATCATGTTACCATAATGAATAAGGGAAGAAAAACAGACTTTTTATGATGACTCACTATTACTGTGACTCTTAGAAGTACACCCATTAAAATAAAGTGTGACATAAAACTGGCAGAAGAGTAGATGATAACTGCTTCACTAGAATGGAATAAACAATCATGCTCAATGTTAGTAATTCAGCAATTTTATCCATCAATAACTTCATTTATAATAAAACTAGGAAGGGTTTTTACTGTTGTTCAACAGGCAGAAATAACATCAAAAATGTGCTATTTGTGTCAATAAAAATATCAGTTGATTCAAGATTTTAAACAATAATCAGTTCCTTCTTTTAAGTGATGAGCATAAAATTTGTGGTTGATATATTGTGTATGTCTAGATTTGGATATATTTGAATTCAAACATGTTATGTTTTTGCCCTGAGTTTTCTCTCTTCACTTTGTAAAAATTTACTTTAAAATTTTACAGCATAAAATTTGACATACCTTGAGTTTGAGCTTTAGGTTAGGATTTTTCCTCATTTACAACATGCTTTTGTGTCTTGGCTCAAAATTATTTTCTCTTTGGAATCTTTCCTGAATTGTCTCTACAGAGTTATCCATTCCTGTTTGTTTTATTATATTCCCATATGGTCAGTACACATCCTTTCATTCAGGTTAGGATCTTATCCTGCATTCCTAAATTTTGAATGTAGTAAAGAATTCTGGCCAGAATACCATATATAAATCCACATGAAACAATTCATGAAATTAGTACTAATAAATAAAAATTAAATTCAAATATAGATTGGGCTTCAAGACAAAAAATACAGTTTTGTCCACAGGTGGATTAACCAAAATCTGGAAAGAGGGTTAGTACTCATTCCCTCCTTTAAACTAGATATGTCATAATCTTGGGTAAATTACTAAATCACTCTTAATCTCTTTATAAGAATCTCATTCATCCCTGAGAATAAACATGATATATGTGCTCTAATTTTGGAATCAAGAGAACATCTGGCAAAATCATAAAATGTTGCAATGTTTGTATAGCTCATGCCAATCTCACATCAGCTCATAGATTAGTCAAGCATATTACAAAAGTCTCCCATGGATGTATATTTCCCCAAAGGAAATTTCTCCAGCACAAACAGTTCACACTTTGCCTACTCAATTTTCCATTGTTCTTATCACTACAGGAAAAGACATAGTACATTTCCACTGATAAAAGTACAAAATCATGTTACCATAATGAATAAGGGAAGAAAAACAGACTTTTTATGATGACTCACTATTACTGTGACTCTTAGAAGTACACCCATTAAAATAAAGTGTGACATAAAACTGGCAGAAGAGTAGATGATAACTGCTTCACTAGAATGGAATAAACAATCATGCTCAATGTTAGTAATTCAGCAATTTTATCCATCAATAACTTCATTTATAATAAAACTAGGAAGGGTTTTTACTGTTGTTCAACAGGCAGAAATAACATCAAAAATGTGCTATTTGTGTCAATAAAAATATCAGTTGATTCAAGATTTTAAACAATAATCAGTTCCTTCTTTTAAGTGATGAGCATAAAATTTGTGGTTGATATATTGTGTATGTCTAGATTTGGATATATTTGAATTCAAACATGTTATGTTTTTGCCCTGAGTTTTCTCTCTTCACTTTGTAAAAATTTACTTTAAAATTTTACAGCATAAAATTTGACATACCTTGAGTTTGAGCTTTAGGTTAGGATTTTTCCTCATTTACAACATGCTTTTGTGTCTTGGCTCAAAAATTATTTTCTCTTTGGAATCTTTCCTGAATTGTCTCTACAGAGTTATCCATTCCTGTTTGTTTTATTATATTCCCATATGGTCAGTACACATCTCTATAACATTCCATGGTCATTAGTTGACATTATGACATTCTCCTTTAACTGAACTCATGCATCTTCAAATCTCAATGTTTATCTTCCTGGTAGAGAGTAGATCATCTCCCCTCTCCCCACCAAGTATCAGGGAGTGAATGCATGAACAAATAGTCACTTTCTTAGGAATCTGAAAATTTTATGATTTTATAAAAATCCTGTTTAAAAGTTAAAGTTCTATAGAATCCTATGATTTTATTTTTTGATATTTCACTGATAATCATTAGTACTGAACATTTCCTAGTTGGTAGGTAGGGTTACTAGAGTTGATGCATATAGCAATGACATGTCAGTCACTGACAAACTATACTTAACAGAGGTCTACTGATAACACTGCAAGAGACTGGAACATTTATGGAAGAACATGGGCAGTGCTGCTATGCAATAAAGAGCAATTGGTATCATTAGAGGGAAGAAAAGCCTGTTTCAAGAAATCAAAAACTATACAAAGGCAACAACACATACAAAAAGGTAAAGAACATTTCCAAATAGGAGAATTTATTTTCAAATGTTCTTTTTAAAAAGATTTTTCTCTTCAATTAATCTCTTACAGAAGTCTCTACCTCAGGCACTGTTAGCTATGATTAGCATATTGATAGGAAAAACTTAGTTCGGACTTCCAACTTTCACAGATGATTTAAATGTAAAATTCACCTATTAACCAGCATTTTAATGTCATGTGGTGTGCAGTTTGTATATTTTATGAACAGCTAAGGAGTCACCCATTCTAGTGCCAAAGATCACTTGTTGCTAATTTTGTTCTGTACAGCTGATGTGAAACTTTATGGTGGGGATGGATGTGTCTCCAGGAAGATTTTTATCGGTTCCATATGTTTTTATTTCCAAATACAGTTTAGAAGATTTTTTCAAAAAGATTTTCATGGTGATAAACAAACTAACTTGTATGTTCTTTTTAAAAAGTAAATTGCTATTATTCACTGAGTTGCCAGATCAATGCATTGTCAAGCATCATGTAGAAATAGCAGTAGAATGAATTGGGCAGAATTACTATAACATCAACAAATTAAGTTGATATATTAGTGATGATCATGAACGATAATATTTATGCTCTTTGGTCCTGATTTTAAAACATTTTTTTTCCTATAACATTCCTTTGGTCATTAGTTGACATTATGACATTCTCCTTTAACTGAACTCATGCATCTTCAAATCTCAATGTTTATCTTCCTGGTAGAGAGTAGATCATCTCCCCTCTCCCCACCAAGTATCAGGGAGTGAATGCATGAACAAATAGTCACTTTCTTAGGAATCTGAAAATTTTATGATTTTATAAAAATCCTGTTTAAAAGTTAAAGTTCTATAGAATCCTATGATTTTATTTTTTGATATTTCACTGATAATCATTAGTACTGAACATTTCCTAGTTGGTAGGTAGGGTTACTAGAGTTGATGCATATAGCAATGACATGTCAGTCACTGACAAACTATACTTAACAGAGGTCTACTGATAACACTGCAAGAGACTGGAACATTTATGGAAGAACATGGGCAGTGCTGCTATGCAATAAAGAGCAATTGGTATCATTAGAGGGAAGAAAAGCCTGTTTCAAGAAATCAAAAACTATACAAAGGCAACAACACATACAAAAAGGTAAAGAACATTTCCAAATAGGAGAATTTATTTTCAAATGTTCTTTTTAAAAAGATTTTTCTCTTCAATTAATCTCTTACAGAAGTCTCTACCTCAGGCACTGTTAGCTATGATTAGCATATTGATAGGAAAAACTTAGTTCGGACTTCCAACTTTCACAGATGATTTAAATGTAAAATTCACCTATTAACCAGCATTTTAATGTCATGTGGTGTGCAGTTTGTATATTTTATGAACAGCTAAGGAGTCACCCATTCTAGTGCCAAAGATCACTTGTTGCTAATTTTGTTCTGTACAGCTGATGTGAAACTTTATGGTGGGGATGGATGTGTCTCCAGGAAGATTTTTATCGGTTCCATATGTTTTTATTTCCAAATACAGTTTAGAAGATTTTTTCAAAAAGATTTTCATGGTGATAAACAAACTAACTTGTATGTTCTTTTTAAAAAGTAAATTGCTATTATTCACTGAGTTGCCAGATCAATGCATTGTCAAGCATCATGTAGAAATAGCAGTAGAATGAATTGGGCAGAATTACTATAACATCAACAAATTAAGTTGATATATTTGTGATGATCATGAAAGATAATATTTATGCTTATTTTTAATATAAAGGTGGAAGAATAGTCAAGGCAAGTGTAATTCATGATCCTTTGTATAACTCAATATACTTGGAAGTGAAGACTCCAGTTCTATTTCATTTAGTAGTTGTGCTGCCTGAAGCTATGAATGCTGCCTGAAGCTGGTTGGACTACTGGATCCTAAGAGACTAATGACACAAGACATTTGTAAAAGATTGGAAGTAATCACGTTTTCCTTTGAAAACACTGCATTTTTAAATGTGAGTGATCTTACACAACTTCACCTACATTTATTTATTCAGCTAACAGCTACTGAGCACCAACTATCTCTATAGCATTTTGCTAGGCATTGTCAGTATTATTTTCATAAAAGTTTTATCTACCAATATATCTACATATCAATAATCTATTTATCTATCTCTATATCTGTACAATATATTATATGTATATATTATATATGTTATATATTATATATATGTCATATATATAATATATATGTGTACATATATAAAATATGTACATATATATGTAATAGAATAAGAATGATTCACTTAGGTTGAAATTCTCTCAAGACAAGATCTATAATATATACATGTGCATGAATTATGTAGGTTTGTTGTATAAGTCTCTGAGAGAAGTGCTATCATTCAATTAATACTATTTCTTGACTCAAAATAATCATGCTTTGGTAACATTTAGCTATCAACAACAAAACTTATCATTTTTTTTCTTTGTTTCTTTCTTCTTTTTTTTTTATTTTTTATTTTAAAGGTTTTACAGAGTTTTGTTGTTCACAGGCAGTTTGTATATTTTATGAACAGCTAAGGAGTCACCCATTCTAGTGCCAAAGATCACTTGTTGCTAATTTTGTTCTGTACAGCTGATGTGAAACTTTATGGTGGGGATGGATGTGTCTCCAGGAAGATTTTTATCGGTTCCATATGTTTTTATTTCCAAATACAGTTTAGAAGATTTTTTCAAAAAGATTTTCATGGTGATAAACAAACTAACTTGTATGTTCTTTTTAAAAAGTAAATTGCTATTATTCACTGAGTTGCCAGATCAATGCATTGTCAAGCATCATGTAGAAATAGCAGTAGAATGAATTGGGCAGAATTACTATAACATCAACAAATTAAGTTGATATATTTGTGATGATCATGAAAGATAATATTTATGCTTATTTTTAATATAAAGGTGGAAGAATAGTCAAGGCAAGTGTAATTCATGATCCTTTGTATAACTCAATATACTTGGAAGTGAAGACTCCAGTTCTATTTCATTTAGTAGTTGTGCTGCCTGAAGCTATGAATGCTGCCTGAAGCTGGTTGGACTACTGGATCCTAAGAGACTAATGACACAAGACATTTGTAAAAGATTGGAAGTAATCACGTTTTCCTTTGAAAACACTGCATTTTTAAATGTGAGTGATCTTACACAACTTCACCTACATTTATTTATTCAGCTAACAGCTACTGAGCACCAACTATCTCTATAGCATTTTGCTAGGCATTGTCAGTATTATTTTCATAAAAGTTTTATCTACCAATATATCTACATATCAATAATCTATTTATCTATCTCTATATCTGTACAATATATTATATGTATATATTATATATGTTATATATTATATATATGTCATATATATAATATATATGTGTACATATATAAAATATGTACATATATATGTAATAGAATAAGAATGATTCACTTAGGTTGAAATTCTCTCAAGACAAGATCTATAATATATACATGTGCATGAATTATGTAGGTTTGTTGTATAAGTCTCTGAGAGAAGTGCTATCATTCAATTAATACTATTTCTTGACTCAAAATAATCATGCTTTGGTAACATTTAGCTATCAACAACAAAACTTATCATTTTTTTTCTTTGTTTCTTTCTTCTTTTTTTTTTTTTTTTTATTCTTTATTTTAAAGGTTTTACAGAGTTTTGTTGTTCACAGGCATGTATGTTCCCAGATCAGTCATATGCATATCTCTGGTCCCCATCCCTGCCCAGTTCCCCCCATCTCACCCCTCCAGACCATCGCCCCATGCCATTGTAAGATCATTTTTAATAAAAATACTTAAGTAGGCATATCTGACTTCAAAGAGAGAGGTTTCTGAATAAGCAATGCCAGCTTTCACTGCTAAAACTCTGTCCTCTTCTTTCCTAAAAGTGTTATTTATAGAGCCATATCTCAGCATGTAAAAATGCTAAAGATTCATAAAAAGTACATGTAAAATATATACTCTCAACTGAGCCATCAAGCGTATTAGTTATATAAATAACAGTACTTATTTGACAAACTAAAAGAACAGGATACATAAAACATTCAATTTTCAGGAAAAGACACCTTCTACAAGTTTCATGTATATTTGTATACAATACATATGAACATATATACACATGCACATATATAGATAGACATGTATACAACATTTCAATCTAGATGTAAGGCATCTTAAAACCAGAAAGAGATTTGGATATAAGTACAATAAAAGAGGTTAAAATGAAGAGTCTCAAGTGAAATTGTAAGTAAAAAGCTTGCAAAAAGAGTGAAAATAATTTAAAGAAAAAGAAAGCCATGGGTAACATGTTTTCTAAGTTAATTAATACAAACCAAAATAGAGAAAAAGAAGAATTCTACCTTTCCTTTACAACCCCTCTTCACCAATATCCAGTCGATTTGTCAATGTAAGCCCCGCCAATTCTATAATTATATTTTGAGTCAATGTCCCTTTTAACCTATAGCTTCTGACCCATTTAAACCCTCATGTATTTAATCTGCCTATTTCAGTAGTCTCCTAACTTAACCTTCTTCAGTCTAACCTTGGAGCCCTTTATATCAATCCTATACAGTCAGAAAAAATGGTTCTTAAATGTGTATCTATTCATCTTGCTCCTTTGTTTCTCTCTTCAATGGTTTTTGATTGCCTTAAAGTAGAAATTCTTTATTATATCATATAATTTTTTCTCTTATGCAGACTTTGGCTACACCTCTAGCTTCATGGCTCATTTATGCTTCTCTGTGTTCACAAATATACTATTTTACCTTTAGCATAAGCTTTCCTTTCACCTAGAATATAGTTCCACATTTATAAAAAAAAAAAAAAAAGTCTTAAGTTTCAGCGGAAGCATTCTTCACTCTCTGATTCCCCTCCTCAACCATCCTTCATCCAGAGTAAAGTTTATCATAACTTTTGTGTCCCGACAAACCTCATTTATATTTTCTATCATAGAATCTACCATATTGCACTTGTAATCATTTGTTATAAGTCTGTCTCTCTGATAGAGTGAGATTCTTGAGGGCAAAGTAATATCACACTCATCACTGAGTCTTTTCTGCTTAACATATGGTGCATGCTTAATGACTATCAGCTGAACCAAAAAAAAAAAAATATAAGGCACAGACTCTGCAGTTAGTCCTCCTGAGTTTGGATCACATTTGGTCATTTTCTTTAGGCAAGTTACTTAGCTCCTCCATGAGTTCATTTCTTGTAAAAAAAGAAAAGTGTGTATTTTTGGTGGGGGCGCTGGGAGCAGATGAACTATTATGTATCTTTGTTTAACAAATATTCATTGCACACTCTACATTAGCTATTTTCCCAGTAATTCCAGATACATAGGAACCAAGGCAAAAAAAAAAAAAAAAAAAAAAGATTGAATGAAAGTAGATTGTCCATGGCTATGTCAATAAATTTTGCCATGATTTTTTTCATTATAGTATTAATCCCCAGAAACCAAAGAAAAAATTTTCAACAGGTACATTTTTGTTCCACCAGAGAAGAAGTGGATTTAGGAGTTTATTCAAAAAAGAAGTAAAGGTGCCTATGCATACTGCAACCCTTCTAAATAATTGTGGCCCCTAGGACATAGAAATTTCTATAGGTGATCAGAAAGCTACTCTTTTGGCTATGCCTATAGCTTCTGACCCATTTAAACCCTCATGTATTTAATCTGCCTATTTCAGTAGTCTCCTAACTTAACCTTCTTCAGTCTAACCTTGGAGCCCTTTATATCAATCCTATACAGTCAGAAAAAATGGTTCTTAAATGTGTATCTATTCATCTTGCTCCTTTGTTTCTCTCTTCAATGGTTTTTGATTGCCTTAAAGTAGAAATTCTTTATTATATCATATAATTTTTTCTCTTATGCAGACTTTGGCTACACCTCTAGCTTCATGGCTCATTTATGCTTCTCTGTGTTCACAAATATACTATTTTACCTTTAGCATAAGCTTTCCTTTCACCTAGAATATAGTTCCACATTTATAAAAAAAAAAAAAAAAGTCTTAAGTTTCAGCGGAAGCATTCTTCACTCTCTGATTCCCCTCCTCAACCATCCTTCATCCAGAGTAAAGTTTATCATAACTTTTGTGTCCCGACAAACCTCATTTATATTTTCTATCATAGAATCTACCATATTGCACTTGTAATCATTTGTTATAAGTCTGTCTCTCTGATAGAGTGAGATTCTTGAGGGCAAAGTAATATCACACTCATCACTGAGTCTTTTCTGCTTAACATATGGTGCATGCTTAATGACTATCAGCTGAACCAAAAAAAAAAAAATATAAGGCACAGACTCTGCAGTTAGTCCTCCTGAGTTTGGATCACATTTGGTCATTTTCTTTAGGCAAGTTACTTAGCTCCTCCATGAGTTCATTTCTTGTAAAAAAAGAAAAGTGTGTATTTTTGGTGGGGGCGCTGGGAGCAGATGAACTATTATGTATCTTTGTTTAACAAATATTCATTGCACACTCTACATTAGCTATTTTCCCAGTAATTCCAGATACATAGGAACCAAGGCAAAAAAAAAAAAAAAAAAAAAGATTGAATGAAAGTAGATTGTCCATGGCTATGTCAATAAATTTTGCCATGATTTTTTTCATTATAGTATTAATCCCCAGAAACCAAAGAAAAAATTTTCAACAGGTACATTTTTGTTCCACCAGAGAAGAAGTGGATTTAGGAGTTTATTCAAAAGAGAAGTAAAAAGGTGCCTATGCATACTGCAACCCTTCTAAATAATTGTGGCCCCTAGGACATAGAAATTTCTATAGGTGATCAGAAAGCTACTCTTTTGGCTATGCCTATTCAGGAACTGATATCCAACAAAGAGCCAGTTCACAGTGATTTAATCTACAATTATACAGTTCTCACATAACTCTTTCCTAAAAAGTCCTGTTGTATGCCTTTTATCTAAATAATAAATTAATAGTGTTAACATTTGTAATTTATATAAATTTATCTATATATAATATATATAGATAATATACATAAATATATACAATCATATGTATGTATATATATATATATATATATATATATATATATATATATATATATGTATATAAAATCAGTCACAGCTCCCAATGTTAAGCAAGAGAATCTAACTGATTTAAATATGAAAGATACTTTGTTAAAGAAAGATTTCATAGCAGAAGTGTATTTCACAGAATCTCCAGGAATAAGATTCCAGAAATATACTTATTCTCAAAGAATAAGACCCAGGGTCTTTATAGCAAGAAACAGTGCTGCATAATGCCACAGAACCTTCTGGTGAAGTCACCCTTGTGGTTGAAAATCTATTGACACACCGAATATTGTTTCTACAATGGCTATATTTTGAAAGTTGATGTGGCTAATCTCCTCTCACCAGGTATCACAAAAACTGATTCTGCATAGTTACTGCTTCTAATGCCATTTCAATACTTCTTTATTCAAAGCCTGATGGCCAAGTTCACAAGCCTGAGTCCTAGATTCCAGGAAGGCCAGGAGAGTGACTGTAGGGTATATGCAGCTTCTCCTAGTGGAGACTGGTTCTGCCTCATGAGGTGGTGGAGTCCCCAAGGTAGAAGGAGGTGCAAATGTCTAAAAGAATGAAAAGTGTGGGCTTCCCTGGTGGTCCAGTGGGTAAGGACACCGTCTTGCAGTGCAAGGGTTGCTGGTTCGATCCCTGGCCTGGCAAGAGTCCACGTGCCGCGGAGCTGCTGGACCGATGTGCCTAATTACCAAGCTGGAGCTCTGGAGCACACGTGCCCAGAGCCGGTGCTCTGTGACAACGGAGGCCACTGCAATGGGAGGCCCACATGGGCCAAAAGAACAAAGATGGATGAAAATAGACAAATGAAAGACCAATAGAAGTGACCCGCCTGCTCCCCTCCCTCCCCACCCCACCAAATAAATAAATAAATAAATCTTTAAAAAAAAAAAAAAAAAGAATTAAAAGTGCACCTTATCTCTCCTAAGGAAGTATTATTTGTTAACACTGGGGTCTTACTAACCAAATAGAAGCCAATGAAAAACACATTTTTGCCAATCATTTTTGACAACAGATAACATAATAGAAAACACTCTCCATGTCTTCTGATGATATTGACGTGGGCTTAATTCTTGGCAATATATGTTTCATGTGACATTACAGATTCCTTTAGGAAGACTGAGACCGTAGAATTTCCCAGTTCAGAGAGTCATGAAGAGCTTCTGTTATACAAACCTGCCTCTTTTTTTCCACCATCCCTCTGAGTTTTTATGGTCATCAGTCTTGCTCACTGGGAGGGATACATTTTAATTCCTTATATAAAATCCAAGCAGAAGGAAAAAGCACAATAAAACAGATTTGGCTCAGATGTAAACACTCCAAAATAATATGTGCAAACAAAGCCTTTCAGGGTAATTATTAATTATAACTACAAATTAATTACTCAAATCACTTGGGTTTTCTTCAAAATGGGGGGAAATTACGAAAAATAAAAGGATAATTACAATTTTACTGGTGAATGTATCTACTAGTAACATCAGGAATGGAAAAATACTGAAGTGGAAACAGGAATGTTGGGTTATGGGTTGGAGTTTACCCTCATTTCAAGTAAGAAATCAGGTAAGTAAATGACAGCTAATTTCAGTCACACTTAGCATCCTCATTTGTAATCTGCTGGGGAAGAGCATAAGGAAGCATTGAAGGAGATGGAGAGAAAGCGCCACCATTGATTGAGTACTGTGTATGTCAGTAAATACACAAGGCCCTTCACACTTTATACCATCTAATTTGTTAGGAATTTTACCATTTTTAAAATTCTGAAAGTTGATTACCCATGGACTTACTCAGTAAAAGGACTTGAAGGGAAAATGCTGTGTGAGATTTGAAAGTTCCAAACATATGCCATGGTGCAGAGGTTAACAAGAATTCCATCAGTAAGTAGTTTTGAATGAATCCTTTTAACACCTAAAAGCAGTAAGTGATGTGCTCAACATACACGTGCAATATACTTAAAGTGCATTTAAAGTAGGGACAAGAAAGGCAGAGAGTCATTATCCTCAAGTAGATAAGCATGTTGAAGAACTGAACTGAAACACCTTCAAAGAATCAAATAATTAATAGCTATGTGTTGTAATTTTTACTGCATATTAATTTTAAATAATCACTGATTCTTTTACACTAACACGATTTTCACTAGTTATCAGGTAACTGCACAATTTTCTTTATTTCATTTAGGGTGGTTGATTCAGTGAAACATCTTTTCTATCAATATAATATTTGTAATCAAGTACAAAGATTTAAGAAACAAAGAAATCAATGTCAGAAGTTAGAGGGGTCTCAAAATAGAAAAGAGATTCTTACAAAAAGGACAAAGAACTATTTGCTTTAAGTAGATGTTGACATAGTCTCATTGTGCCTAAAAGTACACAACTGTTGCTTACAAAAATTGAGCCATTTAACTTCTACATATTTATAAAAACAAATCAGATGAAATTAAATTTGAGGACAGAGGCTTTGATCTTTATTGAACTTTCCTCCAATTACTACTTATCAATTCCAGGGCACTATAAAGAGTAGAACACCCACCCACTAACTGGAGACTCATGACTGCATATCAAATTAGCTCCCTAAAGATGGGTCAGAACAGATGAGATTCAAATAGACTTTGCTGAGAAGGGGTGAAAGTCTTTGAAACTTATTTCAATTGCAAAAGGAAAAGATAAATACTGAAGTAAATAAACAGGGCAGGAATTTTGGGTTATGGGTTGGAGTTTTCCCTCATTTCAAGTAAGAAATCAGGTAAGTAAATGACAGCTAATTTCAGTCACACTTAGCATCCTCATTTGTAATCTGCTGGGGAAGAGCATAAGGAAGCATTGAAGGAGATGGAGAGAAAGCGCCACCATTGATTGAGTACTGTGTATGTCAGTAAATACACAAGGCCCTTCACACTTTATACCATCTAATTTGTTAGGAATTTTACCATTTTTAAAATTCTGAAAGTTGATTACCCATGGACTTACTCAGTAAAAGGACTTGAAGGGAAAATGCTGTGTGAGATTTGAAAGTTCCAAACATATGCCATGGTGCAGAGGTTAACAAGAATTCCATCAGTAAGTAGTTTTGAATGAATCCTTTTAACACCTAAAAGCAGTAAGTGATGTGCTCAACATACACGTGCAATATACTTAAAGTGCATTTAAAGTAGGGACAAGAAAGGCAGAGAGTCATTATCCTCAAGTAGATAAGCATGTTGAAGAACTGAACTGAAACACCTTCAAAGAATCAAATAATTAATAGCTATGTGTTGTAATTTTTACTGCATATTAATTTTAAATAATCACTGATTCTTTTACACTAACACGATTTTCACTAGTTATCAGGTAACTGCACAATTTTCTTTATTTCATTTAGGGTGGTTGATTCAGTGAAACATCTTTTCTATCAATATAATATTTGTAATCAAGTACAAAGATTTAAGAAACAAAGAAATCAATGTCAGAAGTTAGAGGGGTCTCAAAATAGAAAAGAGATTCTTACAAAAAGGACAAAGAACTATTTGCTTTAAGTAGATGTTGACATAGTCTCATTGTGCCTAAAAGTACACAACTGTTGCTTACAAAAATTGAGCCATTTAACTTCTACATATTTATAAAAACAAATCAGATGAAATTAAATTTGAGGACAGAGGCTTTGATCTTTATTGAACTTTCCTCCAATTACTACTTATCAATTCCAGGGCACTATAAAGAGTAGAACACCCACCCACTAACTGGAGACTCATGACTGCATATCAAATTAGCTCCCTAAAGATGGGTCAGAACAGATGAGATTCAAATAGACTTTGCTGAGAAGGGGTGAAAGTCTTTGAAACTTATTTCAAGTATGCATACGAAATAGGAAAAGATAAATACTTGATCGCATAAGTGCCAAACACAGAGATTATGATCATTTAATTAATTTAACTTATATTTTGTGTGAAATATTTGTATCACACTGTTTTTATAGGAGGAAACCAACATATTTGTATCTGATTCTGATATAGAAAAAGTAGTTCTGTATGTAAGGGTCTTTAATTCTCTCATCCATATTTTTTCACATTCCCTCCTCCCCACATTATTGCTTTTTCTTTCTCTATTTTCTGTGCCTAGACTTGATGGTACACTTTTATTTTCATAATTCCCTCTTTAGTAATGAAAGGTCTGGAAAAAATAAAGACAGGAGAGAAAGGAAAATTACTTTTGAAGATCCTCTAAGGAAAGCCAAACAAAGAAAATATGACCGGGGAAATTTGCTGATATTTTTAGAATAATGACACAAAATGCTTATGATAAAGGGTTCACAAACTGAACTGCAGCCTAAAGTCTTGACTTCACTGAAGCCCTGCAAATCTTCCCCAAACATATTTCTGTACACTGTGAAATATAATGAATTGCAGGTCAAATAACATAGCAGAATGATGTTGCTAGAAAACCGCAGTGTGTACTCTAGGATAAGGAAGATGGATTGAGCACGTGGCTCCCCCTGTTGGTGTCCATTTGGTGGCTGATACCTGAAGGGCCCTGTCCTTCTGACGGGGTTGAAAATGAAGTTTCCTAAAGAGCTGTTTCTTGGACCATGCTGGTAGATCACTTAGAACAGAGAGGGATAAAGAACAAACACAAAAGAAAGCTGTTAGCAGGAGATGTAATCTTACTTGTGTGCTCTGTGATGTTGAGATCTGCAAAGAAGCTGGAAAAAAAATGAAGAATTTCCTAAACATATCATAAGCATTTACTCTAAGCATTCTCTTAAAGTTTCATTTTTCATAAGCATTCATTAGACTTTGTTTTGCCCCAAAAAGGGCACTATAAAGAGTAGAACACCCACCCACTAACTGGAGACTCATGACTGCATATCAAATTAGCTCCCTAAAGATGGGTCAGAACAGATGAGATTCAAATAGACTTTGCTGAGAAGGGGTGAAAGTCTTTGAAACTTATTTCAAGTATGCATACGAAATAGGAAAAGATAAATACTTGATCGCATAAGTGCCAAACACAGAGATTATGATCATTTAATTAATTTAACTTATATTTTGTGTGAAATATTTGTATCACACTGTTTTTATAGGAGGAAACCAACATATTTGTATCTGATTCTGATATAGAAAAAGTAGTTCTGTATGTAAGGGTCTTTAATTCTCTCATCCATATTTTTTCACATTCCCTCCTCCCCACATTATTGCTTTTTCTTTCTCTATTTTCTGTGCCTAGACTTGATGGTACACTTTTTATTTTCATAATTCCCTCTTTAGTAATGAAAGGTCTGGAAAAAATAAAGACAGGAGAGAAAGGAAAATTACTTTTGAAGATCCTCTAAGGAAAGCCAAACAAAGAAAATATGACCGGGGAAATTTGCTGATATTTTTAGAATAATGACACAAAATGCTTATGATAAAGGGTTCACAAACTGAACTGCAGCCTAAAGTCTTGACTTCACTGAAGCCCTGCAAATCTTCCCCAAACATATTTCTGTACACTGTGAAATATAATGAATTGCAGGTCAAATAACATAGCAGAATGATGTTGCTAGAAAACCGCAGTGTGTACTCTAGGATAAGGAAGATGGATTGAGCACGTGGCTCCCCCTGTTGGTGTCCATTTGGTGGCTGATACCTGAAGGGCCCTGTCCTTCTGACGGGGTTGAAAATGAAGTTTCCTAAAGAGCTGTTTCTTGGACCATGCTGGTAGATCACTTAGAACAGAGAGGGATAAAGAACAAACACAAAAGAAAGCTGTTAGCAGGAGATGTAATCTTACTTGTGTGCTCTGTGATGTTGAGATCTGCAAAGAAGCTGGAAAAAAAATGAAGAATTTCCTAAACATATCATAAGCATTTACTCTAAGCATTCTCTTAAAGTTTCTTATTTGCTCAGGCTTTGGGTTCTTCCAGTTTTTTTAAGCATTCATTTGTAATTATGCAAACTAATAAATAAATGAATGTCCAAAAGAACAGACAGACTTGACTAAACCCAATCACTTTCAGAGACCCAAGAGGACAGGTTTATTTTGAGAAATATCAGACTCAGAAGCAGCAGAAAGAGCTAATAATATTCTCTGATGTCAAGTGCTTATAGAAAATACCCATTTTCATAAAAGGAATGATGTGGATAAAAAACACTTTGCAGATTTTACTAAGTTCTGCAAACACAATGACTGTAATGTTAGTGATTTCTTTTGTTATAATTTTTTTTTTCTCCTTAAAAACTAGCAAAATCTCAGAGCTTAAAATTCTGTATCTTGCCATTCTATTATTAAATTTAAAAAGAAAGTAAATTTAATAAGTATGTTATTCTATACTGTCTATATACTTGAGAATTTTTTAGGTATAATTTTACAAAGAGAACAGTTATAATTCTAAACTAACAGGATACTTCAGATTGAAGAAGCGGCTAAGCAAATGTATTTTTCTTTCTATTCCAACTTTCCCTAAATGTATACTCTCTCCAATAAGAGAAGACATAAAATTTGATTATGCCAAAATATCTGTGTTTTACATCTTTATCAACATCAAAAGCTTTCTGAGTCACCTGTAGCAGCACTGAGAACATGAAACCCTGCTGTGACTTCTCTCTGTGAAATATAATGAATTGCAGGTCAAATAACATAGCAGAATGATGTTGCTAGAAAACCGCAGTGTGTACTCTAGGATAAGGAAGATGGATTGAGCACGTGGCTCCCCCTGTTGGTGTCCATTTGGTGGCTGATACCTGAAGGGCCCTGTCCTTCTGACGGGGTTGAAAATGAAGTTTCCTAAAGAGCTGTTTCTTGGACCATGCTGGTAGATCACTTAGAACAGAGAGGGATAAAGAACAAACACAAAAGAAAGCTGTTAGCAGGAGATGTAATCTTACTTGTGTGCTCTGTGATGTTGAGATCTGCAAAGAAGCTGGAAAAAAAATGAAGAATTTCCTAAACATATCATAAGCATTTACTCTAAGCATTCTCTTAAAGTTTCTTATTTGCTCAGGCTTTGGGTTCTTCCAGTTTTTTTAAGCATTCATTTGTAATTATGCAAACTAATAAATAAATGAATGTCCAAAAGAACAGACAGACTTGACTAAACCCAATCACTTTCAGAGACCCAAGAGGACAGGTTTATTTTGAGAAATATCAGACTCAGAAGCAGCAGAAAGAGCTAATAATATTCTCTGATGTCAAGTGCTTATAGAAAATACCCATTTTCATAAAAGGAATGATGTGGATAAAAAACACTTTGCAGATTTTACTAAGTTCTGCAAACACAATGACTGTAATGTTAGTGATTTCTTTTGTTATAATTTTTTTTTTCTCCTTAAAAACTAGCAAAATCTCAGAGCTTAAAATTCTGTATCTTGCCATTCTATTATTAAATTTAAAAAGAAAGTAAATTTAATAAGTATGTTATTCTATACTGTCTATATACTTGAGAATTTTTTAGGTATAATTTTACAAAGAGAACAGTTATAATTCTAAACTAACAGGATACTTCAGATTGAAGAAGCGGCTAAGCAAATGTATTTTTCTTTCTATTCCAACTTTCCCTAAATGTATACTCTCTCCAATAAGAGAAGACATAAAATTTGATTATGCCAAAATATCTGTGTTTTACATCTTTATCAACATCAAAAGCTTTCTGAGTCACCTGTAGCAGCACTGAGAACATGAAACCCTGCTGTGATTTGTGTCTTAGAAAAAAGGTCCAGATGATACGTTGAACAACCACAAGCCCTGTGACAAGAAGAATACCACTCATTTTCTCCTGAAGCAATCCTAATTCATTTTAGGTTAAAGAAGTGAAGACTGTATCTGTAAGCACACTTGTCTTCTGTAAATGAAGTTGAAAATGGGTTCTATAAGAACAAATAGGTTACAAAAACAGAAAACTCACAGCACCATCAAGAAGAGGAACCATGGTCATAAGACTCCAATAATTGAGGTAAACCTTCCTCCTACAAACTTTATTTTGGGGAATGAGTACATGAATCATAGAAAGTAAATCAACTGGCTCAAGGTTTCTTGAAAGCATTGAATCTATGCTTTGTAACTTACTTTTGTTTATAGTATATGTGCTATCCCCTAGCACAAATGGGGATGGGCTTTCCTGATGGCCTTCCCTGGTGGCTCAGATGGTTAAAAAGTCTGCCTGCAGTACAGGAGACCCAGGCTCATTTCCTGGGTTGAGAAGATCCCCTGGAGAAGCAATTGGCAACTCATTCCAGGACCCTTGCCCAAAGAATACCATCAACAGAGGAGCCTGGCAGTTACAGTCTATGGCGTCGCAAAGAGTTGGATATGACTGAGCAACTAATATTTCACTTCACTTTCACTTTCTGAGGGCCTGACTGCCTGAGAAACAAGGAGGAAGGGTTGGGGCTTCATATGGTAATGCTTCTAAACCCGTCCAAGTCATCAGGCAGATGAGATGTTTGCTCATTTACAGCACAGTAAAGGCTAACAGAATTTTGTCAAGAGAACACACTGGTCAAAGCAAATAAACAATATAAGGGACAGCTTTACACATGGACATCACCAGATGGTCAGTATCAAAATCAGATTGATTATATTCTTTATACAGTCAGCAAAAACAAGACCTGCAGCTGACTGTGGCTCAGATCATGAGCTCCTCATTGCAAAATTTAGACTTAAATTGAAGAAAATAGGGAAAACCACTAGGCCATTCAGGAATGACCTAAATGAAATCCCTTATGATTTTGTAATGGAGGTGACAAATAGATTCAAGGGATAAGGTGTGGGAGACAGAATGCCTGAAGGGAGGTTTGTAACACTGTATAGGAAGCAGTGACCAAAACCATCCTCAAGAGAAAAAAAGGCAAAAAGGCAAAACGGTTGTCTGAGGAAGGCTTTCAAATAGTTGAGACGAGAAGTTAAAGGCAAGGGAGAAAGGGAAAGATAGCAAGGAGAGATAGGAAAGCCTTCCCAAGTGAACAATGCAAAGAAATAGAGGAAAACAACAGAATGGGAAAGACTAGAGATCTCTTCAAGAAAATTATTAGGGGTTTCATTGGGAGTGGGGGTGCATTTTTAGACAAACCAGGCACATATAGGCCTTACAGAAGGAGGGGAAGAATCAGTGGTTTGTTGGGGTTGGCAGAAATAGGCTTTCATTCTGAGAAATGCACATTTTCACAGTTCAGTTTGTATTTCTTTGCTTTCCTGATGGCCTTCCTGGTGGCTCAGATGGTTAAAAAGTCTGCCTGCAGTACAGGAGACCCAGGCTCATTTCCTGGGTTGAGAAGATCCCCTGGAGAAGCAATTGGCAACTCATTCCAGGACCCTTGCCCAAAGAATACCATCAACAGAGGAGCCTGGCAGTTACAGTCTATGGCGTCGCAAAGAGTTGGATATGACTGAGCAACTAATATTTCACTTCACTTTCACTTTCTGAGGGCCTGACTGCCTGAGAAACAAGGAGGAAGGGTTGGGGCTTCATATGGTAATGCTTCTAAACCCGTCCAAGTCATCAGGCAGATGAGATGTTTGCTCATTTACAGCACAGTAAAGGCTAACAGAATTTTGTCAAGAGAACACACTGGTCAAAGCAAATAAACAATATAAGGGACAGCTTTACACATGGACATCACCAGATGGTCAGTATCAAAATCAGATTGATTATATTCTTTATACAGTCAGCAAAAACAAGACCTGCAGCTGACTGTGGCTCAGATCATGAGCTCCTCATTGCAAAATTTAGACTTAAATTGAAGAAAATAGGGAAAACCACTAGGCCATTCAGGAATGACCTAAATGAAATCCCTTATGATTTTGTAATGGAGGTGACAAATAGATTCAAGGGATAAGGTGTGGGAGACAGAATGCCTGAAGGGAGGTTTGTAACACTGTATAGGAAGCAGTGACCAAAACCATCCTCAAGAGAAAAAAAGGCAAAAAGGCAAAACGGTTGTCTGAGGAAGGCTTTCAAATAGTTGAGACGAGAAGTTAAAGGCAAGGGAGAAAGGGAAAGATAGCAAGGAGAGATAGGAAAGCCTTCCCAAGTGAACAATGCAAAGAAATAGAGGAAAACAACAGAATGGGAAAGACTAGAGATCTCTTCAAGAAAATTATTAGGGGTTTCATTGGGAGTGGGGGTGCATTTTTAGACAAACCAGGCACATATAGGCCTTACAGAAGGAGGGGAAGAATCAGTGGTTTGTTGGGGTTGGCAGAAATAGGCTTTCATTCTGAGAAATGCACATTTTCACAGTTCAGTTTGTATTTCTTTGCTTTTGATTTCCTTATAGTTGGGAAGGGGAGTACTATATGCAGTTAATTGACTTTCTATCCTGAGCAAGGAATTTTCTTTGAAATATAAACTTTTCAATTTAATTTCTATAGAAAAAAATGTGGAATTCCACCAAGATGCACAGGGCTGTAGGAAAGTGGAACCAGGTAGGAAGAGAGAAGATGGATGGAGACCAGTTAGCAGGAGGTCACCAGTTGCAAAGCATATTCAGGGATGTTAATCATAAAGTAATCTTTAATGACAAAATGAGCTCCTAGGAAATGATTCTGTCTCCCCATGCCAAAAAACTGAAAAGAAAGATAATCTGTGAGGCATAGAACGATGCCATCCTTCTATGTCATTTTGTTTATACATAAAATGTTTATGAATTGTATTCTGGGCTTCCCTGGTGGTCTGGTGGGTAAAGAGTCCCCCTTGCAATGCAAGAGGCACTGGTTAGATCCCTGGCCTGGGAAGATGCCATGTGCCGCAGAGCACCTGGGTAGGTGCGTTCAATTGTATTCTACTTTGAGAATAATTACCATTGGATAATGCTTAGTGGCAATACTACTAATGCTGGTGTTTACTGAATGATTAATATCTGCCAGGCATTTTGGTAAGAATTTTGCATGAAACATCTCTTTTTATTCTTAACACTGTTCCTTCATCCTCATTTTAGAGGGAGGTTATGTGGCTAACTCAGGGGATGATAACCTGGCTGTATCTGGAGACAATAGGCTGAACTGATAATCTAAATGACCTCATTTTGAGTGAGGTTACTTTAGTTACAGTAGTCATTTAATAACCATATACACAACTAAAAACTATTTCAAGACACACTTCCGGTCACAACCTTGTGTACTGATAGATTAGGTTGGGTTTGTTAATAGCAATCCAGGGTCTTGAAAACTTATGTATGTGGCAGGATGTTGAAGTCTGGTTAAAAACACTTTTAGGAGAAATGCTTTGCAATGTGGACAATTCAGTTAATAAAAAATATGTTTAGTTTGCTAGAAAATGATCATGGGTCACCTTTAAAGAGTCTAAAATATACAGATGTCAGATTTTATCTGCCACAAGCTGTCAAAAATGTTTTCTATCAACTTAAAATTGTCCAGAGCTTGTTACAAATCCACATAATCTTACAGAGTGCCACTGTTTACATGAGCCTTTTTAGCAACAGCAAATGCATGTGCAGAGATACACCCTGTCCTGTAGCTCCCTACTCAGACATGGTGGCAAGAAGTGGAGGTCAGGAATGTTTTAGACTTTTGATGTAGATCCAAGGCAGTCCTTTTCACATGAAAGCAATTACCTAAGTGCTGTTTCGCACTGAGTACTTACCAGATTTTTGGAGCTCCATCTGCTCCTCGCTATGCAAGTCACTTAAAATGGAAAAAAGAAAAAAGCAGCCCTAGAAAAGATGAGGCTGCTAGGATTTCACGATTAATACACAAAGAGCTACCCAGTACAGTGTAAGTATAAGAGAAAGAAAACAAAGAGGAAATAAGCATAAGAGGATGAATATCAAACCCTGCAAGTGAGAACATGGCACAAAGAAGGAAGGTCCTAAAACTGCTGAAGGGTCCAAAGTTTTTTTGTTTTTTGTTTTGTTTTGTTTTGATATTTGGTGTTCTTAGGTTCTTCATTTGTTGATTTTTTAATTTTGACCTCTTTTATTGGTCTTTATTTATTTATTTTTTAACTTTTTTTTTTTTTTGGAGGAGGGGTGGGTTGGGGAGGGAGGGGGGCAGGCAGGTCACTTCTATTGGTCTTTCACTTATCTACTTTCATCCATCTTAGTTCCTTGGCCTGTGTGGGCCTCCCATTGCAGTGGCCTCTGTTGTCGCAGAGCACCGGCTCTGGGCACATGCGCTCCATAGCTCCGACTGGGTAATTGGACACACTGGTCCAGCCGCTCCGCGGCATGTGGGATCTTCCCAGGCCAGGGATCAGACCGGCGCCCCTTGCATTGTAAGGTGGACTCTTTACCCACTGGTCATCAGGGAAGCCCCAAGGTTTGGTTTTTGGTGGAATGAGAATGTTCTAAAATTACACTGTGGTGACACTGCACAACTTTGCAAATATATTAAACACTAAATTGTATACTTAAAATGGGTGAATTTTATGGTATGCAAATTATCTCAATAAAGCTGTTAAAAATGAAGATAGAGAGAATAAAAGTCTTTAAAAAGAACAACCCACATAATGGATGAGTGGAAATAAACTCTAAAAAGAGACAACAGCGATTTCCTGCCATCAACACATTTATACTAATATCTACCCCAGCATACTTCAAGATACCCTTTTAAAGATGAGGAAATGAATAAGTCAGAATGTTTTCCCAAATGGAGCCTGTTGTAGTGAGTGGATTAAAAATATCCCTCTTAAGTGGTCCTTTCCATTCTAACATTAAGAACCTACTGCTCTTCATTGGCATAGACTTCTGAGAATTCAGTTTTAAGACAAAATAAGAAACAATGCTAATGTGGTATTTCTAACCTAAATATCAACAGGGCACATGCTGAATGACTAATAATCCCTTAAGGAGGGTTGGATTTCTTCTTATCTATAGGAATCAGTAATGGGTGCTTTGAGAAACAAATTCTGCATGTTACTATGAAACATCTGACTTTAGTGCATTAGTAAGAAAAGAGGTGGATTGGGATTCACTAGTACACCTTATGAAATTATTGCCAATTGTGAGTTTAAATACTTTCAGAAATCCAAAACAAGTGTTCTTTCTTTTAACTCTAATTAAACTTGATTTCCAAGTTAATTTATATATGTTAGCAAACTAGATATTTTTCTGGCCATGGGAGGGAGTGGGGCAGGCAGGTCACTTCTATTGGTCTTTCACTTATCTACTTTCATCCATCTTAGTTCCTTGGCCTGTGTGGGCCTCCCATTGCAGTGGCCTCTGTTGTCGCAGAGCACCGGCTCTGGGCACATGCGCTCCATAGCTCCGACTGGGTAATTGGACACACTGGTCCAGCCGCTCCGCGGCATGTGGGATCTTCCCAGGCCAGGGATCAGCCCGGGCGCCTTGCATTGTAAGGTGGACTCTTTACCCACTGGTCATCAGGGAAGCCCCAAGGTTTGGTTTTTGGTGGAATGAGAATGTTCTAAAATTACACTGTGGTGACACTGCACAACTTTGCAAATATATTAAACACTAAATTGTATACTTAAAATGGGTGAATTTTATGGTATGCAAATTATCTCAATAAAGCTGTTAAAAATGAAGATAGAGAGAATAAAAGTCTTTAAAAAGAACAACCCACATAATGGATGAGTGGAAATAAACTCTAAAAAGAGACAACAGCGATTTCCTGCCATCAACACATTTATACTAATATCTACCCCAGCATACTTCAAGATACCCTTTTAAAGATGAGGAAATGAATAAGTCAGAATGTTTTCCCAAATGGAGCCTGTTGTAGTGAGTGGATTAAAAATATCCCTCTTAAGTGGTCCTTTCCATTCTAACATTAAGAACCTACTGCTCTTCATTGGCATAGACTTCTGAGAATTCAGTTTTAAGACAAAATAAGAAACAATGCTAATGTGGTATTTCTAACCTAAATATCAACAGGGCACATGCTGAATGACTAATAATCCCTTAAGGAGGGTTGGATTTCTTCTTATCTATAGGAATCAGTAATGGGTGCTTTGAGAAACAAATTCTGCATGTTACTATGAAACATCTGACTTTAGTGCATTAGTAAGAAAAGAGGTGGATTGGGATTCACTAGTACACCTTATGAAATTATTGCCAATTGTGAGTTTAAATACTTTCAGAAATCCAAAACAAGTGTTCTTTCTTTTAACTCTAATTAAACTTGATTTCCAAGTTAATTTATATATGCTAGCAAATAAGTATTTTTCTGGCCATGGGCAGACTTAGCAGAGAGGTAAATCTCAAGGACTTTTCAACAAAGAGACAGAAAATACTCTCAGGGCAGACAACTGCTTGGGAAATACAGAATTAACTGTTTGTCTGTCAGTAGATGCTATGTCCTCAATCCTTGCTGATAAAAGAAGTGATTTTTAGAATGCATTCATAGAGCTTTAACCATTTAAGTATATATATAGAAAATGATTTTTTTCTATATTTTATGCTCTATTACCAAATTTGATAGGTATCTCGAATATACATTAAGGATAGCGACTTAGTCATTTGATTTTTTAAGGTACAGATGACTTGTTTCTTTCATTTTCCAACAGATTTCTGCATAAGGTTCAATAAATGGCATTTATTTGTCTATTTTCCCATATGTTTCCTTTATATTTTATTTACGTTGCATTGCATTATGATTTAGATTTAGTCATTCCTCATGGAATTAATGGGATATTACTAGTATGTCTAAAAGTAGATAATGAAACTGAAGTTCAGAGAAGTCATTACAGGCCCAGAGTCATGCAGCTATTCAGATTTTTAGTGCATTTTTTTTCTTACTCTTACATATTTTAATACTTCATGTTCACAGAGCAGGGATTACAGCTCATAATAGTAAAACATACTTGTGAGCAGTAAACTACAAGTGATATATATATATATTTTTTGGTTTGGGTGTTTTTACCCAGGCTCCATTTTGTTCGTAAGGGCATGCTGAGAACTTCCACAGATGTAAACAGGTACAGAGGCTTCAGCCAATCAGTATTCTCTGGCTACAGTACTTTAGTTCTAGGGGGAGAATGTGTATTCCATTTAGAGCCAGTTAGATGTTATAAGGGTTTTTCCTGAGGCTTTTGTGAAAAGGATTCTCATTCTTTCCATCAGTTTTAGTCCTTTTTGTGGAAAGCCTGGCTGAAAGTGGGGCCAGCTCAGAGGAAGTAAGGCTGAGAGTTTAGAAACAAATTCTGCATGTTACTATGAAACATCTGACTTTAGTGCATTAGTAAGAAAAGAGGTGGATTGGGATTCACTAGTACACCTTATGAAATTATTGCCAATTGTGAGTTTAAATACTTTCAGAAATCCAAAACAAGTGTTCTTTCTTTTAACTCTAATTAAACTTGATTTCCAAGTTAATTTATATATGCTAGCAAATAAGTATTTTTCTGGCCATGGGCAGACTTAGCAGAGAGGTAAATCTCAAGGACTTTTCAACAAAGAGACAGAAAATACTCTCAGGGCAGACAACTGCTTGGGAAATACAGAATTAACTGTTTGTCTGTCAGTAGATGCTATGTCCTCAATCCTTGCTGATAAAAGAAGTGATTTTTAGAATGCATTCATAGAGCTTTAACCATTTAAGTATATATATAGAAAATGATTTTTTTCTATATTTTATGCTCTATTACCAAATTTGATAGGTATCTCGAATATACATTAAGGATAGCGACTTAGTCATTTGATTTTTTAAGGTACAGATGACTTGTTTCTTTCATTTTCCAACAGATTTCTGCATAAGGTTCAATAAATGGCATTTATTTGTCTATTTTCCCATATGTTTCCTTTATATTTTATTTACGTTGCATTGCATTATGATTTAGATTTAGTCATTCCTCATGGAATTAATGGGATATTACTAGTATGTCTAAAAGTAGATAATGAAACTGAAGTTCAGAGAAGTCATTACAGGCCCAGAGTCATGCAGCTATTCAGATTTTTAGTGCATTTTTTTTCTTACTCTTACATATTTTAATACTTCATGTTCACAGAGCAGGGATTACAGCTCATAATAGTAAAACATACTTGTGAGCAGTAAACTACAAGTGATATATATATATATTTTTTGGTTTGGGTGTTTTTACCCAGGCTCCATTTTGTTCGTAAGGGCATGCTGAGAACTTCCACAGATGTAAACAGGTACAGAGGCTTCAGCCAATCAGTATTCTCTGGCTACAGTACTTTAGTTCTAGGGGGAGAATGTGTATTCCATTTAGAGCCAGTTAGATGTTATAAGGGTTTTTCCTGAGGCTTTTGTGAAAAGGATTCTCATTCTTTCCATCAGTTTTAGTCCTTTTTGTGGAAAGCCTGGCTGAAAGTGGGGCCAGCTCAGAGGAAGTAAGGCTGAGAGTTTAGAAAAAAATATATATATAATATATATGATCAAGGAGATACTCAGTTTTTGAAACAAACACTTGTAAAGTGCTTATAAGATTCAAGCATAGTCTTAAGTACTTCACAAAAATGGTTTATTTAGTCCTCTTAACAAACCTATAAGGTGAGTGCTATTATAATCTTGACCTTATAGTTGAGGAAACTGAGACACAGAGAAATTAAGAAACTTTCTTAATGTCACATGCTAAAAGTTAAGGGGACTTCCCTGGTGACTCTGTGGTAATTAATCTGCCTGCCAAGGCAGGAGATGAGGGTTAGATCTCTGGGTCAGGAAGATGCCCACTCCAGTATTCTTTCCTGCAAATCCAATGGACAGAGGAGCCTGGTGTGCTATGGGGGTCCATGGGGTCACTAAGGGTTGGACTCAGAGACTAAACAACAATTAGTTAAAGGAACAGGGATTTGGATCTAAGTGATCTTGCTCCATCCAAGTGCTCTTAGCTACTATGCTAGAGACATACTATGAATCCTTAATTAAATCAATGGTAATGTTATACATGCTAAATGGGTTCTCAAAGAAAAGGCAGAAAGAGGAAAGGGAGGAAAAATAGAAGGGAAGGAAAGAAGGAAGGAAGGGAGGAAATATATCCTTGATTTTTTGCCAGTTCCCTTGGTATAAATATTCACAATATGGCTGATTTCAAGCTATTAACATGATACCTGGTTTGAAAAATCCCTAAAAATTTAGTAATGAAAGGGTTGGTACAAGCCAGCTGCTCTAGACTCCCCATGGAGATTACATCAAATATCCCTTCTACAAGATTGCATTTTTATAAATCTGTAATATTCTTTCAGTTTAAGACATTTGTGGTTGAGTTTTTAGTCTTTTGCAATATAAAACATCCTAATTAATACCAAGTTTCACAGATGATGAAATGCTTTCACAAAAATGCTCTTTGTCATCTTTGACCACCACGATCATCTCAAGAGATAGAGAAATTTCTTATCAGTTTCTCCATCTAACAGAAAGTGAGACTTCAGGGGGTTATGAATTTGGACTATGCCATACTGGCAACATAATTTGTCATACTCAGTGCAAAATGAGAATGTAAGGTCCCTAGTTCAAAAATCATTAAGAATTCTAAGATGATAGGAGAGCATGAAACTAAGCTCAGGGCTCTCCTAAGCATGAAGTCCTGTGTAACTACCCCATTGAAGGTGGCCGTGGGTCTGTGTGACTCAGCTGATGAGGTAATGAGTCCTTACACTCTATCACATTGCTTCCCTGTAAATTAAAAGATCTGTAAATACCTATACTTCTAAGTAGGATTTATTTAAATTTTCAATGATGATTATATATCGTGTGGTTGATCAATTTCAAGTAAACACACATTCTTGATTCACTCAGAATCCTATGTTGCAAAATTTGTATATCAGATCACAAGTATATCCAATCTTAGGTTTCCCTGGTGGCTAAGTTGTAAAGTATCCACCTGCAGATTTGATTCCTGGGTCAGGAAGATACTCTGGAGAAGGAAATGGCAACCCTCTCCAGTATTCTTGCCTGGGAAATCCCATGAGCAGTCCAAAAAGTCACAAAAGAGTCAGACATGACATAGCGAGCAAACAACAATATCCAATCTTAATTTATTTACATTACCTTTAAGCAAAATTAAAAGAAATCTTATCCTAGACTTATTAAGATACTTATATTGTACCTTCAAAAATATTTTTTCAAACAAAACCAGAAAAATAAAACAAATGCAATTTTACACACCAGACTTTTTTTTTTTTTTTTTGGGGGGGGGGTGGCTCTTTTATTGGTTATTTATTTATTTATTTTTATCCATCTTTATTCTTTGGCCTGTGTGGGCCTCCCATTGCAGTGACCTCTCCCTATGCAAAGCACCAGCTCTGGGCGCATGTGCTCCAGAGCACTGGCTCCTAATTGGAGACATGGGTCCAGCCACTCTGCAGCATGTGGGATCTTCCCCGGCCAGGGATTTTATATAACATTTGGGTTCCATTACTCAATATTTGATGATTTTAAGAGAACAGAAAACTCATCACAATAAGCAGCTGAGTAATGCTTCAAAGTTAATCTATGCAAACAAATAACAGGTAGTTTATCATGAATTATAACCTAAAGGCAGAGGCTTAATGTAAATATTGTTCTCAATATTTCTATTTACCTGTTGACGAATCAAGTCATCTCAAGAGATAGAGAAATTTCTTATCAGTTTCTCCATCTAACAGAAAGTGAGACTTCAGGGGGTTATGAATTTGGACTATGCCATACTGGCAACATAATTTGTCATACTCAGTGCAAAATGAGAATGTAAGGTCCCTAGTTCAAAAATCATTAAGAATTCTAAGATGATAGGAGAGCATGAAACTAAGCTCAGGGCTCTCCTAAGCATGAAGTCCTGTGTAACTACCCCATTGAAGGTGGCCGTGGGTCTGTGTGACTCAGCTGATGAGGTAATGAGTCCTTACACTCTATCACATTGCTTCCTGTAAATTAAAAGATCTGTAAATACCTATACTTCTAAGTAGGATTTATTTAAATTTTCAATGATGATTATATATCGTGTGGTTGATCAATTTCAAGTAAACACACTTTCTTGATTCACTCAGAATCCTATGTTGCAAAATTTGTATATCAGATCACAAGTATATCCAATCTTGGGTTTTCCCCTGGTGGCTAAGTTGTAAAGTATCCACCTGCAGATTTGATTCCTGGGTCAGGAAGATACTCTGGAGAAGGAAATGGCAACCCTCTCCAGTATTCTTGCCTGGGAAATCCCATGAGCAGTCCAAAAAGTCACAAAAGAGTCAGACATGACATAGCGAGCAAACAACAATATCCAATCTTAATTTATTTACATTACCTTTAAGCAAAATTAAAAGAAATCTTATCCTAGACTTATTAAGATACTTATATTGTACCTTCAAAAATATTTTTTCAAACAAAACCAGAAAAATAAAACAAATGCAATTTTACACACCAGACTTTTTTTTTTTTTTTTTTGGGGGGGGGGGGGCTCTTTTATTGGTTATTTATTTATTTATTTTTATCCATCTTTATTCTTTGGCCTGTGTGGGCCTCCCATTGCAGTGACCTCTCCCTATGCAAAGCACCAGCTCTGGGCGCATGTGCTCCAGAGCACTGGCTCCTAATTGGAGACATGGGTCCAGCCACTCTGCAGCATGTGGGATCTTCCCCGGCCAGGGATTTTATATAACATTTGGGTTCCATTACTCAATATTTGATGATTTTAAGAGAACAGAAAACTCATCACAATAAGCAGCTGAGTAATGCTTCAAAGTTAATCTATGCAAACAAATAACAGGTAGTTTATCATGAATTATAACCTAAAGGCAGAGGCTTAATGTAAATATTGTTCTCAATATTTCTATTTACCTGTTGACGAACCTAGGCTATTTAATTTTCATTTCTATTTGAGACATCAGAAGTTGGGAAGAAAAATATTCCAGTATGATTTTCCAGAAACATGTCAAAATGCTCCAATAAGTCAATACACTGAGAGGCTTTCAAGATGATTTTCTGAAACATTTAAAATTTATAATGCTTGTTAATGAGGAATGAAAACAAATATACCACCAAAGAGGGCAGGGGTGTGTGTTTTATGTTATCAGTGTAATGAGATTATTTCAACCAGACACAATTTATCCTTTACTGATAGTAGTATTACCTGCTCAGATCTGTTCTGGTGCTGGTATTGGTACTGAGTGAAGGTATTAGAGGAAGAAGCAATTTTGTCCTTCTCAAATTGCTTCTTCACTCTGGCCAAACCACCAGGCACTGTGCACATTTCTGATTCTTCCAGCATCTAAAGCAAGTTAAAAAAAAAAAAGGAAAATTCAGCTTTACGTCATCCCAGGATGGAATTCTCAAGCTATTTAAAAAAAAAATCACTGACAGTTATTAATGGGTGGTATATTAAAAGATGTTAGCATACACAATTATTTCAGAAGACCTTTAGTACAGAAAAACTTAATAAAACCAATTTCTCCATGCTGAGTTTTCACATATCAGTCTTCTGATACAAAGTCAGAAGAATCTTCAAAGTATTGAGTTAATTCTTATCTCAGATTTTGATGTCTGGAGATTAGACCTATTAGAATGTATTTCTCTCATAATACATAGGCCTAGCAGAAATTAGAATAATGTGGGCCTCCCATTGCAGTGACCTCTCCCTATGCAAAGCACCAGCTCTGGGCGCATGTGCTCCAGAGCACTGGCTCCTAATTGGAGACATGGGTCCAGCCACTCTGCAGCATGTGGGATCTTCCCCGGCCAGGGATTTTATATAACATTTGGGTTCCATTACTCAATATTTGATGATTTTAAGAGAACAGAAAACTCATCACAATAAGCAGCTGAGTAATGCTTCAAAGTTAATCTATGCAAACAAATAACAGGTAGTTTATCATGAATTATAACCTAAAGGCAGAGGCTTAATGTAAATATTGTTCTCAATATTTCTATTTACCTGTTGACGAACCTAGGCTATTTAATTTTCATTTCTATTTGAGACATCAGAAGTTGGGAAGAAAAATATTCCAGTATGATTTTCCAGAAACATGTCAAAATGCTCCAATAAGTCAATACACTGAGAGGCTTTCAAGATGATTTTCTGAAACATTTAAAATTTATAATGCTTGTTAATGAGGAATGAAAACAAATATACCACCAAAGAGGGCAGGGGTGTGTGTTTTATGTTATCAGTGTAATGAGATTATTTCAACCAGACACAATTTATCCTTTACTGATAGTAGTATTACCTGCTCAGATCTGTTCTGGTGCTGGTATTGGTACTGAGTGAAGGTATTAGAGGAAGAAGCAATTTTGTCCTTCTCAAATTGCTTCTTCACTCTGGCCAAACCACCAGGCACTGTGCACATTTCTGATTCTTCCAGCATCTAAAGCAAGTTAAAAAAAAAAAAGGAAAATTCAGCTTTACGTCATCCCAGGATGGAATTCTCAAGCTATTTAAAAAAAAAATCACTGACAGTTATTAATGGGTGGTATATTAAAAGATGTTAGCATACACAATTATTTCAGAAGACCTTTAGTACAGAAAAACTTAATAAAACCAATTTCTCCATGCTGAGTTTTCACATATCAGTCTTCTGATACAAAGTCAGAAGAATCTTCAAAGTATTGAGTTAATTCTTATCTCAGATTTTGATGTCTGGAGATTAGACCTATTAGAATGTATTTCTCTCATAATACATAGGCCTAGCAGAAATTAGAATAATGGATTCAATTTTAATCCACTATAAAGCTGTCATTTAAATTCCAAATGTCTAGATAGGTAACATATTATTAAGAATATTTAAAAAAAATTTGAATTGTTCCATAGTGTATTTAAATCATTAAGGATGAGCAAAATAGCTTTGGAGTTATTTTAGGGGACTGTATTTTTAATAATATTCAAAAATATTAAAATTAATTAAAACAGCAACAACTTAATACATAGTGCTGAGTGAGTTTTTCTATCTATTTACATATATTTTGTCATTTGATGCTTCTCCATATTCTGTGAGATACAGACATTTATCATCTTCATTGTAAAATGAGGAAACTGAGGTTTGGGGAAGTAAGACATCTTGTTAAATTCTCAGAGCTAGGGTGTGAGTATGGGAGCTGGAGTTTGAACCCATATTGCGGGGAGCTGCCCTGTTTCAAGGGGTTTCTTTTAATGAAACATAGCTCTGGGAGCTGCCCTGGAAACGGGCTGATAACAGCATAGCTCTCTGTCCCGCCACCCCAGGTATTGTGAAGACATACCTGAGCTATCCTAAAGGACACCTTGAGCCTTGGTCAACAGATGAACAGGGATTGAGGGGCTTTATGCCCCGGAACCATTGCAATCTAAAGAACTTTGAATATATTAATGACATACCAAGAGGTAATACCTAATTAATGACCTGCCTGAGGGAGACTGACAAAATGCTAGGAAACCTGGCCTAAAGCATGTATACACTATTGTTTGCTGTGTGTTATCTGATTTTGAAAAGTACAAAATGTATGAGCAAATTCAATAAACTTGTCAGCAACTTGTCAGCAACCTGCAGAGCTGTCTGCCTCTTTGCTGTCCCTCTCAACCCCACCCTTTCTGTCCTTCTTTCTTTCTTAGTCATTCTGTGGCTCTCTTTAGGTTCTGTCAGGCACCATATCTGCCTGTCGTAATCACAGCTGATTATCTTAACACTAGCCTTTAAAAACAGGCTGAAAAGCAGACACTCTGGGATTGAGATGCCCTTGGCCTCAGCTCCTACCATTGGTATAGGAGGCTCTGGGTGGCAGGGGGAGCGTTTAAGTTAAGAAGGATTCAAGTCTATCATTGGCAGTTTACAGATGAGAAAGCCATTCCAGTAGGAGTCGTTTAGAACAACCTGAACAACTTTGAGGATTTTTGTCAGATATCATGCCCCTGGGGGAAGTGTAGTAACTTGAAGTCTTCAGTTTTGACGATTCAGCACACTGCCCAGACCAGCGTGCACTCAAGCCCAGATAGGATGACAACTGTCAAGCAAACAGGCCCCAGGCCAACCCAGTCTCTTCTAGGATGTGTCCCAGTATGAAACTGGGAGGAGATTCAGTGACATTTCATGCATGAGAGGTCTCCTGAGGTCTGGCCCAGTCCTGACATAACCCTGAGAGCCTTGAGATCTGAGAGTAACTGGGTGCCTATGTGCTGAGGTTCCTCTCCCCTGGACTGTGGACTCAGGGTCCTGAAATCTTTACTGAAATAAGTAGTTTCTCAAACAAGTACTAAAAATACAACTACTATATTTGGGGTTTTCCATACTGTAAATTGGGTTTCCAGAGGTGACGCAGTGGTAAGGAATCCACTTGCCAATGGAGGAGACTCAAGAGATACAGGCTTGATTCCTGGGTCAGGAAAATCCCTTGGAGGAGGAAATGGAAATCCACTCCAGTATTCTTGCCTAGGAAACCCCATGGAAAGAGGAGCCTGGCAGACTACAGTCCATGGGGTCACAAAGAGTTGGACGCAACTGACCATACATGCGTGCAGGCATGCAATACTCAAATACTGGAGATGAAATTAATATTCAGGATTGTCTGGATTACTGGCAAATACTCAAGTGGTTGCTTTATCAAGTTCATAACCTTTCCCCAGTTACAGAGACTGCCAAGTATTTAAGAACAGCCCATTGGCTCCATGGAAGGAAGGGACACATGCTATCAAACTCTGCAAGAAACTTCACATGTAAATCCTGGTCAATTACTATTACTTGATAACATGTTCAAATCGTAAGAAATTATGTCATCTCTTTGGAAATCTAAGATAAAGAAAGGGAAGGGTGAATTATGGCTACATTATGGCTACAATTACTGCTATAATATTTCTCTGTCACCTAATTTACATATGAATTTAATTTAAATTTGAATATTAAATTATAGAAATTAAGCAAATTTTGTTAAAAAGAATGTTACTTTTCCCAACAACTATAAACAATGCCCAAATGATGTGCAAGTTAATCTGGTAAGCCTCATTAACTATGCTAATGAATGTATACTTTCCTAGTACATGTGTTTGCACATAGCCTATACTGAGGATTTTTGTCAACTGCCCGGGAGGTTTACCGGGCGGGGTGCACTCAAGCCCAGATAGGATGACAACTGTCAAGCAAACAGGCCCCAGGCCAACCCAGTCTCTTCTAGGATGTGTCCCAGTATGAAACTGGGAGGAGATTCAGTGACATTTCATGCATGAGAGGTCTCCTGAGGTCTGGCCCAGTCCTGACATAACCCTGAGAGCCTTGAGATCTGAGAGTAACTGGGTGCCTATGTGCTGAGGTTCCTCTCCCCTGGACTGTGGACTCAGGGTCCTGAAATCTTTACTGAAATAAGTAGTTTCTCAAACAAGTACTAAAAATACAACTACTATATTTGGGGTTTTCCATACTGTAAATTGGGTTTCCAGAGGTGACGCAGTGGTAAGGAATCCACTTGCCAATGGAGGAGACTCAAGAGATACAGGCTTGATTCCTGGGTCAGGAAAATCCCTTGGAGGAGGAAATGGAAATCCACTCCAGTATTCTTGCCTAGGAAACCCCATGGAAAGAGGAGCCTGGCAGACTACAGTCCATGGGGTCACAAAGAGTTGGACGCAACTGACCATACATGCGTGCAGGCATGCAATACTCAAATACTGGAGATGAAATTAATATTCAGGATTGTCTGGATTACTGGCAAATACTCAAGTGGTTGCTTTATCAAGTTCATAACCTTTCCCCAGTTACAGAGACTGCCAAGTATTTAAGAACAGCCCATTGGCTCCATGGAAGGAAGGGACACATGCTATCAAACTCTGCAAGAAACTTCACATGTAAATCCTGGTCAATTACTATTACTTGATAACATGTTCAAATCGTAAGAAATTATGTCATCTCTTTGGAAATCTAAGATAAAGAAAGGGAAGGGTGAATTATGGCTACATTATGGCTACAATTACTGCTATAATATTTCTCTGTCACCTAATTTACATATGAATTTAATTTAAATTTGAATATTAAATTATAGAAATTAAGCAAATTTTGTTAAAAAGAATGTTACTTTTCCCAACAACTATAAACAATGCCCAAATGATGTGCAAGTTAATCTGGTAAGCCTCATTAACTATGCTAATGAATGTATACTTTCCTAGTACATGTGTTTGCACAAAAAAATCAGTTCCTATACTGAACAGGTTGCCTCTTATATACTAAATGAATTACAAAAAACAGATATACCCATTCATTTCCCTTAGCACTGTGCTTTGGAATTTGATCACAGTATACATGCAAAAATGCATACAGTTGATTTCTTTTTATTAGTGGCACAACCACAACCCAGTACTCCTGATGCTACTTGCTTGCCTAAGGGAGAAAGCTGTTTGAGCAATAGTTTAGTTAGTGGTAGTGATAAGGTTTTCTTGTTTAGCTCAGCTTGTAGCTGCATGCTATGTAAGATGGCAGGACTTATTCAAGGAGCAGCCTGTTGCCATGAGCTGGAGTGACGTTTCTCTCCTCAGACTGAGATCATTTTGCCTTGTTTAGCACCATGTACTGACATCCCAACTAATCCATGAATTGTAAATGACCATATAACTTAAACTACTTTATGTTGAACCTTTTTAAAAATGCTTACCCTTACTCTATGCTTCCTATTATTGGACACAGAAATATGGTTCTCAATTTAATGGGTATGCTGATAATAATTATTTCATTGGTGAGTTAAATGCCTCATACAAAACCTACCTAATGTTATTTTAATGGTAAGTTAATTGAAACACTTAACACTTAAAGTTAGGGAAGTACATTACATAGAGAATGAGCAATTTCCTTTACAAAGAACTGGTCTTGGTTTCCAGGGTATAATATAAATAACATAATTTGAGGGAGCTGGACCAGCAGTAATCCCATTTGCCCAAAACTAGAGTCTTAAGTTTTTTTTTTAGTGAGCTCTGCAAGAAACTTCACATGAAAATCCTGGTCAATTACTATTACTTGATAACATGTTCAAATCGTAAGAAATTATGTCATCTCTTTGGAAATCTAAGATAAAGAAAGGGAAGGGTGAATTATGGCTACATTATGGCTACAATTACTGCTATAATATTTCTCTGTCACCTAATTTACATATGAATTTAATTTAAATTTGAATATTAAATTATAGAAATTAAGCAAATTTTGTTAAAAAGAATGTTACTTTTCCCAACAACTATAAACAATGCCCAAATGATGTGCAAGTTAATCTGGTAAGCCTCATTAACTATGCTAATGAATGTATACTTTCCTAGTACATGTGTTTGCACAAAAATATCAGTTCCTATACTGAACAGGTTGCCTCTTATATACTAAATGAATTAAAAAAAACAGATATACCCATTCATTTCCCTTAGCACTGTGCTTTGGAATTTGATCACAGTATACATGCAAAAATGCATACAGTTGATTTCTTTTTATTAGTGGCACAACCACAACCCAGTACTCCTGATGCTACTTGCTTGCCTAAGGGAGAAAGCTGTTTGAGCAATAGTTTAGTTAGTGGTAGTGATAAGGTTTTCTTGTTTAGCTCAGCTTGTAGCTGCATGCTATGTAAGATGGCAGGACTTATTCAAGGAGCAGCCTGTTGCCATGAGCTGGAGTGACGTTTCTCTCCTCAGACTGAGATCATTTTGCCTTGTTTAGCACCATGTACTGACATCCCAACTAATCCATGAATTGTAAATGACCATATAACTTAAACTACTTTATGTTGAACCTTTTTAAAAATGCTTACCCTTACTCTATGCTTCCTATTATTGGACACAGAAATATGGTTCTCAATTTAATGGGTATGCTGATAATAATTATTTCATTGGTGAGTTAAATGCCTCATACAAAACCTACCTAATGTTATTTTAATGGTAAGTTAATTGAAACACTTAACACTTAAAGTTAGGGAAGTACATTACATAGAGAATGAGCAATTTCCTTTACAAAGAACTGGTCTTGGTTTCCAGGGTATAATATAAATAACATAATTTGAGGGAGCTGGACCAGCAGTAATCCCACTTGTTGCCCTTAAAACCTGGACCTAGAGTTCTTGAACCTCAGTTTTCTTTCTTATAAACTGGGAATAGTAACGTATTTCTCACAGATTTCTTGCAAGCATAAAGAAAAAATAAAGGAAATAAAATTGCACAGCACCAAATGTGTTGTTGCTTAACAAATGTTAACCCTCCTTTCTCCTCTAGGGGGTTCCTATGGATGGATGCCTTTTCACAGACAGACCTTTCCTTTAGGTTCAACAAAAACACCATCTGACTGATCCTAGGACAAAAAAACTATCTCAATGTGATTCAAATATAATGGATTCACTCTGGAGCCAAATCAATGACTTCCAAATTCTACACATAAAATATCTGGTTTATTTGTGTAGACAGGAATTTGGTTAAAAGCAGTTCCCAGGATTGTTTGATTGAACAAGCATTTGATGCAACTGACCAGATAAAGCAGTTATTTTGCTTTACTTTAGGTATTTATCAGGATTTCTCTGAGATGATATATGTTCTCATTTTTCTCACTATATTATCTTAGGGCCAGGCCAAATAGTAGGGTAGTTTTTAGACCAAAGATGCTTTCCTGCATAAGAAGCGTCAGTTGAGTATTGTTAAGAGAGTACCAGAGTCATGAGACTTCGTATCTGGTCTGACTTTGTCACTATCTAATTACATGATCTCCTGTAAATCACTCTCCCTCTGTTTTGTTTTTTTTTTTGAACATTTATTTATTTATTTATTTTGACAGGGGTGGGGAGGGAGGGGATGGGCGGTCCACTTCTACTGGTCTTTCATTTGTCTAGTTTCATTCATCTTTATTCTTTGGCCCATGTGGGCCTCCTATCGCGGTGGCAACTGTTGTCACAGAGCACCGGCTTTGGGCGCATGTGCTCCAGAGCTCCGGCTTAGTAATTGGACACATCGGTCCAGCCGCTCCGCGGCATGTTGGATCTTCCCAGGCCAGGGATCAAACTGGCATCCCTTGCACTGCAAGGC
This sequence comes from Tragulus kanchil, assembly GCA_022376925.1. Lineage (NCBI taxonomy): Eukaryota > Metazoa > Chordata > Mammalia > Artiodactyla > Tragulidae > Tragulus > Tragulus kanchil. The sequence goes on along the minus strand of JAIOJX010000026.1, from coordinate 262,951,855 downwards.
AGTGTCCTTACCCACTGGACCACCAGGGAAGCCCCTCTCCCTCTGTTTTGTCTGTACATGGGCAGCAAACAGAAGGATTACTAGATTTCTTATATGTGGAATTTCTTCAGAATAGTATTATAATACATTTTTATAATAAATAGTGAAAATTTAGTTTTCTTGTGTGCCCAATTTAAGTATTTCCCTTTTAGCACACTATAAATACATATCTTATACATGTTTGTTTTATGGCATATTCTCCTAGTGCCTAGCAAGGTAAAAGTCTTCCTAGATAAAAAGTAGCTTACCAAGTAACTAGTCTTGATCTAGATATTTTCAATGTCAGCTTGTTTTCCCCAAGAATCATTTCTCCAAATTAGTTATCTAAATTGTAATAAAGTTCCTTAATGATCCAGCAGGGGGTGCTAGTAAGAAGACTGGCAGGAGGCACTGGAGGGATACTCTGGAAAATGATCTAGTTACTTATGTCATTTCTCTACATTCATTCAAAATCTATGCTGTACCTAAAATGTATTTTAATTACTAAGTAAAAACTCAAATGTCATCTAGAATTGCAATATTGTTTACAGGATTCTCTGAGATGATATATGTTCTCATTTTTCTCACTATATTATCTTAGGGCCAGGCCAAATAGTAGGGTAGTTTTTAGACCAAAGATGCTTTCCTGCATAAGAAGCGTCAGTTGAGTATTGTTAAGAGAGTACCAGAGTCATGAGACTTCGTATCTGGTCTGACTTTGTCACTATCTAATTACATGATCTCCTGTAAATCACTCTCCCTCTGTTTTGTTTTTTTTTTTGAACATTTATTTATTTATTTATTTTGACAGGGGTGGGGAGGGAGGGGATGGGCGGTCCACTTCTACTGGTCTTTCATTTGTCTAGTTTCATTCATCTTTATTCTTTGGCCCATGTGGGCCTCCTATCGCGGTGGCAACTGTTGTCACAGAGCACCGGCTTTGGGCGCATGTGCTCCAGAGCTCCGGCTTAGTAATTGGACACATCGGTCCAGCCGCTCCGCGGCATGTTGGATCTTCCCAGGCCAGGGATCAAACTGGCATCCCTTGCACTGCAAGGCAGTGTCCTTACCCACTGGACCACCAGGGAAGCCCCTCTCCCTCTGTTTTGTCTGTACATGGGCAGCAAACAGAAGGATTACTAGATTTCTTATATGTGGAATTTCTTCAGAATAGTATTATAATACATTTTTATAATAAATAGTGAAAATTTAGTTTTCTTGTGTGCCCAATTTAAGTATTTCCCTTTTAGCACACTATAAATACATATCTTATACATGTTTGTTTTATGGCATATTCTCCTAGTGCCTAGCAAGGTAAAAGTCTTCCTAGATAAAAAGTAGCTTACCAAGTAACTAGTCTTGATCTAGATATTTTCAATGTCAGCTTGTTTTCCCCAAGAATCATTTCTCCAAATTAGTTATCTAAATTGTAATAAAGTTCCTTAATGATCCAGCAGGGGGTGCTAGTAAGAAGACTGGCAGGAGGCACTGGAGGGATACTCTGGAAAATGATCTAGTTACTTATGTCATTTCTCTACATTCATTCAAAATCTATGCTGTACCTAAAATGTATTTTAATTACTAAGTAAAAACTCAAATGTCATCTAGAATTGCAATATTGTTAATGAGTTTGGCACAGTCATTCTTGTCTCTGAATAATCTATATAGAAAAATGTTCACAGTAGCTATTTCAGAACACCACCCTCTTTGGTTAGTCTCTCTTTTTCTCTTTTGGATAAATGAACAACTTTGCTAATTTGGAGACTGTAATTATAAAAGAGTATCCTTACATTCTATTAAACTGTAAAGCTTCTACTAATAGCATGACTTGTCAAATTCTGTGGATTGAAGGCCATAGAATACGGAGCCCAACAAACTCTTTTGAATATGACTTTATTACGCATTGGCTCTAAAAATCAGTGGTCTTACTGAATCCTGCTGTTTCCTATAATCATAATTGGTTTAGCAGAGTGCCTACATTGCTAATCTCCCTCATTTCTACGTTGATTAAGCTACTCCTAATGGATTTAGTGCATACAGCGAAATAAAAAAAGCAAAAGAAATTATACTGCCAGTGAATTTAAATTAACTATACATGTGACCAAGGAGGGTGGCAGGCAGACCTACATTATTAAGACTTTGAGATTAATTCCCAACCTTCCTGAGGAGAATAGCTATAGGTTAAATGATAATTATGGGAATAATAACAAATTTATACGGTTCTTTGTGGCTTTCATGTAAATTATCTCTCTGACTCTTCATGGAGACCCTCTGCAGTGGTGATTTTTCCCATTTTTCAGTTCAGGAAACTGAAGTTCAGAGAGGGGATAAGAGAGTAATCCACGTTCACACAACTAGTAAGCTTAATTTCTGAATTTGATTCACATTATTTCTGTGCTTTCTCTACTTTATCCCCTATCCAGTAGTATCCTTATATTGCCATGCAAAAAGGGTATGTGAAAGGCAGACAAGCAGCCTGCCTCATGCAGAAGGACCAGGAGCAGCTTACGTTGGCAGAGAAGCTGCGGCAGTCGCCCCTGGAAACAGCTGCCTGGTACCTCGCCATCCGCTCCTTCAAGGACACCACCTCTTGGAGGTCTGACACACTCTGGCTCTGCGCAGCAGTGTCTTCTGCAAATGCACTTGCAGGCTTATTAGGGTCAGCAGTCACTGAAAACAAAGGTAGCATGCTCAGATACAGTTCAGGTTTTGAAAAGAAAATAGCATCCTCTTAGGAACAGTGAAGACACTTAAAACATCTGGTCTTGGAAAACAGACTGTAACATTCCATGGTATTTCCCATGTTTCATGGTCACTTTCTTTTTTGCAGACTTTCAAGCAAAGCTACAAAACGCCTATACAGAAGCATATGCTTTTGCAAGCAGCAAAAGATCATACTGTCCCCACTACTGTTTCTGCAATTATTCTGATCAATAGTATTTATTAACAGATACATAATGTTGATGAAACTTCTGAAGCACTATAGGTTGGGTTTATGCTAAATGCTATAAAAATACCATCTCATTTACTTCTCTAGCAACTTTATGAGGCATGTTCAATTATTTCTAAAATTTATAGATAAACAAAATGCAGAGTCAGAGTAGTTCAAAAACTTTCCCATGATCCCACAATTGGTAAGGTCAGATTTGGTAGTTTGACTACATCTTTCGCAAGTCTAAAAATTGTTCTTTGCGTCTCTCCCTACGCTTCAACTTTCAAGGAGATAGATATAGATAGATCTATTTATATCTACTTAGATCTAAAATAAGTGAATGCTATGAGAATTATAGATTGGATTCCGATCCTTTTATAACATAGAGGCATGGGTTACATAAGAAATGATAGGCCCATGAAAAATACTATCAGTCATTCCAGATCATCTGATATTTGCCCATGTAAGCCATCTACCTGGCAAAAATACAGAGTATTAGGTATTGCTAAATTGCTTCAGTCATGTCCAACTCTTTGCAACTCTATGGATCATAACCTGCCAGAGTCCTCTGTCCATGGGATTCTCCAGGCAAGAATGCTGGAGTGGCTTGCCATTTCTTCCTCCAGTACAAAGTATCACATTCTTGCAAATAGAGGGAAAGACCGATTGCATGATCACAGAATAACAATAGTTAGCAGCAGAAAGGCCTTAGAGATGATATAGCTCAACCTGACTTAACTGGTTCCTTTTAGTCATAAGGAAAGATATCCAAATGTCTCCTGATGTGAAAGGAACATAAGGGCCTTATGTTTAATGTGATTAAACACAAAATCACATCCCTGTTTAATGTGATTCTCCATGTTTATTTAAATATAGGTACCAGAGTTGGTTTCAAAACTGATTTTTCTTATTTAATTCTGTGTTCTTTTTGCTGTTATTGTTGCAGGGAGAAAATCAATTCTGGCTCCATGTTGCAGACTGTTTCCTTGACTTGCTTTCTGTCACTATTGTTATTATAACCATACTTAATGGCTTGCCTCAAGACCCTACTCTCTGCTGATTGTGAAGCAAAACCTTTGTTCCGAGAATACTGTCCCCACTACTGTTTCTGCAATTATTCTGATCAATAGTATTTATTAACAGATACATAATGTTGATGAAACTTCTGAAGCACTATAGGTTGGGTTTATGCTAAATGCTATAAAAATACCATCTCATTTACTTCTCTAGCAACTTTATGAGGCATGTTCAATTATTTCTAAAATTTATAGATAAACAAAATGCAGAGTCAGAGTAGTTCAAAAACTTTCCCATGATCCCACAATTGGTAAGGTCAGATTTGGTAGTTTGACTACATCTTTCGCAAGTCTAAAAATTGTTCTTTGCGTCTCTCCCTACGCTTCAACTTTCAAGGAGATAGATATAGATAGATCTATTTATATCTACTTATATCTAAAATAAGTGAATGCTCTGAGAATTATAGATTGGATTCCGATCCTTTTATAACATAGAGGCATGGGTTACATAAGAAATGATAGGCCCATGAAAAATACTATCAGTCATTCCAGATCATCTGATATTTGCCCATGTAAGCCATCTACCTGGCAAAAATACAGAGTATTAGGTATTGCTAAATTGCTTCAGTCATGTCCAACTCTTTGCAACTCTATGGATCATAACCTGCCAGAGTCCTCTGTCCATGGGATTCTCCAGGCAAGAATGCTGGAGTGGCTTGCCATTTCTTCCTCCAGTACAAAGTATCACATTCTTGCAAATAGAGGGAAAGACCGATTGCATGATCACAGAATAACAATAGTTAGCAGCAGAAAGGCCTTAGAGATGATATAGCTCAACCTGACTTAACTGGTTCCTTTTAGTCATAAGGAAAGATATCCAAATGTCTCCTGATGTGAAAGGAACATAAGGGCCTTATGTTTAATGTGATTAAACACAAAATCACATCCCTGTTTAATGTGATTCTCCATGTTTATTTAAATATAGGTACCAGAGTTGGTTTCAAAACTGATTTTTCTTATTTAATTCTGTGTTCTTTTTGCTGTTATTGTTGCAGGGAGAAAATCAATTCTGGCTCCATGTTGCAGACTGTTTCCTTGACTTGCTTTCTGTCACTATTGTTATTATAACCATACTTAATGGCTTGCCTCAAGACCCTACCTCTCTGCCTGATTGTGAAGCAAAATACCTTTGTTCCGAGAATTCTGTCCATCTGTAGATGACCGGAAGAGAGAAGCTAACATTCTCTTGCTTGGGGCTTGTCATTCTAAGAGACATTTGCAAGATTAATGGCCTTTTTACTTTGCTTCCTCTTCTCCCAGCTTTTCTGATCTATAAAAGAACCTGGTATCCAAACCCCAGTAAGATGGTTTTCTCCGAGGCGCTAGCTTGCCATCTTCTCGGTCAACTGCTTTCCAGATAAAGTCATTTTTCCTTGCCTCAACATCTCATCTCTTGGATTCATTGGCCTGCTGTGCAGCCAGCAGATCGAGCTTGGACTCGGTAACATTATCACTGTTTGTTGGCTTACTATTCAGTCTGTTTTGGGGGGCAGGAGGGCGGGTTGGAGGGAAGGGGGCGGGCGGGCCACTTCTATTGGTGTTTCATTTATCCATTTTTTTTTCATCCATCTTTGTTCTTTGGCCCGCGTGGGCCTCCCATCGCAGTGGCCTCTGTCACTACAGAGCACTGACTCTGGGCGCATGCGCTCCAGAGCTCCGGCTCGGTAATTGGACACATCGGTCCAGCTGCTCCACGGCATGTGGGATCTTCCCAGGCCAGGGATTGAACCGGCGCCCCTTGCACAGCAAAATGGTGTCCTTACCCACTGGATCACCAGGGAAGTCCCACTATTCACTCATAAAAAAATTTAATTCCAACATCATTTTAAGAGTTCCTTTTGGGACTAACCAATGTATGGTGTGTGTGTGTGTGTGTGTGTGTGAGTTTTGATATGTTTATCACTCATTCGTACATCCATGCCTTTCACCTTAGGGCTAGTTGTTTTTTGGACTCAGGGTAGCAGCCTTTGGTGTACTTTCTTATCTGAACTGGTTTAATTACTATGAACCAAGCCCCAATCCCAGGTAACAGACGCCACGCTATTCCCTCCCTGCTCTGTTCCCCAGTCTTCTCACCTAGTCCCCACATCTTATTGCATTGCTTACTTTTTATACCAGCTTCTTCAAAGTTTCTGTACACACAGCAGTTTGAGAATAATGTCTGTGACCCAGGAAAAACTAAAAATTGTATTTTAACTTCCTAAATATTCAATTTTCCTTAAGGATTTCTTACTCAATCAAATTTCTGTTTATTTTAATAAAATTATAAACATATTTTAAAGTTTTAATAGTTATTTTACATGTATCAAAAGGAAAATGGAGTAAGACATTGTATCATATGAATTCTGGGATTACATAGCCTGATATAGTCACAATAAATGTCAGTTATTTTTTTTTTTAATTCATCTGTCGTCTGAAAACTCATATTCACAAAGAAGTATACTCATCCAGATGATCCTGATAAAAAAAAGATTCCCAAAAACTACTGAAAGTCTTTCACATACTGAAGAAAATATATTTTTATTTTTCTCTGTGGATTGTCTGTTTGGATAGATGAATTCTGACTATGTTCAGCTGTACTTTTCTTCTTGTAAATGGTCAGTATATAAATTTTACTGAACATAAACCACTGAAGTTTTTCCACACTATGATATCAATTTCATTTTGCACATCATTCATAAAGGATGTAATTCTTTTATTAATCTTAAAAGAAAGTTAGCCATTTATTTTTGTGTAAATTTAGAGATTATTTGCTTTTCAGATATTTTGATTTTTATCATTTTTTAGCCTACTGAAAATTGCCTGAGATTACTAGTCAGGAAATTTGTTGCCTGAGTATTAAGAGAATTAGCATCCATCGCCTTGTGGCTTTTCCTTTTGATCAAAGAAAAGATGTTACATTTTAATCTCTCTCTTTTTGTATCTCTCTTTCTTTCTCTTTTTCCAATCAGTAACTTTGCCTACACAAGCAGGAGGGCGAAGCAAGAAAACCTACCTGGAGAAAACAAACTGTGTCTATACTGTTTCTTAACCTCCTAAATCAATGTCTTTCAATTTCCTCATCTGAAAAACAAGGTGATGCTTCCTGCCCAGTGTATTACAAGCTAGTGCACCCATTTGCTCCCACCCTGATGTGATGATACCTGATGTAAATTTGTAAGGTTAATGACAGCCCCCCTTTTAGTGATGTGTGGTGAAGAGACATAGGAGCATTGGCAGCCTGGCCTCATGATATGCTATTTCAGAAAACTAGGATATGACTGAGATTGGAAACAGTGTTAAATGAGTTTAGGGTAACTTTAAAGAGAAAGATAACACAGATCAAATTGGGTATAAGACAGACTCGAGGGTACATTGTACAACACAGGGAGTATAGCCAATATTTTGTAATAACTGTACATGGAAAGTAGCCTGTAAAAAGTGAATACAAATTTTTCAAAAAGCTAATAATTGACAGAAAAACAAAAGATGCTATTGTCATAAAATACCTGTGGAAAATAGGGAATAATAGAATCTGTACGTGTTAATATGTAAAGCAGACTGTGGAGAAACATACCATAAGGCTAAAGTGGTCTGTGAAAAAGAGGAAGGGGAAAAAAAAACTTTTCAGATGACTATTTCTGTTAGAAAGCATTATAAATATTAACATCATGAAAACCATTGGATTTTATTGGAAGTTATTCATCTCTGGGATTTAGATGAAATTCATTGTGCAGAAGACTATTTACAATTCTTTAAAAGTTTAGTAGTGAATTCTCCAAAATCACCAGTTAATGACATAGTTCAGCCTAGAATCTACTGTTATCCTAAATATAGAATGTTTTATTTGCTGATAAGAAAATAATTACTGGCCACCCCAAATATTAATTCTTTGTAGAATACAATAAATCCTGTAAAGCAGAAGGAACATGTAGGGAAACACTTGGAAAGAAAATAAACCACTAATGCAAGATGTCACCATGAGAATATCAGAAACCAAGGATAAGAGGGCCTTTTAGAAAAATTCTAAGATTCTTAGGGAAAAGATGTTACATTTTAATCTCTCTTTGTATCTCTTTCTTTCTCTTTTCCAATCAGTAACTTTGCCTACACAAGCAGGAGGGCGAAGCAAGAAAACCTACCTGGAGAAAACAAACTGTGTCTATACTGTTTCTTAACCTCCTAAATCAATGTCTTTCAATTTCCTCATCTGAAAAACAAGGTGATGCTTCCTGCCCAGTGTATTACAAGCTAGTGCACCCATTTGCTCCCACCCTGATGTGATGATACCTGATGTAAATTTGTAAGGTTAATGACAGCCCCCTTTTAGTGATGTGTGGTGAAGAGACATAGGAGCATTGGCAGCCTGGCCTCATGATATGCTATTTCAGAAAACTAGGATATGACTGAGATTGGAAACAGTGTTAAATGAGTTTAGGGTAACTTTAAAGAGAAAGATAACACAGATCAAATTGGGTATAAGACAGACTCGAGGGTACATTGTACAACACAGGGAGTATAGCCAATATTTTGTAATAACTGTACATGGAAAGTAGCCTGTAAAAAGTGAATACAAATTTTTCAAAAAGCTAATAATTGACAGAAAAACAAAAGATGCTATTGTCATAAAATACCTGTGGAAAATAGGGAATAATAGAATCTGTACGTGTTAATATGTAAAGCAGACTGTGGAGAAACATACCATAAGGCTAAAGTGGTCTGTGAAAAAGAGGAAGGGAAAAATAAACTTTTCAGATGACTATTTCTGTTAGAAAGCATTATAAATATTAACATCATGAAAACCATTGGATTTTATTGGAAGTTATTCATCTCTGGGATTTAGATGAAATTCATTGTGCAGAAGACTATTTACAATTCTTTAAAAGTTTAGTAGTGAATTCTCCAAAATCACCAGTTAATGACATAGTTCAGCCTAGAATCTACTGTTATCCTAAATATAGAATGTTTTATTTGCTGATAAGAAAATAATTACTGGCCACCCCAAATATTAATTCTTTGTAGAATACAATAAATCCTGTAAAGCAGAAGGAACATGTAGGGAAACACTTGGAAAGAAAATAAACCACTAATGCAAGATGTCACCATGAGAATATCAGAAACCAAGGATAAGAGTGCCTTTTAGAAAAATTCTAAGATTCTTAGGGAAAAGATTTCTATTATTACCCTTTGTAATATAAGAAGCTATATTCTCTAGATAGACCCAATTTATGTCCCCTTTCTAATTTCTTAAATCATGAGAGTTTGTGTGATGATTTTTCATGAGCCCCAAACATATGCTTTTCTCCTGCAGTCTTTAAAAATGAAGAAACTGGTTAAATCAATTGATCAAGCAAGCAAATGTATCCAGGTTACAAACTTCATTATGCTTCCTTCAATTTTACTTTCTGTGGATAGTTCTTGTTTAAAGCATTTTTATAAAAGCAAAGTAGTACAAAGTTAAGGCAGAATGCTCTCCTTTGTTGAACAAATTACTCATCTACATGTAGTCAGACACAGAAGGGTTTGCATAGTCAGCCTCTGTGTTCCCTTGAAGGTGATAATAGCTTTAAAATGTCAGATAAAGAAAATGATGAGGAATAGTAAATGCAATGAATATGCTTTGAAATTTTCTCCTAATTTCACAGCATCTATTATCAGTGAAAGAATTCTTAGTAATATGCAGAGAGTAATATCAAGAGGCATTTCAAAAGGGTCACTGAGACATTTGCTATGAACATCTATTCTTTTAATTAGCTGTTCAGGAATTTTCAAAAATTGAATTCAGTGTTTTTAAAAAATGATATGTTCCTAAAGCATTAAGAAATGACAAATCTTATTTCCCATTAAACAAATGTCTAAAAACGGAAACAAGTTATAAATATAAGTGATCTTTTAATGACTTGGAAATAAAAGTTAAGGTATAGACACACAGTGTTAGGATAGTGTATTACTCAAAAATACTGTGAAAGTCATAAAAGTGTTTATTTAGAAAACACCTAATGTGGCAAGATTTGCACAGTCAAGTGTTTGTCATGATATTTTTTCTAAAGCAAGATTCAATCCTACCACATTTTCTAAATTTAAATATGTTTTCTTATTTTCAAAATATGTGAGGCATACTCCCAAACTGTAGTTGTGGGTAAAGTTTTATGCAAAAGATGACTCTGTCAATGAATGTCATTGGATGAAAGATAGATACTGAACATCAGAAACTTTAAAACTGGCTTACCTAAGGATTGTGAAATTTTTGTGAGTCACCTCATTACTTCCCCATTTTGCCTACCCAATATAAACTATGTGAACGTCTACAGAATCAAGTAAAAAAATACTTTGGCCTCCTTATTTCATGTGACTGCTTGCTAGTGTCTGAGTTGTTAAGCTGATATTTGGTCTCTCTGGTTTAGAGCCAGGTGTACACACAGGTGTGTCTGATTTCCCAGCTGTGGTTAAATCAATTGATCAAGCAAGCAAATGTATCCAGGTTACAAACTTCATTATGCTTCCTTCAATTTTACTTTCTGTGGATAGTTCTTGTTTAAAGCATTTTTATAAAAGCAAAGTAGTACAAAGTTAAGGCAGAATGCTCTCCTTTGTTGAACAAATTACTCATCTACATGTAGTCAGACACAGAAGGGTTTGCATAGTCAGCCTCTGTGTTCCCTTGAAGGTGATAATAGCTTTAAAATGTCAGATAAAGAAAATGATGAGGAATAGTAAATGCAATGAATATGCTTTGAAATTTTCTCCTAATTTCACAGCATCTATTATCAGTGAAAGAATTCTTAGTAATATGCAGAGAGTAATATCAAGAGGCATTTCAAAAGGGTCACTGAGACATTTGCTATGAACATCTATTCTTTTAATTAGCTGTTCAGGAATTTTCAAAAATTGAATTCAGTGTTTTTAAAAAATGATATGTTCCTAAAGCATTAAGAAATGACAAATCTTATTTCCCATTAAACAAATGTCTAAAAACGGAAACAAGTTATAAATATAAGTGATCTTTTAATGACTTGGAAATAAAAGTTAAGGTATAGACACACAGTGTTAGGATAGTGTATTACTCAAAAATACTGTGAAAGTCATAAAAGTGTTTATTTAGAAAACACCTAATGTGGCAAGATTTGCACAGTCAAGTGTTTGTCATGATATTTTTTCTAAAGCAAGATTCAATCCTACCACATTTTCTAAATTTAAATATGTTTTCTTATTTTCAAAATATGTGAGGCATACTCCCAAACTGTAGTTGTGGGTAAAGTTTTATGCAAAAGATGACTCTGTCAATGAATGTCATTGGATGAAAGATAGATACTGAACATCAGAAACTTTAAAACTGGCTTACCTAAGGATTGTGAAATTTTTGTGAGTCACCTCATTACTTCCCCATTTTGCCTACCCAATATAAACTATGTGAACGTCTACAGAATCAAGTAAAAAAATACTTTGGCCTCCTTATTTCATGTGACTGCTTGCTAGTGTCTGAGTTGTTAAGCTGATATTTGGTCTCTCTGGTTTAGAGCCAGGTGTACACACAGGTGTGTCTGATTTCCCAGCTGTGGTAAAATCAGAAGGAAAGAAAGTTATGAAAGGTGAGAAATGAACTAAAGGTACAAAAAAAATTCTTTTAGAAGAAGGCAGTTAATAGAGTACTATACACTGCCGAAGAGAAAACTCTATAGCTTACTAACAACAGTGTGAAAGAAGATGACAAAGACAGAGAACAGACAGCAAAATTCAAACTACAGGAAAATAGCCTTTCAGTGCGAGAGTGGAGGCATAAGCAGAACAAATGAAAGTAGATTTTTTGCTGAAAATAGAAGACATATTTGCTGAAGAAGACTAAAATTTGGGTAAAGGATTCATACAGCCAAGTGATTTGGTCTTATTTCAAAAGCAAGAGTTTCCTTAGAGAGATACAACTAATTCATAAAATGAATTCAGTTGGACTTTCTGAACATAAAAATTCAAAGTGAAAAAATCTTTCAAAATATGTATAAGAGAAAATAAAACTGGAGGAGAGACAAGTATAATAAATAAGTTGAGGTGCTAATTTTCTGTCAAAAACACTGGTTAGAAAAAAACCTATAATTATTGAAAAGACAGATAAAGGACTCAAAAGAATGATTCACAAGCAAAAAGTAGTAACAGTAAATATGTATAAAGTGATTTCTGTATGTCAGACATTAGCCTTTTTAATGCTCTCAACTACCATATGATGTAGAGACTGTATTTATTCTTAGTCTCCATTTTACAGATAAGGAAACAGAGACACAGAAATATTGTCAAACTTGCTCAAGGTCAGGTGGCTAGTGAGCTTCAGAGATGGACAGGAAGCCAGACAGTCTGGCTGTATGTTCTGTGACCTAAGTACAATTCTTTGCTATAACTCAAGAGGTACAAGTTTCTAAAAAAACAAAAGACAAACCCAAAAAATCGCCTTTCCAAGGAAACGGAGGAAAATTCCACAACAAAACAATGCCTTTTTTGTTAACTGACTCACTGCATATGCAATAACAAATATACAATAAACAAATAGTCTTAGAAAACTGGTTTGATATATAATTATGACTCAAAAAGGCAGAAAAATGCAAATTTGAAGATTTTTTTCTTAGAACTTTTCTAAAATCAATTTAAGAAGTTTTTATTTAGTCCAAACTAAAAGCCAGGCAGAGAATGAGCTGGAAGGCCATGTGAAAGTTCACCATGCTGATGCAAATACAGATGCCAGCTTCAAGAAGGCAAGTGCATTTCTGGAGACATATCAATAGCCTCCCTATTATATTCTAGATGTTTTATAAAGAAGTCAACTGCTTAGTACTCAGCAAATTGATTCAGAACTAAATTGGGAGAATGATGAACAAAATTCCATCAAATCTAAATACATGATTTGTAACCGAGCTCAAATTTGTGTACAGCAAATCACATCTCTGGACATACCATAGCCTCAGAGCCATTAGCACGAATAAATTTTCTATCATTCTTAACATTTGCATATCACTCAACTAATAATAAAATTCATCTCTTTTTAACATTGAGAATGCTTTTGCCAAGTGAAATTTGTAATCTATCTGAGTTTATATATCTCATCCTCATTTGAATATTATAAAACCAAGAAATGGATGGAGACTAAAATGAAAGAATACGTATATAGCACAATCTTGCAATAATGTACAGTATCTTTTTTAAAAAAAAACATGGAGAGGAAGGGCAGAGAGTACATGGAGTGAAAGTGTAGGATGTAACAGGACAAAAGTTGTGCTGTGGCATAAATGAACCCAGTGGTCAAAATTTCTTATTCAACTACCATATGATGTAGAGACTGTATTTATTCTTAGTCTCCATTTTACAGATAAGGAAACAGAGACACAGAAATATTGTCAAACTTGCTCAAGGTCAGGTGGCTAGTGAGCTTCAGAGATGGACAGGAAGCCAGACAGTCTGGCTGTATGTTCTGTGACCTAAGTACAATTCTTTGCTATAACTCAAGAGGTACAAGTTTCTAAAAAAACAAAAGACAAACCCAAAAAATCGCCTTTCCAAGGAAACGGAGGAAAATTCCACAACAAAACAATGCCTTTTTTGTTAACTGACTCACTGCATATGCAATAACAAATATACAATAAACAAATAGTCTTAGAAAACTGGTTTGATATATAATTATGACTCAAAAAGGCAGAAAAATGCAAATTTGAAGATTTTTTTCTTAGAACTTTTCTAAAATCAATTTAAGAAGTTTTTATTTAGTCCAAACTAAAAGCCAGGCAGAGAATGAGCTGGAAGGCCATGTGAAAGTTCACCATGCTGATGCAAATACAGATGCCAGCTTCAAGAAGGCAAGTGCATTTCTGGAGACATATCAATAGCCTCCTATTATATTCTAGATGTTTTATAAAGAAAGCAACTGCTTAGTACTCAGCAAATTGATTCAGAACTAAATTGGGAGAATGATGAACAAAATTCCATCAAATCTAAATACATGATTTGTAACCGAGCTCAAATTTGTGTACAGCAAATCACATCTCTGGACATACCATAGCCTCAGAGCCATTAGCACGAATAAATTTTCTATCATTCTTAACATTTGCATATCACTCAACTAATAATAAAATTCATCTCTTTTTAACATTGAGAATGCTTTTGCCAAGTGAAATTTGTAATCTATCTGAGTTTATATATCTCATCCTCATTTGAATATTATAAAACCAAGAAATGGATGGAGACTAAAATGAAAGAATACGTATATAGCACAATCTTGCAATAATGTACAGTATCTTTTTTAAAAAAAAACATGGAGAGGAAGGGCAGAGAGTACATGGAGTGAAAGTGTAGGATGTAACAGGACAAAAGTTGTGCTGTGGCATATGAACCCAGTGAGTCAAAAATCTTTTAAACGAACCTCCCTTTGGCCTCATTCCCCTCAGATGCATTGTGTGTGTGTACTCGTCACCTTCCCCTAAATCCATCCATTCATGTGTTTAGCACAATTCATACATTAACAAGACAGATAATCTCTCAGGGTAATAAGAAGGAACAGTTTTGCCTCCTTACTAAATCTTCCCTAATCACTATTTTCCTAATTCATCAGGTACTAAAAGAGATCCTACACATCCAGTTGCCAGATAGAGGAAAAAGACAAGATTTAGCAAAGTGGTAACAAAATATTGGTCCTCAAAAGATGTGCATATCCTTATCTGCAGAATCTGTGAATGTGTGTTTGTGTGCTCAGTCATACTGACTCTTTGAGACCCCATGGACTGTAGCCCACCAGGCTTCTCTGTCCATGGAATTTTCCAGGTAAGAATACTGGAGTGGGTTGCCATGTTCTTCTTCAGGGGATCTTCCCGATCCAGGGATCGAACCTGTGTCTCTTGTGTCTCCTGTATTGGCAGGCAAATTCTTTGCCACTGCATCACCTGGGAAGCCCCAGAGTTTGTAAATATGTTATTTTATTGGCTTGGCCAAAAAGCTAATTCAGATTTTTCTACAAGATCTTACAGAAAAACTAATGCATTTTCTGGCCAACCCAATACATGTTAAAAGGGACTTTGTAGATGTGATTCAGTTAAGAATTTTGAGGTGATAAGATTATCCTGGATTGTCCAGGTGGGTTCAGTGGAATCACAAGGGTTCTCATGAGTGAAAGAGAGGCAGGAAAGTCAGTCAAAAAGGAGAGGTAATGACAGAAGGAGAGTGGGAAGAAGGGAAAGAAGAGGAGGAGGAGAAAGAGAGAGAAGGGGAAAGGGAAGGAAATGGAGTGGAAGGGGAGGGGAAGAAGGTGGGGAGAGAAATACAATACAAGATCTAAACTACTGGCTTTGAAGTTGCAGGAAAGATCCCATCAGTCAAGGGACACAAGTAGATTCTAAAAGCTTAAAAAGCTAAGCTCCCCCATAGAGCTTCTAAGAGGAGTGGGGTTCCAGCCAACAGTGTGATTTTAAATCAGTGAAACTAATTTTGTATCTTGGATCTCCAAAACTGGAATAGAATGATTCTGTGCTGTTACAAGCACAACTGTTTGTACTTACAACTGTTTGCATTAATTTGTTACAGCAGCAATAGAAGACTAATACAGACATCTAGTGTAAATATACATACACCTGACCAAGTCAGAAATTGATACATAGTAAATTCTTTTTAAGGTATATTTCAGTTTGAACTCCCCCAAATTTCATAGATTTATATACACAAACCATGCTGTGATAGAAACAGTTTTGAATTTCTTCATGCCCCAAAGACTAAATGTCCGTATATTTATCAATAAGACTCAGTATAAATGTCCACTTATATTCTAACTTCTCTAACAGAACTGCCATTCTTCTTCCTGTATAGACTTGTCTTTTCTGCAGACTCTATCATCTCATAAGAAGTGTTCCTGGTATGAGAGCAGTTATAAATGCACAGAATTTAGGCAGAAATTAAGTAATCATTAGTGCATTAGTATTGCTAGCTTGGTCATGTTTGAAAATTTAATCTTATTGCCATTAAATATTTTAAATTAATTGCTTAAATAATTGGCCAGTTAAAAAATCAATAATTGAATTAAATGGCTTAAACTTCTTTGAAATGGTCAAATGAAACAATTAAATGCATATAGATGTTGCATATTTGTACAAAATAAGTCTCTTGTTAGACATTTACCTAATACAATGAGCTGGACACAACTGAACTGACAGAATTCTATGACACTTATATTGCATTATAACAATGTAACTATCTGTTCATGGATATCAACTATGTGTTAGTTATTTTACATGTACTCTCACACCTCTCCATCTTATATCTAATTCTTACAAAAACTTTACCTGAGGGGTGGCATTATTTCCAGTTTATTGATGGCAAAAGTAACATTTAAAAGAAGAGAATCATACAGTAAGTGGCTGAGCTTGGAATTAAGTTCAGGTACTTCTGAGTACAAGTCTATATAATTCTGTATATTTTATGTAAGTATTTTTCTTTAAAATATAACATTATAAAATAAAAATTTAATTAAGGGTTTGACTGCACCTTTCTGCTTCCTAAACATCTACACACAAATCCCTTATTTCAGTGTATCTAGGGATAAATCAAAGGGAAACCAGTAAGTTGAATTTCTATGTCTCTGAGTTCTTTTGTTTTTGGCCACTTCTATTGGTCTTTTATCCATCCATTTTCATCCATCTTTGTACTTTTGGCCTGTGTGGGCCTCCCATCACAGTGGCCTCTTTCGCTGCAGAGCACTGGCTCCGGGTGCATGCGCTCCAGAGTGCTGGCTTGGTAACTGGACACATTGGTCCAGCTGCTCCTGGGACATGGGATCTTCCCAGGCCAGGGATTGAACCGGTGTCCCTTGCACTGCAAGGTCGTGTCTTTACCGACTGGGCCACCAGGGAAGCCCCTCTCTGAGTTCTTTTCTGTCTTTATAAGCTTGAGTTTAAAATTAGAAATCAAGCAAATTCTTCAGTTATACTTTTTTGGTCATTATAGAGATAAAACTTGAGATGGGGTTAGGTATTGATCCAAGCCAGCAGAGAGAAACTTCTCTGTAAGGGAAGGAAAATGCAAAGCCAAGTCCATTGCTCTCACACCTTTTGATTTGTTTAGCCTCAGGGCATAGAAGGTGGTGGCAAGATTCCATCAAAGTTTCCTCTTCCTTAAATCCCCATCCCAGGAATACAATAAGGGTATCTGATAAACTCTCCCCTTGAGGCTTTCAGCATACATTTGGTAAACATCTACTGCTCATCTATTCCTGACCATAAAGAAGGCTAAACCCCAAAGAATTGATGCTTTTGAATTGTGATGCTGGAGAATAATCTTGGAGAGTCCCTTGGGAAATGAGAGCAAACCAGTCAATCTTAAAGGAAATCAACCCTGAATATTTATTGGAAAGATTGTTGCTGAAGTTGAAGCTCTAACACTTGGGTCACCTGAGGTGAAGACCCGACTCACTGGAGACCCTGAGGGGTGGCATTATTTCCAGTTTATTGATGGCAAAAGTAACATTTAAAAGAAGAGAATCATACAGTAAGTGGCTGAGCTTGGAATTAAGTTCAGGTACTTCTGAGTACAAGTCTATATAATTCTGTATATTTTATGTAAGTATTTTTCTTTAAAATATAACATTATAAAATAAAAATTTAATTAAGGGTTTGACTGCACCTTTCTGCTTCCTAAACATCTACACACAAATCCCTTATTTCAGTGTATCTAGGGATAAATCAAAGGGAAACCAGTAAGTTGAATTTCTATGTCTCTGAGTTCTTTTGTTTTTGGCCACTTCTATTGGTCTTTTATCCATCCATTTTCATCCATCTTTGTACTTTTGGCCTGTGTGGGCCTCCCATCACAGTGGCCTCTTTCGCTGCAGAGCACTGGCTCCGGGTGCATGCGCTCCAGAGTGCTGGCTTGGTAACTGGACACATTGGTCCAGCTGCTCCGCGGGACATGGGATCTTCCCAGGCCAGGGATTGAACCGGTGTCCCTTGCACTGCAAGGTCGTGTCTTTACCGACTGGGCCACCAGGGAAGCCCCTCTCTGAGTTCTTTTCTGTCTTTATAAGCTTGAGTTTAAAATTAGAAATCAAGCAAATTCTTCAGTTATACTTTTTTGGTCATTATAGAGATAAAACTTGAGATGGGGTTAGGTATTGATCCAAGCCAGCAGAGAGAAACTTCTCTGTAAGGGAAGGAAAATGCAAAGCCAAGTCCATTGCTCTCACACCTTTTGATTTGTTTAGCCTCAGGGCATAGAAGGTGGTGGCAAGATTCCATCAAAGTTTCCTCTTCCTTAAATCCCCATCCCAGGAATACAATAAGGGTATCTGATAAACTCTCCCCTTGAGGCTTTCAGCATACATTTGGTAAACATCTACTGCTCATCTATTCCTGACCATAAAGAAGGCTAAACCCCAAAGAATTGATGCTTTTGAATTGTGATGCTGGAGAATAATCTTGGAGAGTCCCTTGGGAAATGAGAGCAAACCAGTCAATCTTAAAGGAAATCAACCCTGAATATTTATTGGAAAGATTGTTGCTGAAGTTGAAGCTCTAACACTTGGGTCACCTGAGGTGAAGACCCGACTCACTGGAAAAGACCCTGATGCTGAGAAAGATTGAGGGCAGAGGAAAAGCAGGCCGCAGAAGATGAGATGGCTGGATGGCCTCATCAACACAATGGACATGTATCTGAGCATATTCCGGGAAGTACTGAACGGGTAGTCTTGCATGTTGCAGTTTATGGGATGCTGGAGAGTTGGACATGAGTTAGCAGCTGAATAACAACTGTTGACCAAGCATAGTACTTAGGGCAGGGCACAAATTAATCACCACTGTATTTAGCACTCCTCTGCTTGAAAAGAGAACAAAAGAAAACTACCAGAGAGATCCTCAAGAAATACAGTATTCAAAGTGTCGATCTGTCCTTATCTCTAAAAACAGAAATATAGCAGGTTGCATCACGCTGACATACTGACTTAGGAATAAAAAGTTCCCAGATAGCTGGTCCTGCTAAGGAAGCTAGCTTTTTTGAAGATGTACCAGATGGAGTCCTCCTTAGGTGGGGAATGCTGAGGAGCACACACTCAGACTGAACCACCATTAATTTATACAGAGATGAAATTGAATTAAAATAGATCAAGACCAATCACATTTGATGGGACGGAAATGTCCCTCATAAGTATCCTCTGAGGCTCAATGTCTCCTCAGACTTTTCTCTGCTTAACATATGAGTACATCCCTCTACTGTGCTTGCCCAATGTTTGAAAATTTCACTTCTGTTTGTGTACCATGTAACTTTTAGTATATTGTTGAATCTCTCTGTCATTCCTTCTTCTCTCACCTTCCATTCATACACATGTGCACAGGGTTGAGTTAAGTTCATTTCAAAAACCCATTTTACACTGGTTCTGCCTTCGTTTTATCTTGCATGAGGCAGACCCACAGAGAGATTAACTATCTGCTTTGGACCCAGGAAGTCCAGTATTTATTCTGTCTCTGACAGTTTTGACTTTAAGCAAATTTCCTAACCCCTGAAGCCTCCTTCTTCTTACCTATAACATGAAAATGATACCAGAACCTGAATGCCTGTGAGGACTAAAGGAGATCTTATTAAAGTAATGAATTTTACATAGTAAATAATATATGCTCACTAGTTTCCAGCCACCTCAGTTGCTGTTATCTATCCTAGGTATTATTATCCAGATGATTTGAGATGATACAAATCTGAGAATAATAAAAGTTGTGAAGTCTTCCCAAATCTCAAAGCTAGGAAATGTGAGGCAGAGGAAAAGCAGGCCGCAGAAGATGAGATGGCTGGATGGCCTCATCAACACAATGGACATGTATCTGAGCATATTCCGGGAAGTACTGAACGGGTAGTCTTGCATGTTGCAGTTTATGGGATGCTGGAGAGTTGGACATGAGTTAGCAGCTGAATAACAACTGTTGACCAAGCATAGTACTTAGGGCAGGGCACAAATTAATCACCACTGTATTTAGCACTCCTCTGCTTGAAAAGAGAACAAAAGAAAACTACCAGAGAGATCCTCAAGAAATACAGTATTCAAAGTGTCGATCTGTCCTTATCTCTAAAAACAGAAATATAGCAGGTTGCATCACGCTGACATACTGACTTAGGAATAAAAAGTTCCCAGATAGCTGGTCCTGCTAAGGAAGCTAGCTTTTTTGAAGATGTACCAGATGGAGTCCTCCTTAGGTGGGGAATGCTGAGGAGCACACACTCAGACTGAACCACCATTAATTTATACAGAGATGAAATTGAATTAAAATAGATCAAGACCAATCACATTTGATGGGACGGAAATGTCCCTCATAAGTATCCTCTGAGGCTCAATGTCTCCTCAGACTTTTCTCTGCTTAACATATGAGTACATCCCTCTACTGTGCTTGCCCAATGTTTGAAAATTTCACTTCTGTTTGTGTACCATGTAACTTTTTAGTATATTGTTGAATCTCTCTGTCATTCCTTCTTCTCTCACCTTCCATTCATACACATGTGCACAGGGTTGAGTTAAGTTCATTTCAAAAACCCATTTTACACTGGTTCTGCCTTCGTTTTATCTTGCATGAGGCAGACCCACAGAGAGATTAACTATCTGCTTTGGACCCAGGAAGTCCAGTATTTATTCTGTCTCTGACAGTTTTGACTTTAAGCAAATTTCCTAACCCCTGAAGCCTCCTTCTTCTTACCTATAACATGAAAATGATACCAGAACCTGAATGCCTGTGAGGACTAAAGGAGATCTTATTAAAGTAATGAATTTTACATAGTAAATAATATATGCTCACTAGTTTCCAGCCACCTCAGTTGCTGTTATCTATCCTAGGTATTATTATCCAGATGATTTGAGATGATACAAATCTGAGAATAATAAAAGTTGTGAAGTCTTCCCAAATCTCAAAGCTAGGAAATAGAAAAGATAGGACTTGACTCTGGCTCATGTGAATCTCAAGGCTATAAAGATATTCCATTCCTCTATACACTCAAATATCTTTCAAGACATTTCAAACAAGGAGAATGCATTAAATCATGAAAGAATAGCTAATTACTGGAAGAGACTGAAGGAGATTGTACAGTCCTGTTCATATGGCCACAGGAATGGAGAAAGCATTTGTAAAAGGGAAGAATGTCAATATATATGCTATACAAAGTATTAATCTATTTGCGTTTTTGGCATTAGCCAATGAACCATCGATTTTTCACCAGGGAACAAGAGAGCAGTCCCCTGAAAATGTGAAGTGCATGAAAATCACTCAAGATTATAACACCATGGGGACAGATCTACTCCTTTTCTCTCTGCAGAAATGGTTCCTCACATTTCCTCCCACTCTGCTTTTTAGGTAAAATCATGAAACCATCATTCAAAGTTATTAATATTTTTCATTTCTCTGTGGTGTCTCTGAGCAGTGGGCTTGGCACAAGGATCCCTGGCCTGGACCACTCAGGTGGTGATGATGGGCTTGTTGCCACCTTCCAAAGGTAAAGGAAGAGAAGGATCCTGGATTCCATACTGACAATCTATTCCACTGCTGCTCAAGTACCTCTGCATTGCTAGGTACCTTGACTAAGTACCTCTTCTAAGCACCTTAATGAGATGTTCTATAACTGCTAATGTAAGAGGAGTTTTTATATTCGGTTAGTTTGAATATAGGTATTCTTTCTATTTCATCTGTGTATTCTATTTATTTATTTATTTTTTTGTGGGGGTGGGGTAGGGAGGGAGGGGAGCAGGCGGGCCACTTCTATTGGTCTTTCATTTGTCCATTTTCATCCATCTTTGTTCTTTGGCCCGTGTGGCCCTCTCATCGCGGTGGCCTCTGTCGTCGCAGAGCACCGGCTCTGGGCGTATGCACTCCAGAGCTCTGGCTCGGTAATTGGACACATCAGTCCAGCCGCTCCGCGGCACATGGGATCTTCCCAGGCCAGGGATGGAACCAGCGCCCTTTGCACTGCAAGGAAGTGTCCTTACCCACTGGACCACCAGGAAGCCCTATTCTATTTAAATTGAAAGAATTTAATTTTTTAACTTCTTAGTTTTTAAAAATTTTAACTCCCCCCCCCCCAAGTTTTTGCTCTAGAAATTCTCCATAGTTGATATCATTCTACATAATTCACCTCTTCCTAAGTTGTTTCCTCTTTGATGCCCCCCAATTTTTTTAAAGAATAGCTAATTACTGGAAGAGACTGAAGGAGATTGTACAGTCTGTATTGGCCACAGGAATGGAGAAAGCATTTGTAAAAGGGAAGAATGTCAATATATATGCTATACATAGTATTAATCTATTTGCGTTTTTGGCATTAGCCAATGAACCATCGATATTTCAACACGGAACAAGAGAGCAGTCCCCTGAAAATGTGAAGTGCATGAAAATCACTCAAGATTATAACACCATGGGGACAGATCTACTCCTTTTCTCTCTGCAGAAATGGTTCCTCACATTTCCTCCCACTCTGCTTTTTAGGTAAAATCATGAAACCATCATTCAAAGTTATTAATATTTTTCATTTCTCTGTGGTGTCTCTGAGCAGTGGGCTTGGCACAAGGATCCCTGGCCTGGACCACTCAGGTGGTGATGATGGGCTTGTTGCCACCTTCCAAAGGTAAAGGAAGAGAAGGATCCTGGATTCCATACTGACAATCTATTCCACTGCTGCTCAAGTACCTCTGCATTGCTAGGTACCTTGACTAAGTACCTCTTCTAAGCACCTTAATGAGATGTTCTATAACTGCTAATGTAAGAGGAGTTTTTATATTCGGTTAGTTTGAATATAGGTATTCTTTCTATTTCATCTGTGTATTCTATTTATTTATTTATTTTTTTGTGGGGGTGGGGTAGGGAGGGAGGGGAGCAGGCGGGCCACTTCTATTGGTCTTTCATTTGTCCATTTTCATCCATCTTTGTTCTTTGGCCCGTGTGGCCCTCTCATCGCGGTGGCCTCTGTCGTCGCAGAGCACCGGCTCTGGGCGTATGCACTCCAGAGCTCTGGCTCGGTAATTGGACACATCAGTCCAGCCGCTCCGCGGCACATGGGATCTTCCCAGGCCAGGGATGGAACCAGCGCCCTTTGCACTGCAAGGAAGTGTCCTTACCCACTGGACCACCAGGGAAGCCCTATTCTATTTAAATTGAAAGAATTTAATTTTTTTAACTTCTTAGTTTTTAAAAATTTTAACCCCCCCCCCCCCCCCCAAGTTTTTGCTCTAGAAATTCTCCATAGTTGATATCATTCTACATAATTCACCTCTTCCTAAGTTGTTTCCTCTTTGATGCAACTTAACTTCCTCTCACCCATTATTTCCTAATGGATTCCTCTTTTATTCCTACCGCATACTACCTTAGATTCTTTCACTAAAATAATCCATTTTTGTTTCTCATAGGCTTTGAAAGATTTCATGCAAAGCTAGTTCATGTATACTGAACTATTTTATTCAGTTGCAAGTATGCTCTTGTCACTCAACAGATCAAAAATAAGCAACAGCAATAAAATGCAGATGAACCTTTAATCACCTGCAGCTTTGAAAAACATCTTCCCAGTATGCACACTTTTAAACTGAGTGTGGACAAAGTAGGAAAGTCATTTACTACTTAAATCAGTTCTATGCTAGCTGCAGTCTAAAAGCCAGAAATTCTCAGATCCATTTTTAAAGAATTCCTCAATTTTTCCACCCTCTTTCCAACTTTCCCATCTCCATTAAGGTTAGCATCTGAGATTTATTCTGACTAAGGATATCACAAGAAAGCCTGAATCATTCAATCCTGACACTCACCGACTTTGACAATTGATGCTATGGCAGGTTCTCTCCTACTAATCATTCTTTTCCTTTGAATAACAAAATGTATTTAACTCAGTCTGCTTTTTGTTTTAGAGAAATTCAGTCTCTGAATTTATGCAAACTCATTTCAATGACCTTAAGTAAGTCTTTGTTTAAAATGATTTCTCTGCCTAAGTCCACAAATAACAGCATACTTTCATATGGTTTTCTTTTGAACTTAGTGTCTGACAGAATGATCAAAGAAAGGAAAGCACACAGATTCTACACAACTTCTACACAGCTTTACTGAACATTATTTGGAAAGGCTAAGCAATCAAGGAGAAAAGTGAAAATGCTTAACCAATGCAACATTTTGCTTGCTAAATAACAGACTCCTCTGGAAGTAAATTCACCCTTTCAGAGCAGTGATGTACTAGCAGTGATATACTAGCAGTAATGCTCAAACTCTACCTAAAGAAACAAGCACTTTCCAAACAATGTGATCTTTAATCATTTAAATGTTTCCTCGGTAGGGAGATAAAACTGCAAATGTTAAGCAGAAATATTAAGAATGCATAGAGGATATTATTTCTCTTAGGAAAGTTCTCGGTTCTCCTAATATGCTCTATAATGAAAGGTAATCAGCACTTGTCAAATGTTTGTAACGGCATGACTCCTTACTGATTATTGTCCCCCATTATGGCAGGGGACATTTGAGAGTGCTGTATACATTTTGAACAGTCTTAAATTTTGAACAAGGATGTTAATAAATTAGAACTATAATAATTTTAATTATGTCAAAACTTTGAATCAGCCACGGTCTGGGCTACTCTACCTGTCACCATTAATGTGCCCTAAATACCCTCTGCATATCAACGCAGCCCATGATTTCAAAAGAAAGAGATGATGTCAGTTTCCTAACGATATTCTGGTCCTAGGAATAGTCCAAAGTGTAGAAGTAATTTAATAGTCTTGCCACTTAAGATACACAGGGGACACATAGTTAGTCAGTCTCATCATCCCTTAATTTATTTATAGTTACTTATCTTTAAAAATTTGGCATTGGCATTTGTTTCTTTTCTCTCAAATGCAGAACCTAATCCTATCACGCCCCATAAGTGGATGAACTTAGTTCATGCTGCTTCTTAATTCACTTCTGTTTTTAAAGGGCGAAGTGTAAAGCTCAGTCTCTAGATGTTATTCATATGGCAACTGGCTCTTTCCCATGAACAATAAGACCTTAACATCTGTGAACAACAAAGAATTTAATTAAAACTTGCAAACAAAAGTCTTGGTAGACCAGTGATATTTGAAGTCAGATTTGGTGGTAGGTGAGGGGAGGAAAGTTGAGAGGAGGGAAGTAAAAGTAAAATGGAGTTAAAAATTATATATTAGGCTTTTTTTGTAAGAGGCCACATGCAGCTAGGCTTTCACATCTTTCAAACAGAATCACTTTCCAAGAGGACTCCCTTTAGGTACCAAAAGCCTTAGGCAACTGGACAAATCACTTCAACTTACAATAACCTACTGTTTTAGTTCAGCTTACCTGAAAAAGGAACTCAGATTATAAAGTTAAGTATCTCCTTGTTTATTTTTATTTATTTATTTATTTTTAAAATTTGACCTCTTTTATTGGTTTTCTATTTATTTGTTTTCATCCATCTTCATTCTTTGGTCCACATGGGCCTCCCATTGCAGTGGCCTCTCTCATTGCAAAGCACCCACTCTGGGCACATGAGCTCCAGAGTGCTGGCTCGTAATTGGACACATGGTAAAGCTGCTCTGCAGCACATGGGATCTTCCTGGGCCAGGGACGGAAATGGTGCCCTTTGCATTGCAAGGGGGACTCTTTTCCTACTGGACCACCAGAGAAGCCCTCCTTGTTTATTTTTAAAGAATATTTTAAAAATGTAGACATTTAACTACAGCTATGGTCAGGAACTATCAATCGCTAGCCAGTCTCCATCTCTTAAATCTTCTGGTAGCCTGCATCACTATGCTTACCATGAGTTCAGCCAAAGAATCTCTTAGTCTCATCAGTTTAGAAAATGGCAACACCTACATTGTGAAAGTGAAAGGCTGGCCATCACACAGTGGTCAGACATGCTCCTCATGACCCCTATGTGGGGGTAGGAGAAATACAATGCATTTCTAAGAAGAGTATGCTTGTTCTTTTCCTAACGAGTGCCAGAGTCTTTCCTAACATTTTTTTTTTTTTTTTCCAGAACTGGTTATATTCAACTTTTATTATTACTTGGAACTAAAATTCCTAGATTGCCACGAAGCAAACTGAAAGTTGAGATGAATATGGTCAACATCACAGGTATTTAACATATAACATTATGACTTTATATAGACAGTGGGTGCCCATTAAGCATTTATTGGATGAATTTGCCTTACAATGATACTACAGAATTCAATGCACATCTTTTAATGGTTCCCGTTGACAAATTTTAATTTCTCTCTTGTACTTCTTTTTAAAGAGTGGAAAACAAGTTCCAAATTCTGTACCAGAAGTTATTTAAGCAGAGCAGTAATGTGAAATTTGGGATTAAAGCTTCCAGGAGGGAGCAAAAAATAAACTTCTTGCCTGTGAACCCGTGAGTCTCCCACAACAGAATCCAGCTCATTTCCCAAAATGCTCAGCAGAACATCATATGAGCAGGTGAAAATTAAAACTGCACAAAAATGTGTGTTTGGAAAGTGAAACAAGTCAACTTTGGGCTTTCTGCCCAGTTTAAATTCTTCCAGAAATTCTCCTGTTATTACATATCTGCAGAAAGAAATTAGAAAAGTGTGATAGCTAAAAAAATTCAGATACATTCATGTCTCCATCACAGTTTGGCCCAGAAGAAAATAACCAGCTTCCTCAGCCCAGTGGGTAAGTACAAGACTACAGATAGAACATGCAAATACTAATACACACACACACACACACCTCACACACACTTTTCTTTGGAGACTCTTTAATAGCAAGTGGTATCCTGTTTGTTTTATGAGATAGAGGAGGAAGACCTCAGGAAGTTTTCAGACTGTCCCAGTGCAGCTCTGAGTTGGAAGGCTGCCAAGGAAAACAGATGTGGCATAAAGCCCCAGGTTCCATCCACCAGCCGTGCAGGACCTGAGGAAAAATGTCATAAAACTCTCTAAGCCCAACACTTGCCATTATAAGAAGTACTTCAGAAGGAGGAATTTAAAATGCTGATGCTTTGTTGTACTCTGCATTATGCTTTATAAAATGCTAAAGTTGAGTGTGGAGTTGATGAGTAGCTTAGACCAGACAAAAATAATACTCATCTATCAGTCTCCTGAAATACACATACACACACACACACACACACACACACACACACAATTCTTCATATTCAACCACATATATGTTTCAGGGTTCCATTCTCTGTCTTCTGTTTTTGTTTTACCACACACACTCCATCATCTCTCAGTTTCATCATATTGTTATCAATGTATATCTCTAGTAACTATTTAAGCCTTAATCTTAACCTTGCCAAACTTTTAAAAATTCAGTGTGACTTTTAAAAAGAATATTACTCACAAACTTGTTTTCATTTTCAAATTTCCCAGTTGTATATTACAATAGACAACATCTGGGATTGTCAGGAATAATGGTGAATGTGACATACAGTCAACTAAAAGTGAAAAAAAATGATTGTTGGGCATTAGCATATGTGCAAAACCCACAAATATAAATATACACTTGCATGTATGTATATATACACACACACACATATTCATTCATTTACCATATGTATATATATGGTAGCCTGGTAATGGGGGCAATTATTTCAGATTATGAGAAAAATATTGAACTGGCTTTTGGTAATGTAAATCAATGGAACCCCTACTCTTGTAGTTGACAATGGGCCCAGGCTGAGAGGGCAATGGATCTGGCAGGGTTCCTTGAAGCTTCAGTCTCATCCCTGAAGCCTGAAGTTAGGTTCCCTTAACACCAGGCCACCAACACTGCTGAACTGTTCTTGGTTTCATTTGAAATGTGTGCCCTAGTCCATCCTATGCTCCATACTGTCTTGTTCTTAGTTTTTCTTATTTTTGACCTTGTGATTTATTTTCCTATTTATAGCTTAGCTTCATCCATCAAACCTGATCCACTGTAACATTTCACTGACTCATAAATTTTTGCTTTCTCTTCCATTATTCGATTCCTCTTGGCCTTTTCTGCTTTAGATTCCCCTGATGAACAGTCTGGTCCCCACAGCTGCATCTTTCAGTGTCTCCCTCCCAAGTAAGAGTTCTTCCTCCCTCTTCACTCAGACACTGCGAGTGGATTCAAAATACAGACAGATGAGGCAAAACAGGCAAAGGGCTGATGGGCAGGATGTGTTGAGAATGGAAACACTATGCTTTGGGTCAAGATCAGTTGTAGTTGAAAAATAAAACACTGTGATTTAAAAGAGTATTTTGAGAGTTCATGAACTAAGTCAAAATAATGACAGGGTCCAATGTGTGGCTATGAGCAGCTCCATCAGAAACGAGACTGACTCACTATGGTTGAAGTGGTTGAAGAGCTCAGTTTCTTGAAGTAATGTGATGTTGACATCACTAAGAATAAGCAAAAAGTTATTAGTTTCAAGTGTTGGAATGATTATAATAAAAGAGTATTTAATAGCCTTTACAACTCCAGAGAGGACAGAAATTTAATTTGAGCGCAAGAGTGCACCTTTAAAAGGTGAGGATGCCTTCAACAAGAAAAAATCCCATTAAATCAGGTAGATAATTTTCTTTCTTAAATAGTTTTTATTTAGTGTGGTGTTATTTTGAATTTGCAGCATCTAGGATGGTACTTTATATGCTTATGTTGCTCTCTGGGAAAAACATAAAGGTTATTATATTAACCTCATATATTAGACGATAATAATAATGATAGTAATGATAATAATGATAATAATAGCATATGTAACACACTGTATATCAGGCACTACTATTTTAGTCATTTTACAAATATGGATTTATTTAATCCTCAAAACCACAATCCTCCAAACAATCACTCTATGAGATAGATTCTATTAGTATCTCCATTTTCCTGTGAGGAAACAGGCACAGGGATGGATTAAGTCATTTATCCATGGTCAATCAGCTGGTTAAGTGCAATAGTCAGAATTCAAACCCATAGAGTCTGGTTTCAAAGTTTGTGCCCAAGTAATTAGAGTTTACCTGGCAGCATTTTCTGATTTCCTAGTAAAGTGCTATGTGGGTTTCCTTTGCAATCTATTCTGGCCTTGGAAGTTGATGCTTTTGTGATTCTGGTAAACTGAGGACACTTCAGACATCTTAAGGAGAGTGATAGCCCTAAGGTTAAGTACATATTCCAGAGGTCTTTAAGAGACATAAAATAAAAAATAAAAAAATAAAATAAAAAATGAAATAAAAAGGAAGGAGAAAGGGAGGGAGAGAGAGAGAACAATGCACCTCATTTGTGAAATCTTTCTTATTTCAAAAACTGTTCAAAAAAATTCCTAATTTTAAAATTAAAGATGGCTATCAGAAATGAAATTTTATATATCAACTCCTGGAACTCCTTTTATAAAGCTATCTATGGGAGAATAATAGAAAATGTTTATTATTGTTATTATTTTTATAAAAATACAGCTTTGCACTCTCTTCAGTGCAAATGTTCACAAAAGTAGTTTAAGGTAATGATTATAATAAAAGAGTATTTAATAGCCTTTACAACTCCAGAGAGGACAGAAATTTAATTTGAGCGCAAGAGTGCACCTTTAAAAGGTGAGGATGCCTTCAACAAGAAAAAATCCCATTAAATCAGGTAGATAATTTTCTTTCTTAAATAGTTTTTATTTAGTGTGGTGTTATTTTGAATTTGCAGCATCTAGGATGGTACTTTATATGCTTATGTTGCTCTCTGGGAAAAACATAAAGGTTATTATATTAACCTCATATATTAGACGATAATAATAATGATAGTAATGATAATAATGATAATAATAGCATATGTAACACACTGTATATCAGGCACTACTATTTTAGTCATTTTACAAATATGGATTTATTTAATCCTCAAAACCACAATCCTCCAAACAATCACTCTATGAGATAGATTCTATTAGTATCTCCATTTTCCTGTGAGGAAACAGGCACAGGGATGGATTAAGTCATTTATCCATGGTCAATCAGCTGGTTAAGTGCAATAGTCAGAATTCAAACCCATAGAGTCTGGTTTCAAAGTTTGTGCCCAAGTAATTAGAGTTTACCTGGCAGCATTTTCTGATTTCCTAGTAAAGTGCTATGTGGGTTTCCTTTGCAATCTATTCTGGCCTTGGAAGTTGATGCTTTTGTGATTCTGGTAAACTGAGGACACTTCAGACATCTTAAGGAGAGTGATAGCCCTAAGGTTAAGTACATATTCCAGAGGTCTTTAAGAGACATAAAATAAAAAATAAAAAAATAAAATAAAAAATGAAATAAAAAGGAAGGAGAAAGGGAGGGAGAGAGAGAGAACAATGCACCTCATTTGTGAAATCTTTCTTATTTCAAAAACTGTTCAAAAAAATTCCTAATTTTAAAATTAAAGATGGCTATCAGAAATGAAATTTTATATATCAACTCCTGGAACTCCTTTTATAAAGCTATCTATGGGAGAATAATAGAAAATGTTTATTATTGTTATTATTTTTATAAAAATACAGCTTTGCACTCTCTTCAGTGCAAATGTTCACAAAACTATTTGGCTTTCTATGTAATGTTACACAAAAAGTAAAAAGAAGTATCATTCATGCACCCCATTTTTCACTGCAGCACTATTTACAACTAGAACATGGAAACAGCCTAGATGTCCATCAACAGATGAATGGATAAAGAAGCTATGGTACATATATACAATGGAATATTACTCAGTAAAAAAAAAAAAATGCATTTGAGTCAGTCTTAATGAGGTGGATGAACCTAGAACCTGTTATACAGAGTGAAGCAAGTAAGAAAGAGAAAGATAAATATTGTATACTAAAACATATATATGGAATCTAAAAAGATTGTACCCATAAATGTATATGCAGAGCAGCAATGGAGAAACAGATATAGAGAACAGACTTATGGGCATTCTGTGGCGGGGAGGAATAGGCAGAAATGTATGGAAAGAGTAACATGGAAACTTACGCTACCATATGTTAAATAGGCAACCAGTGTGAATATGCTGCTAAGGGAACTTACACAGGGGCTCTGTAACACCCTCACGGGGAGGGTTATGGGAGGGAAGCTCAGGTGGGAGAGGACATGTATACACATATGGCTGACTTGGGTTTATGTGTGGCAGTAAACAACAAAACTCTGTAAAAGTAAAATAAAATAAAAAAAAAGAAGCGTTATTACAAATGATATGTTGTTATTGGTTGTTGTTCAAAGACTACTCATCATTTTTTGAACATCTAAATGGACTTTCAGAACATAAAATGGAGAGAAAAAAATATGGAGACAAAGGTAACACTATGCCTTATAGATAATAATATATACATGTACATGTACTCTGTTGTGTCTGATTCTTTGTGACCCCCATGGACTGTAGCCCACCAGGCTCCTTTGTCCATAGGACTTTGCAGGCAAGAATTTGGACTGTGTGGCCATTTCCTCCTCTAGGGAATCTTCCTGACTCAGGGATATAACTCATGTCTCCTATGTCTCCTGCATTGGCAAGTGCGTTCTTCACCACTGAGTCTCCAGGGAAGACTATACACACACACACACACACACACACACACATAAGCATAATGGAACACAAATAAAAAGAGATGGTAATGGTATAAAATAATAACATAGTAGAGAAACTGGGGCCAGTTGGGTTGAAATGATGAACTAAATGAAAAGCAGTGAAAATTGAAGTCTGAGCTGTCTCTTCTATTTAAAGGGTGGACTATTAGAAAGTATAAATCGCAGTTCTGAGCTGACATTTGCAGGAAATGGGCTATATCTTTACAGGTAAAAAAAAAATTGCAATTGAAATACAAATGCACGTCTTCCTTTCAAATGTCGTTTCTCTGATATTTTATAAACTTGTGGCTGTTGCCCAGTTCTGGATGACCAAAGCATGATGAATCCTGAAATTAGTTCCATTCTAGAATGAGTCAGTGACTGAAGCACACATGCACTAATATAGTTATATTCCTGAAAGGAAATGTTTTTGAGTCCTGAGACCCAGAGGGCTAGCACAGTTGCTGCTGAAGAAGTCACGGCTGTAACAGGGTTCTTTTACTACTCTGAGCACCTTGGGATGGCCCAGAGGACAGAAAGAACTGCCTAAGCGGCTGATTGCCATTCACTGCTCTTCCTTTAGCACCTCTAGCTCTAGCCCCTGTGTTCCAGCTGGAAACTGGGTTGGGTTTCACCCTCGTTACCAAACAGCAGACTTTTACCCCATACAATACTCAAGACAGTAGGCAGTGAATCTAAACACAGCTTATAGCTAGAGCTGACCACTCGTAAATAGCAAGAATTAACTCATTTTACTCTTATCTTTTTGCCCAATTTTCCAACTCAACAATAAGACCCTTGGCTTGACAATCAGAAATTCTAATCTATAAGACAAATAAATTAAAAGTTTATCCTTAGCTTTACAAGAAGATTTCCCATTATTTTGCTAGAGCACTTGTTTACTGTAGTTACTTATGTAATCTAATTACTTGACAGAAAAGCTTAGTGGTTAGATAAGATAAAGCTGAATTTTTATTATGACAGTAGAGACTGAAAACAAAATAGTCAACAACAACAGAAACAGTGATAACACACCTGTGAATTTTAATGCAATTCAGTGGGGAAATGTGACTCTACTCATCAAAATTTAATATACATATAGCTTTAAAACTATGACTCAGTCACATGTGAGATCTGCTTACATTGTATTTCAATGCATTTAACATTTTTAGAGAAACTGGGGCCAGTTGGGTTGAAATGATGAACTAAATGAAAAGCAGTGAAAATTGAAGTCTGAGCTGTCTCTTCTATTTAAAGGGTGGACTATTAGAAAGTATAAATCGCAGTTCTGAGCTGACATTTGCAGGAAATGGGCTATATCTTTACAGGTAAAAAAAAAATTGCAATTGAAATACAAATGCACGTCTTCCTTTCAAATGTCGTTTCTCTGATATTTTATAAACTTGTGGCTGTTGCCCAGTTCTGGATGACCAAAGCATGATGAATCCTGAAATTAGTTCCATTCTAGAATGAGTCAGTGACTGAAGCACACATGCACTAATATAGTTATATTCCTGAAAGGAAATGTTTTTGAGTCCTGAGACCCAGAGGGCTAGCACAGTTGCTGCTGAAGAAGTCACGGCTGTAACAGGGTTCTTTTACTACTCTGAGCACCTTGGGATGGCCCAGAGGACAGAAAGAACTGCCTAAGCGGCTGATTGCCATTCACTGCTCTTCCTTTAGCACCTCTAGCTCTAGCCCCTGTGTTCCAGCTGGAAACTGGGTTGGGTTTCACCCTCGTTACCAAACAGCAGACTTTTACCCCATACAATACTCAAGACAGTAGGCAGTGAATCTAAACACAGCTTATAGCTAGAGCTGACCACTCGTAAATAGCAAGAATTAACTCATTTTACTCTTATCTTTTTCCAGAATTTTCCAACTTAACAATAAGACCCTTGGCTTGACAATCAGAAATTCTAATCTATAAGACAAATAAATTAAAAGTTTATCCTTAGCTTTACAAGAAGATTTCCCATTATTTTGCTAGAGCACTTGTTTACTGTAGTTACTTATGTAATCTAATTACTTGACAGAAAAGCTTAGTGGTTAGATAAGATAAAGCTGAATTTTTATTATGACAGTAGAGACTGAAAACAAAATAGTCAACAACAACAGAAACAGTGATAACACACCTGTGAATTTTAATGCAATTCAGTGGGGAAATGTGACTCTACTCATCAAAATTTAATATACATATAGCTTTAAAACTATGACTCAGTCACATGTGAGATCTGCTTACATTGTATTTCAATGCATTTAACTTTTGATGAATTAGAAAAGAAAAGAAAATGATTATTATTTGAACATTATTTTATTTTCAGTTCACATTTGTGAAACTTTACATGAAAAGCACTGACATGTTTTAAATCCATTTATAACACTGAACTTTGCTTTTAAAATTAATGGTGGCATGATTTTTTTTTTTTTTTTTCTTTTTAGCTTTTCTATGTTGCTGACTACGAGGCAAATGCATCTAGAAACACATATGCTGATATATTCAGAATTGGGGGGAACTGAGTCTTTGACAAACAAAAATTTCCTAAAATAATTTATTTTAGTGTTATATTCGTTTTAAGTCATATGTGTGCCTGGAGCAATTTGGCAGTTATTTACTTTTGAACAGTCAGATATATCTACAGTATTCAGCTCTCCAGGAAACAGGATATATCCTGCTTAGAATTAGAAGAACATAGAAGACTATAACCTACTTGAAGGTCGGTCAAAAAGAGCAGTGATAAATTATGTATTCACTGACAAGTGATGGTGGGGGTGCAGGGGGAGAGGGGAAGAGCTCATCTAGCAAAAATGAGCAAACTTAAATGCTTAGTAAAGTTAAAAAAATACATAATCACCACTATTTAAGTTTTAAATGAGTATGTAGATCAGGTCTTATTTTCCATAATTTACCCCAAATTTAAAAGAAATAGGAAATTAAAAGCAGAAAAAACCCACTACACACAAAAAGACTTTATCAAGGTGTACTTCAAAATGTATTCCATTCAAGTGGGGTTGGAGTGATATCATCTTATCTTTTTCCAGAATTTTCCAACTTAACAATAAGACCCTTGGCTTGACAATCAGAAATTCTAATCTATAAGACAAATAAATTAAAAGTTTATCCTTAGCTTTACAAGAAGATTTCCCATTATTTTGCTAGAGCACTTGTTTACTGTAGTTACTTATGTAATCTAATTACTTGACAGAAAAGCTTAGTGGTTAGATAAGATAAAGCTGAATTTTTATTATGACAGTAGAGACTGAAAACAAAATAGTCAACAACAACAGAAACAGTGATAACACACCTGTGAATTTTAATGCAATTCAGTGGGGAAATGTGACTCTACTCATCAAAATTTAATATACATATAGCTTTAAAACTATGACTCAGTCACATGTGAGATCTGCTTACATTGTATTTCAATGCATTTAACTTTTGATGAATTAGAAAAGAAAAGAAAATGATTATTATTTGAACATTATTTTATTTTCAGTTCACATTTGTGAAACTTTACATGAAAAGCACTGACATGTTTTAAATCCATTTATAACACTGAACTTTGCTTTTAAAATTAATGGTGGCATGATTTTTTTTTTTTTTTTTCTTTTTAGCTTTTCTATGTTGCTGACTACGAGGCAAATGCATCTAGAAACACATATGCTGATATATTCAGAATTGGGGGGAACTGAGTCTTTGACAAACAAAAATTTCCTAAAATAATTTATTTTAGTGTTATATTCGTTTTAAGTCATATGTGTGCCTGGAGCAATTTGGCAGTTATTTACTTTTGAACAGTCAGATATATCTACAGTATTCAGCTCTCCAGGAAACAGGATATATCCTGCTTAGAATTAGAAGAACATAGAAGACTATAACCTACTTGAAGGTCGGTCAAAAAGAGCAGTGATAAATTATGTATTCACTGACAAGTGATGGTGGGGGTGCAGGGGGAGAGGGGAAGAGCTCATCTAGCAAAAATGAGCAAACTTAAATGCTTAGTAAAGTTAAAAAAATACATAATCACCACTATTTAAGTTTTAAATGAGTATGTAGATCAGGTCTTATTTTCCATAATTTACCCCAAATTTAAAAGAAATAGGAAATTAAAAGCAGAAAAAACCCACTACACACAAAAAGACTTTATCAAGGTGTACTTCAAAATGTATTCCATTCAAGTGGGGTTGGAGTGATATCATCTTACAAAGCTTTTCAGAATAACATACAGCACTGAACTGTAAGTCAAGAGAGTGGGTTTCTAGTTCCCTCTGTCTAAATTTTGTAAATTACTGGCTTATTTCTGTGCCTCAGGTTTCTTATCTAGAACATAAAGGTGTTAAGTCAAACAGTCCCTGAGGTTCTTTGTGTTATCTATGTAATAAATTCCTTTTATCCTTTGTGACATTTAAAGAAGTACAGTCACTCTACTAGGAATCTGGATTACCTATTGTACTGCTCACTGCCAGATTATTTTTATGTCATCCTTTAGGCCCACGGAGTCCCAGGAGTCATTAAATATAGCCACAACTGTCATTTGTTGTATCCAGCTGACACAAATAACTCATTGAATTTGCTGATCCTCAACTCTTTTAAGAAAGCAAATTCTGTTCTTTCTTCTTTTATGCTTTTCTTAACTATTCTGTACAAACAGAGAAATATTCAGGTTAGTTAAATTTGCAAAAGAAAGATTCCTAAGATTAGGAAAATAAATATTATGCATATTTTACTCTGGGGTATAGGTAGCATTTCCCAGAGAAGTAACATTGTGGGATATATGTGATATAATAATAAGAAGAAGATGAGTATATGGTCTTTGTCCCTGTTCCTGGCACAGAGCCCCTAAAACTCTTGGAATGTGGTGATGTCTTTGCTATGCAGGCTAATGAGGTAACTCCTGGTTTCATGTTGGTTGTGGGGGAAATATGAATAGCTTCAGGATGAGGCTTGGTCACCAGAAAAACCAACTGAGTAATTATAATTGAGTTAGAATATTCAGTCCTACTTCCCACTTTAGAAAAGAGGAGAGGGGGTTAGACTTTATTACCAGTGGTCAATGGTTCAGCCACTATTCCCACATAATGAAATCTCATTTCTAAACAAAAGCATTCAGTGAGGTTCTAGGCTGGGGTACATGTTGATGGGTGGGCATGGAAATTCATGCCCCACCTCCACACACCCATTACTCTGTGAATCTCTTTCATTTGGCAGTTCCTGAGTTATTACCTGACTTGGAAGCTAAAGTGGAGGCAACTTGTGGGTTCTGCTCTAACTCTAGAAGTTACTATGAGAACTGAACACAATGTATACCCAGTTGGTGTCAGAGAACTAGAGAATTAGAAGGTGTCAGAAAACACCATGCACTTGGTATCAGGGAAGAAAACCAACAATATCTCACAGTCACATAAAGACCATGTACCTAGGGGAATTCCCTGGCAGTCCACTGGTTAAGAATTGACACTTTGTCTTCCAATGCAAGGGATATAAGTTTGATCCCTGGTTGGGGAGCTAAGGTCCCACATGCCTCACAGCTAAAGAAACCAAAACATAAAACAGAAGCAATATTGTAACAAATTTAATATAGAGTTAAAAAAAAAAAAAAAAAGGCCCATGTTAAAAAAAAATCTTAAAAGAGACCATGTACCTATACTGAATAAATCAGTGTTCCAAAAAAGATATTCCTGAATCAGAAAAGTCTGAAGTTAACCACACTCTCCAAAGGATGAACCTATAATCTGAATGAGTAGGTGTTTGTTTCAGAAGTAGGAAAAAACAAATTACAATTGAATTACATCTCAAAGTGTAACTTGAATGCTTTTAAAAGAGAAGGTGGAAAACAAATAAAAAGGACAATGTAATGTCAATTAAGTACTGTCCCCACAGATTCTTCAATCAGAAATCTTGGAATCGCACTGCCAGGCACTTACTAAGTTTCTGCCCTGGTCTATAAATTAATGAATCTAGACATGACTTCAAGCTAACAAACAAGTCTTACAAAATGGTCTCTTACTGTCCAGAGCTGTGTGTGTGCATTAGGAGAAGAAAGAGAGATGGAGAGAGAGAGAGAGAGAAGAGAGAAAGGATCAATTCCTGGTTCCAGGGTTACCAGAGGGGTTCAACCTCAAACTGTCTCATCATAAGCAATATTTTACCAGACAAATAAAAAGATTACTGATGTGCAGAAGCTTGTCAATTGTCATAAATATGAAAGGCAAATACTGGAAATGACTGACTAGCAGACAGCTATCCATAGTAGACAACAGTAAATGATATATGAGTTTTGTGATCTTTTTACCCAGAAGTCAACTTGAAGAAAGACAACCAACCCTCTCTCCCTCTGTAATTACTGAAGACTTGAGGCCCGCCTGACATTTTCTAAAGTCATGCTCTCTGGGATCATTAAAGAATGTCGACTTTTATTTGTCAGGTGGTTCAGGGATGTTCTATCAGAAGATGCCCAGTACTGCCTGCAGAAACATTCACGCCAAACTCCAGACTACATTTCCCCCAAAGAGCTGGCACTTTGCCATACTGTAGACATCTGAAATGCTGACTGACTTTAAAAAACAGGTGTAGCTGCTTGTTTACATATTAACAGTAAAAGATTCAAAGACTAGGCAGAGAAATAGAGAAATAAGCACAGAATTCAAGATTTTCCCATTTTTGATCTAGTATTTTTGCTACTCAATGGTAATAGCTTCTAAAACTCAAAACAGGTGCTCTTTCATATTAAAATTCATGGCTCTGAATGTAGCTGAGGTAAATATTTTACTCGTCCTTTGGCACTCTGCACATAAAATTTTAAAATAATTCAAACAAACTCCAGCTCGTCAGTGACCAAACAGAGCTCTGATAAAAATAAAATATCTTTCAGTTCCGCACCAGCTGGCTAAATTTAAACCCTGTATTATGTAATCTTAAAGTGTCCTTGCTTTTAGTTGGTGTCTTAAGAGATTCAGTTATAATGTCTTTTCCAAATCACTTCAGTCTCTAACATTCTAAACATTTAAGGCACAACAGGACCAAATTAAGGTGTTCACAGGCAACTGAAGACAGAAAAAAATCATTTGAAACAGTATATAGGGCATGCTACTTTTAAAGTAAAATCTGTCCTCTCTCTTTAAGTTTGTAGTTACTATAATTAGGACTGGCAGATCCAACTGGCAGTGCTTTTCTTAATTCTGCAAAACATGTAAGAACCTGATTCTTTAATCCTTACTCCAGTAAGACTCCCAGAGGAGATGAGACCATGGCTGGGGCAAGAAGTACAAAATCAATCTAAGGCTGGAGAAAGAATACATTTCATATATTTCTCTGAGCAAGTTGCAGCAGTTGAGAATATTTTAAATTCTTTTTTCCATTAGCATATTGTAAGAAATATAGTTTAGAGTTTCAAGCATATTCATTGTATACATTATCAATTTATGTTCATAAAAGATGAACTAATTTTTTTTTCAGTTTTCCCTTTTAGCTATCAATTGAAGTATAATTTCCATTTATGTCTGTTTATCAAGTTTGGCTCATAATTCTTTAATAGTAATAATTTCCATGAAATTATGTCAAAGATTTTTTAAAAACCAAGTTTTTCAACTGGCACTTTGCCATACTGTAGACATCTGAAATGCTGACTGACTTAAAAAAACAGGTGTAGCTGCTTGTTTACATATTAACAGTAAAAGATTCAAAGACTAGGCAGAGAAATAGAGAAATAAGCACAGAATTCAAGATTTTCCCATTTTTGATCTAGTATTTTTGCTACTCAATGGTAATAGCTTCTAAAACTCAAAACAGGTGCTCTTTCATATTAAAATTCATGGCTCTGAATGTAGCTGAGGTAAATATTTTACTCGTCCTTTGGCACTCTGCACATAAAATTTTAAAATAATTCAAACAAACTCCAGCTCGTCAGTGACCAAACAGAGCTCTGATAAAAATAAAATATCTTTCAGTTCCGCACCAGCTGGCTAAATTTAAACCCTGTATTATGTAATCTTAAAGTGTCCTTGCTTTTAGTTGGTGTCTTAAGAGATTCAGTTATAATGTCTTTTCCAAATCACTTCAGTCTCTAACATTCTAAACATTTAAGGCACAACAGGACCAAATTAAGGTGTTCACAGGCAACTGAAGACAGAAAAAAATCATTTGAAACAGTATATAGGGCATGCTACTTTTAAAGTAAAATCTGTCCTCTCTTTAAGTTTGTAGTTACTATAATTAGGACTGGCAGATCCAACTGGCAGTGCTTTTCTTAATTCTGCAAAACATGTAAGAACCTGATTCTTTAATCCTTACTCCAGTAAGACTCCCAGAGGAGATGAGACCATGGCTGGGGCAAGAAGTACAAAATCAATCTAAGGCTGGAGAAAGAATACATTTCATATATTTCTCTGAGCAAGTTGCAGCAGTTGAGAATATTTTAAATTCTTTTTTCCATTAGCATATTGTAAGAAATATAGTTTAGAGTTTCAAGCATATTCATTGTATACATTATCAATTTATGTTCATAAAAGATGAACTAATTTTTTTTTCAGTTTTCCCTTTTAGCTATCAATTGAAGTATAATTTCCATTTATGTCTGTTTATCAAGTTTGGCTCATAATTCTTTAATAGTAAAAATGAAAAATGCTCACTATGCTGCAAAGAGATTAACAGATGAAATCCTACATGTAATAACCCAAAGTAATGTTAAATGTTGCCATTAAAACAAAATCCGACTGAATGTTTGCTCTGCTATCAATTACAATTTGACCTGTCATCTTCATGGATCTTAAGCAATCAGTAAGAACATATTAACTATGGAAGTAGACATTTATCAATGACTACATAACACATACCTTTTGTAATGTTTAGACTTAACACCAAGTTCGTGGAAAGTCCTATATCTTTAGAGTTCTTCACAGACTAGTTCCCTCCTTTGTACAGCAAATTTCCCAGTCCCCTGAAAGCAATCGGTGGAGTGGAGTCCAGCTCCACTGAAGGGTCTATCAAGCAAGTAGATGGGACGGCTGAATTTATTTTAGCTCTGCGTCTAAAGGATGCGTCTTAGCACCTATTTTTAGGAACTGAGCTCTGTATAGGTGGGGCCTGAGTCAACTACTCTTTTCAGAAGTGTGTCTATGCAGACACTTTGCCTTGTAGTGTCCTCCGTAATGTATGCATGGTATTAACACATGTGC
Organism: Tragulus kanchil; assembly: GCA_022376925.1. NCBI lineage: Eukaryota > Metazoa > Chordata > Mammalia > Artiodactyla > Tragulidae > Tragulus > Tragulus kanchil. The sequence goes on along the minus strand of JAIOJX010000026.1, from coordinate 262,911,195 downwards.
AGTCAATCAAACTTTCTACTACAGCCACGACCATCAAGCCAACTCTCAACTTCCGAACAAAGCCTAAAAAGTAACTGGCGATGAGGAAAAGGTAGGACTGAACACTCTCAAATTACTTGTTTTTGCTCTAATAATTTCAACATTTTAGGAGTCAGGACTCGGAAAATAAAGCATAGAGGAAATATTCTAATTTATTCTGATGGAACTTGGTTTCTCAGGAAGCAGAAACACTTTTTATTTACAAACTGCTCTTAGGCATGGAAAATACTAGTTTGGTTTTTTGAGGCTTCACATACAAAGCGAAACACATTGTAGTGTATTTATAAGTAAAGAAAGTGTCCTTTTGGTTAAAAAAGTGAGGGAGGATGGAGGGATAAGGCATTTTAGAGAGACTAAAGGGCACTTGGCAGGCCAGGGAAAGGAGTAGCCTCACATGCTTCTGAGAAAATCGTATTAACTGTCCTTTGCTGCCACTCTCTTGACTCAGCAAACCCAGCAAACCTGATCGGAAAGGAATTGGGAGGACTCACCTAAAATTGCCATTTTGCTCGAAAATACCAACATCTAACACAAAACAACCAGCTTCCTCTGTCTTTCCTCTCTTCCATTCTTTGCCTCTGATGGGGTTCAGTGTGTGCACCACTGGCCTCAGGGCAAGCCCAAATAAGGAAAGAGAAAATTGCCCTTTGACTTAAAGAAAGTAAGGGACTTACATACTATTGATTTCATACAGATGCTTACAAGTAAGCTATTTACCATATTATTGACTAATAAAGACTAGTATATACATTGCATTTTTTCTACATAGGATATTCCATATACATATACTTTCTATTAAAAATAGGTCAAGGAGTGATATTACAGTCAATTAACTCTAAGAAAAAGCTTCTAAAATGGTGTTCTTGTACACTCCACAAGATTTTTCAGGGCCAGGAACCAATGTAATCTATTTTAGATTTCTGCTGTCCAATGTGGTAGCTACTAGACCCATGTGACCATTTAAAGTTTACTTCATTAAAATGAAATGAAATTAAAAGTTCATTTCCTCAGTTGTACTAGGTACATTGCAAGTACTTAATCCCTACATGTGGCTAGTGGCTATGTATTAGGCATTGTAGTGATAGTACATTTCTGTTATTGCAGACAATGTTACAGGATAATGCTGATTTAGAGCACAAGATTTCAGCACAGCTTTGACATCAACTAAACTCTGTGACTTGAAAAATTTCATGTGTTGTTTATGCTTCATTTTACTTCTCTATAATTAAATGGAAATAAATTTGTTTACTTACTTTAAATGCTGGCTGTGAAGATTAAATGCCTATACATATACTTAGACATATATATATATATATATATATATTTAAGTAGCTTCCCTGGTGGCTCAGTGCTAAAGAATTCTCATGCCAATGCAGGAGATGCAGGTTCAATCCTTGCATTGGGAATAAACTCTTGGGAAGGAAATGGGAACCCACTCCAGTATTCTTGCTTAGGAAATCCCATAGACTGACAGAGGAGCTTAGTGGGGTACAGCCCATGGCGTTGCAAAACAGTTGGACACAACTTAGTGACTAAACAGCAATGATATAATATACATGAAAGTCTAAATCTAGGGTAAAATATTTATTTCAAAATTATTATTATGGGTTTATCCTGCTATATATTTAAGAAAACGGCACTAGATCTCTAATCACAATAGTTCAATTTAAGTTATGAAGGGACTGACATACAATGAATGTATAGTAAACTTTATTTTTATATTTGAATATAGAAGATAATGATGCTTATAATGGTTTTGGTCTTTCAAAATATTGTTAATTACTCAAAGATAGGACTTGTAGATTCTTTATTTTCTCTTCTTACTCAAAACTGCCTGCTTTTTCATTCCATAGTAGTGACACAGGTTTCTTTACTTGTTTCTCTAAGTTTCATTCAAGATAACCTTTCTGCAAACTAAGTTTTTTTTTGCCCTTTCAGGAAAGAAATATATTTCATTTAAATACATAAGTAATTTTTTTTCTTCATATTTTCTAGTGTTTGTTGTTGTTGTTTAGTCACTAAGTTGTGTCTGTTTTGCAACTCCATAGACTGTAGCCCTCCAGGCTCCTCTGTCCCTGGGATTTTCCAGGCAAGACTACCTGAGTGGGTAGCCATTTTCCTTCTCCAGGGGCTCTTCCTGACTAGGGATTGAACACCCATCTCCTGCATTGGCAGATGGATTTTCCCCCTGTCCCTGGGATTTTCAAACTGCATTTCTGTTATTGCAGACAATGTTACAGGATAATGCTGATTTAGAGCACAAGATTTCAGCACAGCTTTGACATCAACTAAACTCTGTGACTTGAAAAATTTCATGTGTTGTTTATGCTTCATTTTACTTCTCTATAATTAAATGGAAATAAATTTGTTTACTTACTTTAAATGCTGGCTGTGAAGATTAAATGCCGATACATATACTTAGACATATATATAGATATATATATATATATATATATATTTAAGTAGCTTCCCTGGTGGCTCAGTGCTAAAGAATTCTCATGCCAATGCAGGAGATGCAGGTTCAATCCTTGCATTGGGAATAAACTCTTGGGAAGGAAATGGGAACCCACTCCAGTATTCTTGCTTAGGAAATCCCATAGACTGACAGAGGAGCTTAGTGGGGTACAGCCCATGGCGTTGCAAAACAGTTGGACACAACTTAGTGACTAAACAGCAATGATATAATATACATGAAAGTCTAAATCTAGGGTAAAATATTTATTTCAAAATTATTATTATGGGTTTATCCTGCTATATATTTAAGAAAACGGCACTAGATCTCTAATCACAATAGTTCAATTTAAGTTATGAAGGGACTGACATACAATGAATGTATAGTAAACTTTATTTTTATATTTGAATATAGAAGATAATGATGCTTATAATGGTTTTGGTCTTTCAAAATATTGTTAATTACTCAAAGATAGGACTTGTAGATTCTTTATTTTCTCTTCTTACTCAAAACTGCCTGCTTTTTCATTCCATAGTAGTGACACAGGTTTCTTTACTTGTTTCTCTAAGTTTCATTCAAGATAACCTTTCTGCAAACTAAGTTTTTTTTTGCCCTTTCAGGAAAGAAATATATTTCATTTAAATACATAAGTAATTTTTTTTCTTCATATTTTCTAGTGTTTGTTGTTGTTGTTTAGTCACTAAGTTGTGTCTGTTTTGCAACTCCATAGACTGTAGCCCTCCAGGCTCCTCTGTCCCTGGGATTTTCCAGGCAAGACTACCTGAGTGGGTAGCCATTTTCCTTCTCCAGGGGCTCTTCCTGACTAGGGATTGAACACCCATCTCCTGCATTGGCAGATGGATTCTCTACCACTGAGCCACCTGGGAAGCCCTTCATTAGGTTACTTGATTCCAATGCTCCTATCAAAAAGCTGCATTTGGTTTCGTATCTCTTGGCTTCTGTCATTGTTCCCTGTTGCTGAATACATTAAAAATGTGTACTAATTGAGAAGGGTTTATTTCAAATACCATCTAATTTCTGTAATTTTTTAAATCTCTGAGATTCTTTCCCTGAGAAAGGTCATATTTATTGGCCTTACATTCTCAGGAACCGCTGGGTCTGTATTGGTATAGCACCGATATGCCTGATAAATCTTTTCTATAAATTCTGATGGATCCTCAGTTGGCTTTTGTCTTATCTCCTGAACTTCATTTAAGCTCTTTTGTCTAGGTGCCCCTTTGGGTTTTCTCTCAGACCTCCACACTGTCAGGTGGTTGTCCCCAGACTCTATTTTCTCCCGGTACAATAGCATAAATGCTTCTGCATATGGAATCTCATCTCTTCCCTCTGTCCTTTTGCAAAACACTTCTGTGAGACCATACGATAGGTGGATGGGTCAATCCCATGGCTACAGTCTATGAGGTCACAAAGGGTTGGGCATGACTGAGCGACTGAGCAAGCAACGTTCCCATTGAGGATGATTAGAAAAGTTGAATAATTACAAAAACAGCATATTAAAGGCATCAAGAATCAGCCAAACAATAAGGACTAGAACGAGTACAATTCAAGAAATACAAGACTTTTCAAGTGTGAACTAAAAATCTGAGGCCATCCCTGGAGGTTATTTTTATATCTGGGTACAGAAAGAGGCTGAGAATCCAGGCTCAACTCAGGAAGGGCACTGTGGCTGGGGGACAGAAGGACAGCAAAACTTTCGGTAGTTACATGGGATTGGAGTAATGAAATTGGAGAGGAGCCGGACCTCAGATTTGTTTTCCTCCCCTAGATATTGGCTAAGTTTCAAAATTTCACAGGATAGCAGGCTAGTCATAAGGCCAAACATAGGAAAGTGGAATAGTCCACATTCACATGATACTTAGGAGATAAAATTGGGGGGTAAGTTTCAAAAATTTCAAGGCAAGGTCCGAGTGGGTAGCCATTTTCCTTCTCCAGGGGCTCTTCCTGACTAGGGATTGAACACCCATCTCCTGCATTGGCAGATGGATTCTCTACCACTGAGCCACCTGGGAAGCCCTTCATTAGGTTACTTGATTCCAATGCTCCTATCAAAAAGCTGCATTTGGTTTCGTATCTCTTGGCTTCTGTCATTGTTCCCTGTTGCTGAATACATTAAAAATGTGTACTAATTGAGAAGGGTTTATTTCAAATACCATCTAATTTCTGTAATTTTTTAAATCTCTGAGATTCTTTCCCTGAGAAAGGTCATATTTATTGGCCTTACATTCTCAGGAACCGCTGGGTCTGTATTGGTATAGCACCGATATGCCTGATAAATCTTTTCTATAAATTCTGATGGATCCTCAGTTGGCTTTTGTCTTATCTCCTGAACTTCATTTAAGCTCTTTTGTCTAGGTGCCCCTTTGGGTTTTCTCTCAGACCTCCACACTGTCAGGTGGTTGTCCCCAGACTCTATTTTCTCCCGGTACAATAGCATAAATGCTTCTGCATATGGAATCTCATCTCTTCCCTCTGTCCTTTTGCAAAACACTTCTGTGAGACCATACGATAGGTGGATGGGTCAATCCCATGGCTACAGTCTATGAGGTCACAAAGGGTTGGGCATGACTGAGCGACTGAGCAAGCAACGTTCCCATTGAGGATGATTAGAAAAGTTGAATAATTACAAAAACAGCATATTAAAGGCATCAAGAATCAGCCAAACAATAAGGACTAGAACGAGTACAATTCAAGAAATACAAGACTTTTCAAGTGTGAACTAAAAATCTGAGGCCATCCCTGGAGGTTATTTTTATATCTGGGTACAGAAAGAGGCTGAGAATCCAGGCTCAACTCAGGAAGGGCACTGTGGCTGGGGGACAGAAGGACAGCAAAACTTTCGGTAGTTACATGGGATTGGAGTAATGAAATTGGAGAGGAGCCGGACCTCAGATTTGTTTTCCTCCCCTAGATATTGGCTAAGTTTCAAAATTTCACAGGATAGCAGGCTAGTCATAAGGCCAAACATAGGAAAGTGGAATAGTCCACATTCACATGATACTTAGGAGATAAAGATCTACGAGGGGGACAGGTAACAGCTCAAAGTCCTCAAAGGAAAAGGGAATTGACTCTTAAGTTGTCTATAATAACTGCTTTGTCCCTGAAGGTGCTTGAGTGAAGATCCTGTCTCAGCCCTAGGAGACGGGAGTCAGATGAAACAGAAACATGGGGTGATAAAATTGGTGACTTGAGCAGATACAACAATAGCCAGTTTCTCCCTCAAGACATTTACCAAACTCTGAAGCTTCAAGGAGTGTGACACTACATATCCAAACGGAAGGCTTCTGAAAACTAGAGATAAGATCTGACAAGTTCTCAGTGAAAACTTAAAGCGGTCAGCCCCTCTACTCTCTCTACCCTATCTGTCTAGCAGAGTAGAGACTGAACCTCTTTGATTAAAGAATATCATCTGGAGGTTTATTTTTGAACTTATTTTTTGAAAACACAATGCTTAACTGTCAACTGAAAAAAAAAAATTAGGCATGTGAGGAGACAGAACACTGTCACTAATTACAAAGGGAAAAGAAACAGATATTAATAGATGTTTGAATTAGAACATATGGACTTTAAAACAATCATGATTTATATATTTAAGAAAATACAGGAAATAATATATAAGTATATAAAAGATGGAGAATATCACAACAAAATTAAAATTAAAAATATGATAATGAAATGGAAATTCCGGTGCTGAAAATACCTTATCAGAAATTAAGAACTCAAGGCTTAGTTTAACACCAGATGAGTGACAGTGAAAGACAAGATTAGTAATCTGGAAGACAGGTGAACAAAAAATAGAAAGCTTTGGTTTGGATATTTTATATTGAATATCAAAAGCGTTCATGAGATTTTCTGCAGACATATGCTATTGTTGAATCATACAACTACCATTCATTAAAATCTGTCTATTTTTCTCTATGTTACTGACAAGTCACATTGTCATTCTCTCTCTCTTTTTTTTTAGTTTATGTCTAAGTGAATGGTAATGGCGCCATCTCACTAGTCCAGTTTGCTTCTGCCATCTACTGTAGTTTTCTCTTCACAAGTTGTAATATATGTTTTATCTAAGTGATGGATAAGGAATATTTAACAGAATAGAACCACTGATATATTTAAAGTCATACTCCTGCTAAAGACCTCCCTCTGAGGAGAAACTGATAGAGGAGATTAGGTTTATATATATATAATATACACATTGTATTGTTCTTGATGACTTGAAATAAAATAGATCTGATTAGGGGATTTAAAAATTCTATGTGCTTCTTTACTGGGTCATCAGTAATTTTGAATTTATTCCCTTATTTTACTTTTCCTAGTACCATTTGTTGGATGAATTAACCTTGAATTCATTCCCTTATTCTACTTTTCCTGGTACCATTTGTTGGTTGAAGCCTATTCTTGACAAAAAGGACAGAGACCCTCTGGGAATTCATTTGGCTCACTTTCTTTTCTTGTTCACTAATATTTCAAATTTCCAAGAAAAGCAGTGAATCTTTTTTCTTTAGTTTTCCCTCAGTAATACTTCATAAAAAAATTAATTATATCAGGGTGATTTACATTTATATTCTTTTATTCTCACAACGACCCCAGGATTTTGGTATTATCACAATTTCATACAAGAAAACAAGTGTCAGTGAAGTTAAGTCACTCCTTCAAAGACAAAAGTTAATAATCAGTAGTACTGGGAATTAGAGTCAGTTCTGTTAATGTCATACATTTGACTTACTTGGGATATATTATTTAACGTGAACTTAACCTACAAATTCTATTCGATCACTGTTAGGTATTCTGGATGATAAGCTTTAAGAGGGATCACCTCGTTCACATACTGATAAGTACTGTGGTTAAGGCACAGTGTAAGTAGACTTTGTGCAAGGTGGAGAGTGGATAAGTGAAAACTTTAAAGCTGAGAAAATTGTACTTCAGTCACCTGACAGTCCCTGGACCAATAGTGCCAATCTAAGATCTTAGAATTAACTAAACATCTAGAATTTTTAGAATTAAAGAACTTGAATACATCAGGTCCCAAGTTCTATGCTATTATCTAGCATCCATGAATTACTAGTTTGCCAATTAGAGTTAACAATCTGCTTTGAACACTGTTGATGGCATGACGCATTCAGTTGTCATACAAGCAGGATTACGGTATTAGTAATTAAATTGCAGCTGAATTTAATTAACTGCAATTTTCACCTGCTTGAGTTTAATTCTGTTAAAATTACATCACAATATTAAGGAAGCATAAATAAGTCCTTCAGGCATATATGACTGATATTTACATCATATTTCAACTCATAGTCTTATATAGGGTGATCATGAAATTTATCATGCAAACAAAAGAGGGTTTAGAGAGTGAAAGAAACACTATGAACAATTATACTAACACAACAGCATAATCTGGAACAGTCCAGGAAAATATGGATGTGGAATCACATGATTAGTACACTGAATGTGGACACTCTCGATTTGTTGGTTGAAGCCTATTCTTGACAAAAAGGACAGAGACCCTCTGGGAATTCATTTGGCTCACTTTCTTTTCTTGTTCACTAATATTTCAAATTTCCAAGAAAAGCAGTGAATCTTTTTTCTTTAGTTTTCCCTCAGTAATACTTCATAAAAAAATTAATTATATCAGGGTGATTTACATTTATATTCTTTTATTCTCACAACGACCCCAGGATTTTGGTATTATCACAATTTCATACAAGAAAACAAGTGTCAGTGAAGTTAAGTCACTCCTTCAAAGACAAAAGTTAATAATCAGTAGTACTGGGAATTAGAGTCAGTTCTGTTAATGTCATACATTTGACTTACTTGGGATATATTATTTAACGTGAACTTAACCTACAAATTCTATTCGATCACTGTTAGGTATTCTGGATGATAAGCTTTAAGGGGGATCACCTCGTTCACATACTGATAAGTACTGTGGTTAAGGCACAGTGTAAGTAGACTTTGTGCAAGGTGGAGAGTGGATAAGTGAAAACTTTAAAGCTGAGAAAATTGTACTTCAGTCACCTGACAGTCCCTGGACCAATAGTGCCAATCTAAGATCTTAGAATTAACTAAACATCTAGAATTTTTAGAATTAAAGAACTTGAATACATCAGGTCCCAAGTTCTATGCTATTATCTAGCATCCATGAATTACTAGTTTGCCAATTAGAGTTAACAATCTGCTTTGAACACTGTTGATGGCATGACGCATTCAGTTGTCATACAAGCAGGATTACGGTATTAGTAATTAAATTGCAGCTGAATTTAATTAACTGCAATTTTCACCTGCTTGAGTTTAATTCTGTTAAAATTACATCACAATATTAAGGAAGCATAAATAAGTCCTTCAGGCATATATGACTGATATTTACATCATATTTCAACTCATAGTCTTATATAGGGTGATCATGAAATTTATCATGCAAACAAAAGAGGGTTTAGAGAGTGAAAGAAACACTATGAACAATTATGCTAACACAACAGCATAATCTGGAACAGTCCAGGGAAAATATGGATGTGGAATCACATGATTAGTACACTGAATGTGGACACTCTCGACTCTTCATCAGGGTTTGCATGAAAAGGAGTCTCTAGTGACCTGGCTCCCAATACAAAGAAAGTCCTTTACTAGATACTTCAGAATGTGAACCATCTCTAGTATTTAAATTTAATTTGGATGAAACATGTTCCTTAGAACAAAGATGGGTATGAAGTAAAGAACTCTAGGGAATCTATGAGATTTAACCCACATACAACTAAGTTAAAATTAGGGAACTACTTGTTAAAAAAATGACAGTGGAAAAGATATTCCTAACAAGCATCTTACTGTCCATTAAAATAGTTAAAAAAAAAAAAAAAAAGAAAAAAAAAAAAAGCAGCACAAAATAGCATGAATTAATGCTAATGAAAGAGTATTAAAGTGATGCTATGCTTGTGCAAGAGAGAAAGATGAAGACAAAGAAGAAAAAAAAGAAAAAGAAAAAAGAAGAGGAGATAATATGTTGACATTTGTACAGAATTTCAAACAGTGGTTTTCGCTGAGAGCGACAAACATGAATCACAGTTTTGGATGACACATTACATAGAGAACCCTCTGAATAAGAAATGGACACATAATTCTCTCAGATAAGTGAGAAAGACTTTGACTCATGCCACAATCTCGTGTTCTGAGCAAAATTAGGAGGACTTCTCTCAATATCATGTGAATACCTTCTGGACCAACCCTTGCTATAGCCCTGATTCATCTCCACTCCTACTCCTCTCCCTCTCCATCAGTACAAACACCACATCTCTCGAAACAGGAGGGAAAAGTGGGGCGGGTTGTTAGGTTTCTAAGGAAGCACTTTAGACAGTTGATGGAGGAAGTCTGTACATTCAGTCCTGTTTTGCACCATGCGAAAGCAAGGTTATACACTGTATCTGATAATCTCTGTAAGGTAGAGGGTAGAAGTTTTCACCTCTATTCAGCAAATTCAGATAGGACCAAAATCTAAAGATTTTAGATGTAATTCAGAGAGAAAATGGAAAAATTATGGGAGAAGTTAAGAGGCAGGTGTTCTGTGATGGCAAACAACAACTAGCATAATCTGGAACAGGTTCCAGGAAAATATGGATGTGGAATCACATGATTAGTACACTGAATGTGGACACTCTCGACTCTTCATCAGGGTTTGCATGAAAAGGAGTCTCTAGTGACCTGGCTCCCAATACAAAGAAAGTCCTTTACTAGATACTTCAGAATGTGAACCATCTCTAGTATTTAAATTTAATTTGGATGAAACATGTTCCTTAGAACAAAGATGGGTATGAAGTAAAGAACTCTAGGGAATCTATGAGATTTAACCCACATACAACTAAGTTAAAATTAGGGAACTACTTGTTAAAAAAATGACAGTGGAAAAGATATTCCTAACAAGCATCTTACTGTCCATTAAAATAGTTAAAAAAAAAAAAAAAAAGAAAAAAAAAAAAAGCAGCACAAAATAGCATGAATTAATGCTAATGAAAGAGTATTAAAGTGATGCTATGCTTGTGCAAGAGAGAAAGATGAAGACAAAGAAGAAAAAAAAGAAAAAGAAAAAAGAAGAGGAGATAATATGTTGACATTTGTACAGAATTTCAAACAGTGGTTTTCGCTGAGAGCGACAAACATGAATCACAGTTTTGGATGACACATTACATAGAGAACCCTCTGAATAAGAAATGGACACATAATTCTCTCAGATAAGTGAGAAAGACTTTGACTCATGCCACAATCTCGTGTTCTGAGCAAAATTAGGAGGACTTCTCTCAATATCATGTGAATACCTTCTGGACCAACCCTTGCTATAGCCCTGATTCATCTCCACTCCTACTCCTCTCCCTCTCCATCAGTACAAACACCACATCTCTCGAAACAGGAGGGAAAAGTGGGGCGGGTTGTTAGGTTTCTAAGGAAGCACTTTAGACAGTTGATGGAGGAAGTCTGTACATTCAGTCCTGTTTTGCACCATGCGAAAGCAAGGTTATACACTGTATCTGATAATCTCTGTAAGGTAGAGGGTAGAAGTTTTCACCTCTATTCAGCAAATTCAGATAGGACCAAAATCTAAAGATTTTAGATGTAATTCAGAGAGAAAATGGAAAAATTATGGGAGAAGTTAAGAGGCAGGTGTTCTGTGATGGCAAAAAAAAAATTAAAAAATTCACTCACCCTATCTGAAGGAAATGGCAAGCCTGAGTCAACCTCAATACAGTACACGTAGATTAAAATAAGTCAAGATGTCACACAGAGACACCGCTGGAGGAAAGCAAAAGTGGACAGATTCGATAAGGCCAGTTGATAACATAGTTCTGAAAATTACTTTATTTTTGAAGTAGTTGACATTTTTACACTTATATTCTCTTCCTTACAGTTATATTCTTGATGTGTTCAATAAGATCGAAGAGAAATCTCTACAAAACTATATTAGGAGTTATTATGAAGAGAATAGGATGGAATGAAAAATGGGGAAATTGAAGGCCACAATAAGTTCTAAGAAAATGCAAAATTCAATAGAAAATTAAAGGAGCAGTTGAGATAACAAAGAGCACATATGAAAAAAAAATGAATCCAATCGATGAAATGCAAAAAGACTTGAGAAATTTTTTGTAAAGCAGTAGCAAAATCAAAGAGATGAAAATTATGGCCTAGATAATGATGGATATGAATGATACAGATATGATCAAAGAAACAACTTTCATGGGAAGAAAGATAAAAATAGCAAGGACATAAATAATTAAATTTAAAAGAAAAGAAAAGAAAGAGTTTTCAAGTTGAAGAAAGATCTGAGAAGACAAAACCAAAGGCTCATCAAGATACCTAAATATACCCTTGTAAAGTCTTGAATTTTAAACATAAAAAATAATGAACTTAGGAGGACTCTCTCAATATCATGTGAATACCTTCTGGACCAACCCTTGCTATAGCCCTGATTCATCTCCACTCCTACTCCTCTCCCTCTCCATCAGTACAAACACCACATCTCTCGAAACAGGAGGGAAAAGTGGGGCGGGTTGTTAGGTTTCTAAGGAAGCACTTTAGACAGTTGATGGAGGAAGTCTGTACATTCAGTCCTGTTTTGCACCATGCGAAAGCAAGGTTATACACTGTATCTGATAATCTCTGTAAGGTAGAGGGTAGAAGTTTTCACCTCTATTCAGCAAATTCAGATAGGACCAAAATCTAAAGATTTTAGATGTAATTCAGAGAGAAAATGGAAAAATTATGGGAGAAGTTAAGAGGCAGGTGTTCTGTGATGGCAAAAAAATAAAAATAAAAAATTCACTCACCCTATCTGAAGGAAATGGCAAGCCTGAGTCAACCTCAATACAGTACACGTAGATTAAAATAAGTCAAGATGTCACACAGAGACACCGCTGGAGGAAAGCAAAAGTGGACAGATTCGATAAGGCCAGTTGATAACATAGTTCTGAAAATTACTTTATTTTTGAAGTAGTTGACATTTTTACACTTATATTCTCTTCCTTACAGTTATATTCTTGATGTGTTCAATAAGATCGAAGAGAAATCTCTACAAAACTATATTAGGAGTTATTATGAAGAGAATAGGATGGAATGAAAAATGGGGAAATTGAAGGCCACAATAAGTTCTAAGAAAATGCAAAATTCAATAGAAAATTAAAGGAGCAGTTGAGATAACAAAGAGCACATATGAAAAAAAAATGAATCCAATCGATGAAATGCAAAAAGACTTGAGAAATTTTTTGTAAAGCAGTAGCAAAATCAAAGAGATGAAAATTATGGCCTAGATAATGATGGATATGAATGATACAGATATGATCAAAGAAACAACTTTCATGGGAAGAAAGATAAAAATAGCAAGGACATAAATAATTAAATTTAAAAGAAAAGAAAAGAAAGAGTTTTCAAGTTGAAGAAAGATCTGAGAAGACAAAACCAAAGGCTCATCAAGATACCTAAATATACCCTTGTAAAGTCTTGAATTTTAAACATAAAAAATAATGAACAAGGAAAAAGCCAAGCAGATCTCAGAATTCTTTACTAAGACATTACATGCTACGAGAGAATGGAGTGTTGTGTATGAGCAGTTTTGCTTTTGTTTGTTTTTATGATGGACATATACTGAATGGAGAATTCTCTTTGTAGACAAGTGCCTGTTATCTATGTTATGAGACATATGGAGACATATTTTTCAATAAATAAAAAAATTCTCAAAGAAAGTGGTTAATATATCCTCAGTAGGGAAGCAGCTAAAATATATCTGCAAGCTTACAAAAGATTATCAAAATCAAGAATATACATATGACAAAACTGGGATTATATATATCTGTAAAAAAACCTTAGTGAAAGCAAAGTAAAATAAAAAAAAAAATTAAAAAAAACAAAAAAGAATAAAAGAATGAGAAATTTATTGTATAAAAGACTTTTTGAATTAAAAGCAAACAAATAGTGTAAATGCAGTTACAAAAGTGAATGTAGGGATTTCCCTGGTGGTCCAGTGGTTAAGACTCTTTCCTTCCACTGCATCCAGTAGGGGGAAGATTTGAACTCTGGTCTGGGAACTAAAATCCCACATGCTGCACAGTGCAGCCAAAAAAAAGAGGAAAAATTGACTATAAACTTCCCAAAAATCTTTGAAAAAACATAATGGAAAATAAAACAATTTTATTATTCATAATGTGATATTTTAATAATTCATAATTCAAGGCTCTAATCACAGATCAAAATAAATTATGTGACATTAAATGTCAAGAGTGGAGAGAAAGCAGGAGAAATAAAATTTAGTGTGTTTTTTTGGAGTTTGATGAATTTATTCAAATCACTCACTCATACATTCGTTCATTGAGTAGGTCAGTCATCAAATATTTATAAAGCAGCTGTATATTAAGCACTGTGCTAAAGTCTTTATAGGATGAACAAAACATCCATGGGCCCTAGTTAATACACAAATACATATATTATATAAAGTGGGATAAGTTGATGAAGGAGAAGAAATCAGAGGAATGAAAAACACTTTCAGTGATCAAGGAACACACTTTAAGGTAGAGATCAAATTTAAAATTTCATCAGAAAAATAAATACAAAGATTAAAAAAAATAGTGAGGTAAAAAATACCATAAACCAATATGGCACACTTACCCTAACAAAAATTACAATTTACAAAACTACATTAATTCAAATATAGTAAAGTTGGCATTGAAAGTAATATTCCTTTTAGTAGAATAACAATAACCATTCTGAATCAAGCATATAAAATGGAATTAGGTTCCAGAGGGTAGAAACTCAACTAAATAACTGGAAAAATAATTTCAAAGTCACTTCTTTTATTTCAATTATGTATTCTAAGTTAATATAATATGTAAGCCTAAATACAATAAATAACCATAAGAAATAGAGGCATGCATTTTTTTCAAAGTCATATTTAGTAAACATTTCATGCAAGAGGGTAAGAATAAGATCTTCCTCCTAGTCTAGACACCCAGACATTTTTTTTAATGTGGACACACATTATTATCAAGTTTTTCATTTATCCTGAAATATTCTTTATACATTAAAAGACACACATGTGACTGATAACATATGCATAAAACACATGTGTATATGAGTATATATACATATCTCCATACTTTCCTTTTTTATACAAATGGGAAAACTTTATACCTAGTGGTTCACATTTGCTTTACTTTTTAGTGAACAAATGATTTAAATTCATTTCTATCTTCAAAGCAAATGAAGTCATTCACTATAATTGTATATATAAAAATTTTTGAGTAATTTACCATTCCAGTAGCTAAAGAACTATACTTGACAACATTAACATCTATTCATGATTAAAAAGAATTTTTAAAAACTTCATAAACAGCATATATATAAAATTCTATAGCCAACATCACTCTTAATGATGAAAAGTGAATGTTTTGTTTCTATTAAGAATATCATGAGTATATCTACTCTCATCCTTTCCATTTGGCATCATGGTGGAGTGTCTTGCCAGTGCAATAAGGTAAGAAAAATAAATCTGAGACAAGTTATTAGAAAGGAAGAAGTAAAACATCATTCAATGGATATGTGATTTAAAATCAAATATAACAAATAAACATTAAAATTTCATCAGAAAAATAAATACAAAGATTAAAAAATAGTGAGGTAAAAATACCATAAACCAATATGGCACACTTACCCTAACAAAATTACAATTTACAAAACTACATTAATTCAAATATAGTAAAGTTGGCATTGAAAGTAATATTCCTTTTAGTAGAATAACAATAACCATTCTGAATCAAGCATATAAAATGGAATTAGGTTCCAGAGGGTAGAAACTCAACTAAATAACTGGAAAAATAATTTCAAAGTCACTTCTTTTATTTCAATTATGTATTCTAAGTTAATATAATATGTAAGCCTAAATACAATAAATAACCATAAGAAATAGAGGCATGCATTTTTTTCAAAGTCATATTTAGTAAACATTTCATGCAAGAGGGTAAGAATAAGATCTTCCTCCTAGTCTAGACACCCAGACATTTTTTTTAATGTGGACACACATTATTATCAAGTTTTTCATTTATCCTGAAATATTCTTTATACATTAAAAGACACACATGTGACTGATAACATATGCATAAAACACATGTGTATATGAGTATATATACATATCTCCATACTTTCCTTTTTTATACAAATGGGAAAACTTTATACCTAGTGGTTCACATTTGCTTTACTTTTTAGTGAACAAATGATTTAAATTCATTTCTATCTTCAAAGCAAATGAAGTCATTCACTATAATTGTATATATAAAAATTTTTGAGTAATTTACCATTCCAGTAGCTAAAGAACTATACTTGACAACATTAACATCTATTCATGATTAAAAAGAATTTTTAAAAACTTCATAAACAGCATATATATAAAATTCTATAGCCAACATCACTCTTAATGATGAAAAGTGAATGTTTTGTTTCTATTAAGAATATCATGAGTATATCTACTCTCATCCTTTCCATTTGGCATCATGGTGGAGTGTCTTGCCAGTGCAATAAGGTAAGAAAAATAAATCTGAGACAAATTATTAGAAAGGAAGAAGTAAAACAATCATTCCAATAGTATTATTATATATTTAAAAATCTTCAAAATTACTATTACTAATAAAAGAAGAATCAAATACCACCACACATCTAGCAAAATGTGCAATACCACTACACAGCTAGTAGAACACTAATTTCTAAAAATGTATATTTCTACATATTTATTTACATATGTATCTATTGACAAAAACACTAGGGGGAAATACATACAATTCTTCCTGGGCTGGAATATCAGACACTTAATTTTCTGGAAATTGTATCTCATAAAGTAAAATCACTTATTATATTTACAACAATAGCAAAACAATATTTTTAATAATTAAAAAATTTAAATCCCATTAATTCTTTTCAAATAAGAAACATGCTGTTATTTGCCATTGGTCAATATACAAGTAGAGGAACTTTTGTAGCGAAATTTTTCATGTCTGTTTATGTTTGTGTGTGTGTTGTTGTACATAGCATGTGGGATTGTCCCTGACAAAGGATCAAACCCGTGGCCCCTGCATTAAGAGCATGGAGTCTTAACCACTGGACCACTAGGGAAGTACTAATGTCTTATTTTTAATACCTTATTTTTCTATTTTCTATATATTCAATATATTAGAGAATAACTAGATTGTAGAATTATTAATAATCTCCTCCTCTCTAAATCTTCATATGCCATTCTACTGTTTCCTAGCACTTGTATAGGTTGGAGAAAAAGTTAGTGCAGCTTGACAGTATTACTTTGTATATGACTGATTTTCTTCTCAAGATGCTTATAAGATTTTTTTTATTCTTTATCCTGCACAGTTATTTGTTATTCTACATATTTAAGCTAAATATCCTACACATTGATCCTACATATTAAAAAATGGAGGAAATAACTCAATAATACATGAGAATAACAGCAGCAAATAATAACAATAAATGAGCATTATGTATGTGACAGTTACATTCTAAACATAGTACAAACATCATCTAATAGAATCTTCATAAGAAATATATGTAGTTTGGCTTTTTCATTGTTTTTTAACAAAGAAATGCAGGAAGAGGTTAAATATTTTTCCCCACATATTTTGCCCAAGCTCTAACAGTAAGACATTGGATCCAAAGAGTCTGGTGCCAAATTCAGTGCTTTCGATTGCCAGGTTGTAAGTTTTACTTCTTATAATAATGGGCAAAATATTTTTAAAATCTTTATCTTTTAGAAATATATGAAATATACTTTAAATGATTCTATCCATGATATAAGAATAAAGTATGTATCACCTTGGTGAACTGTGACAAATAAATGATATGATGTAACTTATCTAAATCTTCTTGATATACCAAAGTATGATTTATCATTTTATTCCTCTATGCTCCAAATCTACCCTCGGCGGCTCTGCTTGCTATACTGGAACATTTTTCTCTTGCCAGCTGGCAAGATGATAAGCTGCATCAGTAGAGAACCCTGGAGAGATCCTGGAAGAGAAACAGTTCTTGGTTTCTGTGCATCCTCTCTCCTGGCAGGCTCCTATCATGCTTTGTGGCCAGCAGCATATGGTACCTCTCCATGGCACCTCCCTCAGCACCTCAGAAGGTGATTTCCCAGTTGCCCAGGGCGGCACCTCGATGAACTTCTCTGCCACCCAGTAGGCCTCAGTAGTGCCCTCTTAGGGAGGTCTGGATCCCAGTCTCATAGGGCAGAGGGCCCTTTCTATTATACTTCCTTGGGTGATTTGTGTTACCTCTAGAGGTTGTGATTATTTTTCTACATCTGCTATTTCTGTATTCCTTAGAATTTCCTTTATCCCCTTATATCCAACTCCCGTTTGCTCCTATATCCTATTATAGTTGATGATTTCCTGTTTTAAAGTTTCCCTGTTGAAAGTACGGTATGTTTCTTGTCTCCCAACTGAAATCTTACTGAAAGACCTATCAAGTGGAATAAAATATAAATGTGGCTGTATCAATTTATATTCTCAGCAACAGTGTGAGGGGATTCCTTTTTCTCCACACCCTCTTCAGCATTTATTGTTTAGATTTTGTGATGATGGTCAATCTGACAGGTGTAAGGGGATATTATAGTTTTGGTTTTCATTTCTCTAATAATTATTGATGTTGAACATCTTCTCATGTTTTTGTTGGCTAACTGTATGTCATCATTGGGGAAATGTCTGTTCAGGTCTTCCACTCTTTTTTTTTTTTTTTTTTGACTGGGTTGTTTGTTTATTTGATATTGAGCTGAATGAGCTGCTTGTATATTTTATACATTAATCCCTTGTCAGTTGCTTCATTGGCAAATGTTTTCTCCCATTCTGAGGGTTGTTTCTTTGTCTTGTTTATAGTTTCCTTTGCTATGCAAAAGTTTTAAGCAATTAGGCTCCATTTGTTAATTTATTCTCATTATCTAAATCTTCTTGATATACCAAAGTATGATTTATCATTTTATTCCTCTATGCTCCAAATCTACCCTCGGCGGCTCTGCTTGCTATACTGGAACATTTTCTCTTGCCAGCTGGCAAGATGATAAGCTGCATCAGTAGAGAACCCTGGAGAGATCCTGGAAGAGAAACAGTTCTTGGTTTCTGTGCATCCTCTCTCCTGGCAGGCTCCTATCATGCTTTGTGGCCAGCAGCATATGGTACCTCTCCATGGCACCTCCCTCAGCACCTCAGAAGGTGATTTCCCAGTTGCCCAGGGCGGCACCTCGATGAACTTCTCTGCCACCCAGTAGGCCTCAGTAGTGCCCTCTTAGGGAGGTCTGGATCCCAGTCTCATAGGGCAGAGGGCCCTTTCTATTATACTTCCTTGGGTGATTTGTGTTACCTCTAGAGGTTGTGATTATTTTTCTACATCTGCTATTTCTGTATTCCTTAGAATTTCCTTTATCCCCTTATATCCAACTCCCGTTTGCTCCTATATCCTATTATAGTTGATGATTTCCTGTTTTAAAGTTTCCCTGTTGAAAGTACGGTATGTTTCTTGTCTCCCAACTGAAATCTTACTGAAAGACCTATCAAGTGGAATAAAATATAAATGTGGCTGTATCAATTTATATTCTCAGCAACAGTGTGAGGGGATTCCTTTTTCTCCACACCCTCTTCAGCATTTATTGTTTAGATTTTGTGATGATGGTCAATCTGACAGGTGTAAGGGGATATTATAGTTTTGGTTTTCATTTCTCTAATAATTATTGATGTTGAACATCTTCTCATGTTTTTGTTGGCTAACTGTATGTCATCATTGGGGAAATGTCTGTTCAGGTCTTCCACTCTTTTTTTTTTTTTTTTTTGACTGGGTTGTTTGTTTATTTGATATTGAGCTGAATGAGCTGCTTGTATATTTTATACATTAATCCCTTGTCAGTTGCTTCATTGGCAAATGTTTTCTCCCATTCTGAGGGTTGTTTCTTTGTCTTGTTTATAGTTTCCTTTGCTATGCAAAAGTTTTAAGCTTAATTAGGCTCCATTTGTTAATTTTTATTCTCATTACTCTAGGCAGTGGGTCAAAAATCTATCTTATTGTGATCTATGCCAAGAGCGTTCTGCCTATATTTTTATGTAAGAGTTTTATATTGTCTGGTCTTACACTTAGGTCTTTAATTCATTCTGATTTTATGTTTGTTCATACCTTTATGGGATACTCTAGTTTCATTCTTTTACATGTAGTTTTCCAAGCACTATGTAAAGCAGTATGGAAGTTCCTTAAAAACTAAAACTAGAACTGCCATATGATCTACAACCCCACTACTGGACATTTACCCAGAGAAAACCATAATTTTAAAAGACACATGCACCCTAATGTTCACTGCAGCACTATGTACAATAGCAAGGGGATGAAAATAACTAAATGTCAATCCACAGAGGAATGGGTAAAGATAAAGTACATATATAAAATGGAATATTAGTCAATCATAAATAGGAACAAAATTGGGTCATTTGTGGAGATGTAGATGGACCTAGACACTGTCATAAGGAGCAAGTCCAGAAAGAGAAAAAGAAATAGCATATATTAATGCAGAAATAAGTATGGGAGCTGATTGTGGCTCAGGTCATGAACTCCTTATTGCAAAATTCACACTTAAATTGAAGAAAGTAGGGAAAACCCCTAGGCCATTCAGCTATGACCTACATCAAATTGCTTATGATTGTACAATGGAAGTGACAAATAGATTCAAGGGATTAGATCTGATAGACGAGTGCCTGAAGAACTATGGATGGAGGTTCAGTACATCGTACAGGAGAAAATGACCAAAACCATCTTCAAGAAAAAGAAATGCAAAAAGGCAAAATGGTTGTCTAAAGAGGCCATACAAATAGCTGAGAAAAGAGAAGTGAAAGGCAAAGGAGAAAAGAAAGATATACCCAACTGAATGCAGAGTTCCACAGAATAGCAAAGAGAGATAAGAAAGCCTTCTTAAATGAACAGTGCAAAGTCATAGAGGAAAACAACAGAATGGGAAAGACTAAAGAGGTCTACAAGAAAATTAGAGATACCAAGGGAACATTTTATGCAATGAATGCAGAAAAATTGCTTCATTGGCAAATGTTTTCTCCCATTCTGAGGGTTGTTTCTTTGTCTTGTTTATAGTTTCCTTTGCTATGCAAAAGTTTTAAGCTTAATTAGGCTCCATTTGTTAATTTTTATTCTCATTACTCTAGGCAGTGGGTCAAAATCTATCTTATTGTGATCTATGCCAAGAGCGTTCTGCCTATATTTTTATGTAAGAGTTTTATATTGTCTGGTCTTACACTTAGGTCTTTAATTCATTCTGATTTTATGTTTGTTCATACCTTTATGGGATACTCTAGTTTCATTCTTTTACATGTAGTTTTCCAAGCACTATGTAAAGCAGTATGGAAGTTCCTTAAAAACTAAAACTAGAACTGCCATATGATCTACAACCCCACTACTGGACATTTACCCAGAGAAAACCATAATTTTAAAAGACACATGCACCCTAATGTTCACTGCAGCACTATGTACAATAGCAAGGGGATGAAAATAACTAAATGTCAATCCACAGAGGAATGGGTAAAGATAAAGTACATATATAAAATGGAATATTAGTCAATCATAAATAGGAACAAAATTGGGTCATTTGTGGAGATGTAGATGGACCTAGACACTGTCATAAGGAGCAAGTCCAGAAAGAGAAAAAGAAATAGCATATATTAATGCAGAAATAAGTATGGGAGCTGATTGTGGCTCAGGTCATGAACTCCTTATTGCAAAATTCACACTTAAATTGAAGAAAGTAGGGAAAACCACTAGGCCATTCAGCTATGACCTACATCAAATTGCTTATGATTGTACAATGGAAGTGACAAATAGATTCAAGGGATTAGATCTGATAGACGAGTGCCTGAAGAACTATGGATGGAGGTTCAGTACATCGTACAGGAGAAAATGACCAAAACCATCTTCAAGAAAAAGAAATGCAAAAAGGCAAAATGGTTGTCTAAAGAGGCCATACAAATAGCTGAGAAAAGAGAAGTGAAAGGCAAAGGAGAAAAGAAAGATATACCCAACTGAATGCAGAGTTCCACAGAATAGCAAAGAGAGATAAGAAAGCCTTCTTAAATGAACAGTGCAAAGTCATAGAGGAAAACAACAGAATGGGAAAGACTAAAGATCTCTACAAGAAAATTAGAGATACCAAGGGAACATTTTATGCAAAAATGAGCATGACAATGTATAAAAATAGTATGGACCTAACAGAAGTAGAAGATATTAAGAAGAGATGGAGAGAATACACAGAAGAACTCTACAAAAAAGATCTTAATGAGCTGCATGACCACAGTGGCGTGATCAGTCCCCTAGAGCCAGACATCCTAGAGTGCAAAGTCAGGTGGGCCTTAGGAAGCATCACTACACAAAAAGCTAGTGAAGTTGATGGAATTCCAGCTGAGCTATTTCAAATACTAAAAGATGATGCTGCTAAAGTGCTGCTGTCAATATGCCTGCAAATTTGGAAAACTCAGCAGTAGTCTCAGGACTGAAAAAGGTCAGTCTTTATTCCAGTCCCAAAGAAGGGCAATGCCAAACTACCACACCATTGTGCTCATTTCACATGCTAGCAAGGTAATGCTCAAAATTGAAAAGCTTGAAAAGCTAGGCTTCAACAATATGTGAACCCAGAAACTTCCAGATGTACAAGATGGATTTAGACAAGGCAGAGGAACCAGAAATCAAATTTCCATCATTTGTTGGATCATAGAAGAAGCAAGAGAATTCCAGAAATATCTACCACTGCTTCATTGACTGCTCTATAGCCTTTGACTGTGTGGATCGTAACAAACTGTGGAAAATTCTGAAAGAGATGGGAATATCAGACCACCTTATCTGCTGCCTGAGAAACCTGTATAAAGGTCAAGAAGCAACAGATAGAACCAGACATAGGTCATTGGATTGGTTCCAAATTGGGAAAGGAGTATATCAAGGCTATTAGTATATTGTCACCATGCTTATTTACCTCATATGCAGAGTACATCATCCAAAATGCTGGGTAAAGAGCCTCTTGTTGAAGGTGAAAGAGGAGAGTGAAAAGCTGGCTTAAAACTCAACATTCAAAAAAATAAGATCACGGTATCTGGCCCCATTACTTCATGACAAATAGATGGGAAACAATGGAAACAGTGACAGGGTTTATTTTCTGGGGTTCCACTCATAATGGATGGTGACTGCAGCCATTAAATTAAAAGATGCTCCCTGGAAGAAAAGCTATAACAAACCTATACGGCATATTAAAAAGCAGAGACATCACTTTGTTGACAACGGTTCATCTAGTCAAAGCTATGGATTTTCCAGTAATCATGTACAGATGTGAGAGCTGGACTATATAGAATGCTGNGCACTGAAGAATTTAGGCTTTGGAACTGTGGTATTGGAGAAGACTCTTGAGAGCCCCTTGTACTACAAGAAGATTAAACTCAATGCTCTGAGATGACCAAAATGGTAAGGAAACTCAAAAAGGAGGGACTGTCTGATTCATGTTGATATTTGGCAGAACACAACAAAATTCTGTAAAGCAATTATGCTTCAATTAAAAAATAAATTAAAAAATAGGGGATAAATGTATGTGTATATATATATATATAGCTGATTCACTTCACTATACAGTAGAAATTAATACAACATTGTAAAACAATTATACTCCAATAACAATTTTTTAAAAGATATATTAATGGTTATTTTTCGTGACTAAATATTTTTTGTACATATCTGGAGTTACTTCTGAGCCTTCACACCTTAAAGTGTTCTAGTTTTAATAATCTCACTTATATGTTGGGAATAATAACACTTACCTCAAAGGATAAGAAGTAGACAACACATTTGTTTATAAAAATGCCTTATATATGGTGAAAGCACAATATAAATGTAAGTTGTTTCTATTACATGGTAAACTCTGTGAGGGTAGGCCCATTCCTGCCCTGGTGTTCCTGGATACTCAGTGCATTTCATGTGCCTTGGTACACTGTGGGTACTCCATAAATGCTGGTTTAGTGAACAGATGCATGAACGTGTCTCTATCATTCCATTTCATGCTTGAGCCCATTTGAACTGAATTTTAAAAATGACAGATAAATAGATCTAGTAAAAAGAAAAATGTCCTACAATGAAAAATATACTTTGTATCTTTCAACTGCATCTCAGAATATTCTGGATTCTTGCCTCAAACACATTTGTACTTCATGACAAATAGATGGGAAACAATGGAAACAGTGACAGGGTTTATTTTCTGGGGTTCCACTCATAATGGATGATGACTCTAGCCATGAAATTAAAAGATGCTTGCTCCTTGGAAGAAAAGCTATGAGAAACATCAACAGCATATTAAAAAGCAGAGACATCATTTTGCTGACAAAGGTCCATGTAGTCAAAGCTATGGATTTTCCAGTAATCATGTACAGATGTAAGAGTTGGACCATAAAGAAGGCTGAGCACTGAAGAATTTAGGCTTTGGAACTGTGGTATTGGAGAAGACTCTTGAGAGCCCCTTGTACTACAAGAAGATTAAACTCAATGCTCTGAGATGACCAAAATGGTAAGGAAACTCAAAAAGGAGGGACTGTCTGATTCATGTTGATATTTGGCAGAACACAACAAAATTCTGTAAAGCAATTATGCTTCAATTAAAAAATAAATTAAAAAATAGGGGATAAATGTATGTGTATATATATATATATGTATATATATATACATATATATACATATATATATATAGCTGATTCACTTCACTATACAGTAGAAATTAATACAACATTGTAAAACAATTATACTCCAATAACAATTTTTTAAAAGATATATTAATGGTTATTTTTCGTGACTAAATATTTTTTGTACATATCTGGAGTTACTTCTGAGCCTTCACACCTTAAAGTGTTCTAGTTTTAATAATCTCACTTATATGTTGGGAATAATAACACTTACCTCAAAGGATAAGAAGTAGACAACACATTTGTTTATAAAATGCCTTATATATGGTGAAAGCACAATATAAATGTAAGTTGTTTCTATTACATGGTAAACTCTGTGAGGGTAGGCCCATTCCTGCCCTGGTGTTCCTGGATACTCAGTGCATTTCATGTGCCTTGGTACACTGTGGGTACTCCATAAATGCTGGTTTAGTGAACAGATGCATGAACGTGTCTCTATCATTCCATTTCATGCTTGAGCCCATTTGAACTGAATTTTAAAAATGACAGATAAATAGATCTAGTAAAAAGAAAAATGTCCTACAATGAAAAATATACTTTGTATCTTTCAACTGCATCTCAGAATATTCTGGATTCTTGCCTCAAACACATTTGTAGTTATAAATGAGACAGAAAATATGGAGAAAACTATGTAGGCTCAGGGCTAAAACTGTGATGCACTGTTTAATTAATGATTTTCAGGTGCATTTTGTAAGAATATTTACTGTTTGTAAACTGATAAAAATATATAATTGCCTATGAGTATTTTTGTTATCTTCAGGCAGATTATTGGTTCTGAGGATAAACTGTTTATGTTATAGCATAACTGGAACATGTTTTAAGGCACTTACTATGTGGATAAGTAACTTTACACTTGATGCCTTTTATTTTCATGGAGAAAATAAAAAACTTTCATAGATTTTTTTTTTTCCCTCTTAATCATCTCTCCTACAATATTCTCACCAAAAAGCCTAGACAGATATCAAGCTAAAATATGTCACTATGGCCAAGATGAAGCTCTATAATCTTTTCTTCTAACATCAATCCATGGGCTTGTATGAATACACACACACTGTTTGTTCCTTCTATTGCAACATTTTTCATAATGATCTCCAGCTGCCTTGTCAAGGAAGTATGTTGCTTTTTTTTCTAAGAATATGGAATTAGTAACACTCTACAAGCTGCTTTGATCATAGGGGTGAAGGGGGAAAGACAGGCAAGAATTCTGGGTTCTCAAATTTTTTTCTAAATGTAATAAAAAAAAAAAAAATCACTTTTTTTTTTTTTCTTTTTTGGTGGATTTCTTTTTTTGGTCTGTGTTTGGTGTCTCTAAAAAATGGAGACAAAGGATAGGCTCTGAGCTTTTATATGTGTGTATGTATACAGTATAATATATGCATAAACTTCTTTCCTTTGCTTCTGGTAAATGAAGAGCAATGTCTATGTAGATATTGAATTTTCACATAGGAACATGTGAAACACAATATTGGTAAACTCTGTGAGGGTAGGCCCATTCCTGCCCTGGTGTTCCTGGATACTCAGTGCATTTCATGTGCCTTGGTACACTGTGGGTACTCCATAAATGCTGGTTTAGTGAACAGATGCATGAACGTGTCTCTATCATTCCATTTCATGCTTGAGCCCATTGGAACTGAATTTTAAAATGACAGATAAATAGATCTAGTAAAAAGAAAAATGTCCTACAATGAAAAATATACTTTGTATCTTTCAACTGCATCTCAGAATATTCTGGATTCTTGCCTCAAACACATTTGTAGTTATAAATGAGACAGAAAATATGGAGAAAACTATGTAGGCTCAGGGCTAAAACTGTGATGCACTGTTTAATTAATGATTTTCAGGTGCATTTTGTAAGAATATTTACTGTTTGTAAACTGATAAAAATATATAATTGCCTATGAGTATTTTTTTGTTATCTTCAGGCAGATTATTGGTTCTGAGGATAAACTGTTTATGTTATAGCATAACTGGAACATGTTTTAAGGCACTTACTATGTGGATAAGTAACTTTACACTTGATGCCTTTTATTTTCATGGAGAAAATAAAAAACTTTCATAGATTTTTTTTTTTCCCTCTTAATCATCTCTCCTACAATATTCTCACCAAAAAGCCTAGACAGATATCAAGCTAAAATATGTCACTATGGCCAAGATGAAGCTCTATAATCTTTTCTTCTAACATCAATCCATGGGCTTGTATGAATACACACACACTGTTTGTTCCTTCTATTGCAACATTTTTCATAATGATCTCCAGCTGCCTTGTCAAGGAAGTATGTTGCTTTTTTTTCTAAGAATATGGAATTAGTAACACTCTACAAGCTGCTTTGATCATAGGGGTGAAGGGGGAAAGACAGGCAAGAATTCTGGGTTCTCAAATTTTTTTCTAAATGTAATAAAAAAAAAAAAAATCACTTTTTTTTTTTTTCTTTTTTGGTGGATTTCTTTTTTTGGTCTGTGTTTGGTGTCTCTAAAAAATGGAGACAAAGGATAGGCTCTGAGCTTTTATATGTGTGTATGTATACAGTATAATATATGCATAAACTTCTTTCCTTTGCTTCTGGTAAATGAAGAGCAATGTCTATGTAGATATTGAATTTTTCACATAGGAACATGTGAAACACAATATTGTGTGAACACAATAGGATCAAATATCCCAAGCATGGGCATGGGTGCTCAGTTATGTACAATTCTTTGAGACCCAATGGACTGTAGTTCATCAGGCTCCTCTGTCGATGGAATTCTACAGGTAAAAATACTGGTAGGGGTAGCCATTTCCTACTCTATGGGACCTTCCCAACCCAGGGATTGAGCCCACACCTCTTGTGCCTCCTGTATTGGCAGGTAGATTCCTTACCACTAAGTTACCTGGGAAGCCCTCCCCTGAAGACAATGAATTGAGTCTAAACCACACCCAAAATATCTTGTTTGTTTGGTGATACACAGAATAAATAGATAAGTAAAGGAATGAAACTTTAGAGATTTGAGAGAAGGATTTAGCAATAAAAACTAGGATTGCTGGGCTTTCTCATGACTCTATCACTTTTTTCAAACATGTCAGTTGGATGTCATAAAGGGTTTTGGGGGTCTGTTGAGAATGCTTGTTTCCATGCCTTTATTGCACTCAATGCATTTTGTTGTAAATAACAAAGCATAGTAAACATTCCTAAGCAATATTTGATGTGTTTATATTGGGAATTGGGAGAATGTTGTAAGGATGATTTAGTATATGCATTTTTAGACTGTGAGTTGAAAAAAATAAGCAAGATGAAAATAAAAATCTAAAAGAATATGCAGTGGAGTTTGGAAGAGGAAAATCATGAACAGTCAGTTTCATTGTCTTTGAAGTTTTAGACATTTGTCTGTTTCCTCATCTGTTTTTACTGGCTACTCAAAAAGACACTTTATATTTTCTTCAATTGTTGTTTTAGGTTGATAGGTTACTTTCTCTTCCTCTTCAAGTTTTAGTTACCTAAAAAACTTTTTTTCTTTTATTGACAAGTTATAAAAACATGAATATAGAAGATTCTATTTGATACAAAGTTTTCCCAAAACATATCATTTAAATTTATGCCTCAGAAGTGTAATCTATAGCCAATCTTCTTGTCAAAAACCGGAAATCACACAAGATGCTCAAGCACAGCATTCCTTGAACGTCTATGTAGATATTGAATTTTTCACATAGGAACATGTGAAACACAATATTGTGTGAACACAATAGGATCAAATATCCCAAGCATGGGCATGGGTGCTCAGTTATGTACAATTCTTTGAGACCCAATGGACTGTAGTTCATCAGGCTCCTCTGTCGATGGAATTCTACAGGTAAAAATACTGGTAGGGGTAGCCATTTCCTACTCTATGGGACCTTCCCAACCCAGGGATTGAGCCCACACCTCTTGTGCCTCCTGTATTGGCAGGTAGATTCCTTACCACTAAGTTACCTGGGAAGCCCTCCCCTGAAGACAATGAATTGAGTCTAAACCACACCCAAAATATCTTGTTTGTTTGGTGATACACAGAATAAATAGATAAGTAAAGGAATGAAACTTTAGAGATTTGAGAGAAGGATTTAGCAATAAAAACTAGGATTGCTGGGCTTTCTCATGACTCTATCACTTTTTTCAAACATGTCAGTTGGATGTCATAAAGGGTTTTGGGGGTCTGTTGAGAATGCTTGTTTCCATGCCTTTATTGCACTCAATGCATTTTGTTGTAAATAACAAAGCATAGTAAACATTCCTAAGCAATATTTGATGTGTTTATATTGGGAATTGGGAGAATGTTGTAAGGATGATTTAGTATATGCATTTTTAGACTGTGAGTTGAAAAAAATAAGCAAGATGAAAATAAAAATCTAAAAGAATATGCAGTGGAGTTTGGAAGAGGAAAATCATGAACAGTCAGTTTCATTGTCTTTGAAGTTTTAGACATTTGTCTGTTTCCTCATCTGTTTTTACTGGCTACTCAAAAAGACACTTTATATTTTCTTCAATTGTTGTTTTAGGTTGATAGGTTACTTTCTCTTCCTCTTCAAGTTTTAGTTACCTAAAAAACTTTTTTTCTTTTATTGACAAGTTATAAAAACATGAATATAGAAGATTCTATTTGATACAAAGTTTTCCCAAAACATATCATTTAAATTTATGCCTCAGAAGTGTAATCTATAGCCAATCTTCTTGTCAAAAACCGGAAATCACACAAGATGCTCAAGCACAGCATTCCTTGAACGTCTATGAGGCATTGAGTATGCAAGTACAACTTGCCTTGCATTGATGAACTTATTATTGTTTACTGATGCAAAGAACTTGGAAACATCTTAGAGAGATGCTTTAAAATAATTTACTCTAATTATAAATATATATTATAGAAGTTTCATAGACTGCACTTTCCCTAGTTGGCATTCTGAGTGCTATACCGTACAACAGGTTACTTTCCAGTAATATTTAAGGTAATACCAAAGACATGCCTAAGAGATTCTTATTATTAACTTTACTATTTTAAAGAGTAGGAAACTGGAGCTTGGAGGAGTTATATAACTCTGCAGACTGCACAATTTGCAAGTGCCCAAAACAGGATTTAACCTGAAGTTGCCCATCACCAAATTAGCATGTTCAACTACTTTATCATGAGTCTGTATATGAAAGAGCATATTCTCATGTGCTCACAGTTATAACTATGTTCAATGATTTTTAGTATTTCAAAATTAGTTTCTTCATTCAGCACGTACTTTGAACATATACTCCACACAGGGCATATATTGCTTTGTACTTGTGAATAATACAGACAAATAAATCATAACACAGTATAGAGTCGTCATATAGATACTTGTAGGGGCTGTGTAAACAGGTAGGGGAGTAGCGGCATTTGAGGAAGCATCTGAAGAAAATACCCTGGAATCATGTTATCTGAACACAAACTCTCTTTAAGTCATCTAGGTATTTTTCTTTTTTGTAAAATGTACTTCTCAAAGTGATTATGTGGGGGTGGGTAATCAATGTGGTAAACAATTCTCCCTAGGCCCATTTATTTACTAATTTTTACATATTTATTTTTAGTTGTGCTAGGTCTTTGTTGCTTAGCCTATCTATGGCAAGCAGGAGCTTCTCATGGTATATCTGGTGCCTGGTGTCCAGTAGTCATTCCATGAATTTGTTGCTTGAATAGATGAATAATCATGTCTATAGCTCTGTTGGGTTTCCCAGGTGGCTCAGACAGTAAAGAGTTTACCAGTAATGTGGGAGACCTGAGCTCAATCCTTGGGTTGGGAAGATCCCATGGAGAAGGGATTGGCTACCCACTCAGGTATACTTGCCTGTAGGATCCCATGGAGAGAGGAACCTGGTGGGCAGCAGTTCATGTAGTCTCATTTGTATCTATATCTGCCTTCTCTAAAACGTGGGCTCTTGAGAGCAAAATTATATTCTGAACATAGTCTAGAAGAGATGCTCAAGTATAGTTTATTAAATAAATTAATTCAACCCAGATGTTGCAAAACTGTTTCACTCACACAAACAAGTACAACATATAATTTCATTGAATGACTGTAATGGGGAGAGATGGAGGATCTCAGGATCCACTTGAGAATTTATTTCTTGGTTTCTCTCTGTCTGAAGAGAAAATTGCTGGTCTAAAACTCGATACTTTTTTGTGTGTGTTCTTGTCCCGCATATTGCTATTTTTATATAGACTGGCCTGTATCTGAAACTCAAACTTTCATCTCATTCCAGCCCAACTCCTGCCTCTCTTCAAATACAGGATCAATCTGAGCACTGATTAGCTGCTAGAATTCAGTGCTATTTCTCTTAGCAAACAAAAATCCAGGATAATATAGTTTACCAAAATAGATTAGAGTGCAAAGAAATCACTTGGGAAGTTTATTAAAATGCACTGATATTCAGAGTCCAAATCAAAGAGATAAGCTACATTTTACCTTAAGCTGTAGGTTTCACTGAGAAATCTGCATTTTAATAATCATGCTATCAGGGTGATTTGAGAAACACAAATTTAAGACTTGAGAATTTAGAGAGGATATTTTAATCCATGCTTGTACTATCAGGGCCTGTGTGTGACACATAATGGGTACTAACATCCTTTCTCAAAATGTAGATGCCTATGCCTCCCTGATTATCTGATTTCTCATGATATGTCTTCTTTTATTAACCTTTCTTCTGCCCCAGAATTCATTTCCTATCACTTCTTATCCTATGTTATGGCCTAGTCTCAATAGGAATTTAGCCCACTGGTTTATATTTAATGAGAACCTTCTCTATGCCATTAACAATTTCCAATATCACTTAAGATAAATGAATTGTTTACTAAGAGCCACCTGAAATGCAAACAACATCCTATAGCCACCAGGACCCAATACAGATTGCTTGGTGATCAGTGACAAAGGCTGAATTTCATTCTTCTATAAATCTATAAAAGAATCTAGACCTTGTACTTCACACAATGCTATGTCATAGAGTGAGCTGTGTCCTAAAAAAAGATTTTATTTAAAGCTACAGGATTTTATACTAACCTCTCCAAGAATAATTTATTCACTAATATTTGTTAAACTTGTAAATCTTTAAAAAACTTCCACCAAAGTGGAAAGAAATTTAAAAAAAAGTAGTCTTAAAAAAAAAGGTGGAATCAAATAAGCAACAAAAGATTAATTCCACTGTCCAAATAGTCATATTTTAATATAATAATTTTTCATTTATATAGCTATTATAATATTTAAACCTAACTTTTTACAGCTTTTTTACAATTCTTAAACATGTAGATATGCCACTCATGGTATTGAAACCAAGTAGGACCCTGTTGGGACCTTCCAGATGAAAAATTTTTCCCCTGTTTCTTGTTTGTAGGGAAAAAATTTCAATCTTCTAGACCTCCCCAGAGTTTTAAAGGACATATTCAAACAGTTACTAATTAGAGGAATGTATTGAAAAGCAGAGACATCACATTGCCAACAAAGGTCTGTACAGTCAAAGCCATGGTTTTTCTGGTAGTCATGTATGGATATGAGAGTTGGACAATAAAGAAGCCTGAGAGTGCTGAAGAATTGACGCTTTTGAATTGTGGTGCTGGAGAAGACTCTTGAGAGTCCCTTGGACAGTAAGAAGATCAAACCAGTCAACCTTAAAGGAAATCAACCCTGGATATTCATCAGAAGGACTGGTGCTAAAGCTGCAGCTCCAGTACTTTGGCCACCTGATGTGAAAAGTGGACTCACTGGCAAAGACCCTGATGCTGAGAAAGATTGAGGGGAAGAAGAGAAGGGGGGGCAACAGAGGATGAGATGGTTGGATGGCATCACTGACTCAATGGACATGAGTTTCAGCAAACTCAGGGAGATAGTGAAGGACAGGGAAGCCTGGTGCGCTGTGCATGGGGTGGCAAGGAGTCATGCATGACTTAGCAACTAAACAACAACAATTAGGGGAGTGAGGGAATGCAGAAACAAAAGAAAAGCTATCAATAAACAATAGTTCAGTGATGCTGTAGGGTTCTGGTTCCTCCTTAAAGGATATACATGACAAGTTGATACACATCTTTGAGTCCTTCTACAGGAGCTAAGGCTGAAGACAAGCACATGGACTCCAGACAGGTTGGAACCATAAGGGAGTAAATTTAAGCTACAGGATTTTATACTAACCTCTCCAAGAATAATTTATTCACTAATATTTGTTAAACTTGTAAATCTTTAAAAACTTCCACCAAAGTGGAAAGAAATTTAAAAAAGTAGTTTTAAAAAAAAGGTGGAATCAAATAAGCAACAAAAGATTAATTCCACTGTCCAAATAGTCATATTTTAATATAATAATTTTTCATTTATATAGCTATTATAATATTTAAACCTAACTTTTTACAGCTTTTTTACAATTCTTAAACATGTAGATATGCCACTCATGGTATTGAAACCAAGTAGGACCCTGTTGGGACCTTCCAGATGAAAAATTTTTCCCCTGTTTCTTGTTTGTAGGGAAAAAATTTCAATCTTCTAGACCTCCCCAGAGTTTTAAAGGACATATTCAAACAGTTACTAATTAGAGGAATGTATTGAAAAGCAGAGACATCACATTGCCAACAAAGGTCTGTACAGTCAAAGCCATGGTTTTTCTGGTAGTCATGTATGGATATGAGAGTTGGACAATAAAGAAGCCTGAGAGTGCTGAAGAATTGACGCTTTTGAATTGTGGTGCTGGAGAAGACTCTTGAGAGTCCCTTGGACAGTAAGAAGATCAAACCAGTCAACCTTAAAGGAAATCAACCCTGGATATTCATCAGAAGGACTGGTGCTAAAGCTGCAGCTCCAGTACTTTGGCCACCTGATGTGAAAAGTGGACTCACTGGCAAAGACCCTGATGCTGAGAAAGATTGAGGGGAAGAAGAGAAGGGGGGGCAACAGAGGATGAGATGGTTGGATGGCATCACTGACTCAATGGACATGAGTTTCAGCAAACTCAGGGAGATAGTGAAGGACAGGGAAGCCTGGTGCGCTGTGCATGGGGTGGCAAGGAGTCATGCATGACTTAGCAACTAAACAACAACAATTAGGGGAGTGAGGGAATGCAGAAACAAAAGAAAAGCTATCAATAAACAATAGTTCAGTGATGCTGTAGGGTTCTGGTTCCTCCTTAAAGGATATACATGACAAGTTGATACACATCTTTGAGTCCTTCTACAGGAGCTAAGGCTGAAGACAAGCACATGGACTCCAGACAGGTTGGAACCATAAGACTAATAACTGAGATTCCTGGAATACCACCCTGTTACTTTACCACCAACAAATTAGGTGAAGGTCATGCATCCTGAAAACATTTCCCCAGATTTTGTCTATAAAACCTCTTCTAGAAATACCATCAAAGACATGAGCCATCCATTCTCCTTTATCAGTCTTTGCAATAAACCTTTAGCTGTTCTAAACTCTAATGTTTTAGTTTGTTTGACCTCACTATACCTCAGGAACACAAACTTGAGTTCAGCAACAATACTATCAAGATTTTAGCATCTTTACTTACAAAAAGTTGCCAGCTTTTCTATTATAAAATCAATACTTCAGTGTAAATCCTCTATCACTGGTGACTATACTCCCTTCTAGTGCTTCTTTTAGATAAATAGATAAAAGTTGATAAGAATTTTTTGATTGAGATCTTAAATTTAATTAACACAGTTAAACTGTCTCTTCAAGAGATCTTACCATTTTTTTTTCACCGCCACAACGGATAAGAGGGTAAATTTTCTTTATACAGCTTCCCTGGTGGCTCAGATGGTAAAGAACCTGCCTGAAATGCAGGAGACCTGGGTTTGATCCTTGGGTTGGGAAGATCCTCCAGAGAAGGAAATGGCAACTCAGTCCAATATTCTTGCCTGGAGAATTCCATGGGCAGAGAAGCCTAGAGGGCTACAGTCTATGAGGTTACAAAGAGTCAGACATGACTGAATAGCTAACACACTTTTGTTACTTTATGCAAACTACAAATGCAAGTTGTTGCACAATTTTTTTTTTTTTTTTTATTCTGATAGTCTGATGGGAAATAATATGCCTAATTATTATGTCATTTTTATCAATCATTACTAGTGCTATTCACGTTTTCGTATGATTATTATCCATTATAGCTTTGTTTTAGTTCTTATACTTGGCCCAGTTTTAAATTTGGTTGTCTTTTCTTTGATAGATATTTCCTTTATATCCTGGATATTAATATTTTATTGGTTGTATGTGCTATAATATTTGCTGTTTTTCTAGTCTTTCAATTAATTATTATATCATTCAAGGTACCAAGGACAAAAAATGTCACTTGCCATATCAGTAAACAGAGGACATTAGGAATATCAAGTCATCAGTCATTGAGGCCACCCTCCATGATGGTGCACCCTGGAAAGATTCAGGTTGGAGGAAAAACAGGTTGCTAGCCCTACTTAGTTAAGGCGTATATCAAAGGAATAATGTAATTAAGCCCAGACTCAAAAAAAAAAAAAAAAAGGGACTTCCCTGGTGGCTCAGAAGTTAAGAGTTTATACTTCCAATGTAGTGGGTATAGGTTGATCCCTGGTTCGGGAACCAAGATCCCACATGCCTAGCAACATGGCCAAATAAAAAGCCCAGACTCTTGCATCTTCTCACACAAAGAGAAGTGCTAAATTCATTAACTTGGCATGTCTATTTTTTACTTACATAGCATGTTCATGTTCATCTACCTGTTGTTTTGTTTTGCAAAATCTCCCATGTCCTGTGTCTTCCTTTACCTCTTTAGAACAGACCCTCAGAGATATCAGAGAGACTGAGTCTTTGGTTTAAGTCCTCAGTAATGCCCCAACTAAAACACAAATTCTCACCTTTTAGGTTGTGTATTGTTTTAGTCAACAGAAGTTTAAATACTTTTATGATATTGGGTCTCATACTTCCTCTTTCTGTTTATTTGCCCCTCTGAAGTCAGAAATATATCCTTCTATTAATATATTTTTTCCAATTTATTAAAGTTTTGAGTTTTACATTTAATTCTTAGACCATCTGGAAGAAATTTTGCATAAAATGAAAGACAGGAACTACTCTTTGTTACTATTAATGACAGGCAATTATTCAAGACTAGTTCATTTATTTCCAATGAACCTGAATGCTAGATGTTCACTAAATTTTATAGCATACAGAGCTCTCTTTCTAAAATTTCTAATTTGTATCTGACGTCAATGTAGGTATAGTTCTGCTTTGTTATAGATACTATTATATAGCTTTGTTTCTTGCATATATTGTGATTTTTGATTGTGAGCTAATGTTCATTGTAACTCTAACCCAAGATTTAGGTCTTAACTGAAAGTACATTCCTCCTGAGAGGATTTCTATTTTGTCCTACCAGCTATTTACTAACCTGGATCCATTAAAAATTAATATTCAAATTCCTTAATAGTTTCCTATCCATAATATAACTGAAAATAATGGGCTACATACTCTGACACCATCTTCCTACAGAGCAGTACATCATTGCTAGGGATGGAGACTGAAGATACTTAAGCAATGAGTCAGAAGTATTGTGACATGATGGTATAAAATAGGTTTGGAGGTGGCATATCAAATTCTTCCCTAGTGCTTTTGAAAGGCAATGGGTCTTAACAAGTCACTAGAGAATGACTGCATAGCCCCTAATAAATCTGGAACTATCTAGAATGTTACATGCTGAAATATTAGATCTAATAAACTACTAACCAGGAAGAGTTTCCTATTGTGTCTGGCAAGAACTAATTAGTTTTTTAAACTGATGATCTTCAAAAAACTGAAAGACTGGCCTTTTGTCTTAGACAGTACAAAGTTATGTGTCATTCTTCAAGAATTCCTGAGACACTCTGGCTGGGACCTTGTGTACTCTTCTAATTGAGGACCTGTATGGTATTTCATCACTTCTGAAGTTGTAAATAAAGAATCATAACTATGACATGCAAAATTTATTCATAGAACATTATTTTAGCCCAATCCTCACATTTATAGATGTGTAAAAAAGCCAAATATAGAAACATGCAACTCTTTGTAAATATAACTTTATAAAGAGCTCATGTGCTATTATTATTTGTTTTCATATTTACTATTGATAAGTTATTCTTGCAATTCAACATGGACACTAAATATTTTAAAGGGCATGCGAACTGCATGAAGCAGAAATAATAAGAAATTACCTTGAAAAGTAAAATGTTTCTAGTTAATTTTGATTTCAGATAAATGAGGTATTTCTCACATGAAGTTGTGTGGAAAAAACACACAATTGTAATAAAAATATGTGGTTCAAACTCTGAAAATACAAATATATAAAAACTTCATATACTTTGAAAGTTTTAAAGAACTGCTAATTAGTGAATATACTTCATGGGTTTTTCCCCCACTCCCCATATCTACGATGTCTAGAGCTTAGGATTGTCCCTAGAATGTTATTTTTTAATTGTGGTAAAAAATATACAAATACTCCACTCCTTCACTTTTGTAAACTTTTGTTAAAACATGTAAATGAACATTTTACTAAACATTGTAAGCATAAAAATTGTCTTCCCTTTTCATTCAAACCAGCTTTTTAAACCTGGCAACTGAATCATATTAACTTCAACCTAAAGTGTTTCATTTTAGAATTAAGAACCTACTCTGGCCTCAGCTCATGGGGTATAAGAACATTAGTTGAAGTGAACTTCTAAGCATCAAACATATGGAAGGTTTCCTATTCCTCCCAAATTACTTACTTTTCAATAGCCCTTCATGATTTTGCTGGATCTACCCAGAATATCTCCCCTTCCTTGTGTTCTTCCCTCTCAAACATCCCTTCTTTCTGTTCTTGATCAAATGCAATCATACTTAAAATTCAGTACTCTTCCCCCTCAAATAAGTAAAAAAGACAAAGAAAAAAGAAAATCAGCACTTCTACAAAGTATCTAGGGTCTGGGGACACACGGCTTTCTGTGTTTCCTTTTACTGTATAAGTTTAAAGACAATTTTTATTCATGGATGTGCTTCCTTTCTTAAAAGTGACTCAGGGGCAGAGTGTGTCTTCATGCACCTTACTCCCCATTACCAGACACAAGAGCAGGTTCATGGTACATGTTTAGTAGACATTTGCTGAAGTTATGGACGTTGCTACTGCTCTCCCTGTGTTTGTCTCTGACACTTAAAACAGTTACTTAATAACTGGATTCTAGATACTCCTCAAAATCTGTTTAAAACTGTTTTCTCCTCTGTCTCTTCTTGCCTTTCCCCCTCCAGTCCTACTTCTGTTTCCCTCTGTCCCTTACTCTCCTTCATTCTTTTTCCCTCAACAGTCATTGCCTCAAATTCAAGAGTTTTCATAGTCATCCACAAATCCTTAGTGACTAGCTTTTTGTTTAAACTCAGCTAGGACTTCATCTTCAGCACCTGCCATCACATTTGTCCAGTGTGGATCTACCACATTCATGAACCTCTAACATTGCCTTTATTTTGAAACAATGAGGGCCATAGATGCTGTGCCAGCCTGGAGAGACACATGGGATCATGAACTCAGGTTAAGATGTGGGGTTCTTATGTTTCATCTTTGTACTGACATTCTAATTTCAAACCAATTAGGTAATACAGTTCTCATGTCCCTTTCACTGGAATAACCACTTCTTGGTTCAGCTCCCATATGTGGGCGCCAAGTCTTCAGCCAGCCTTGTGAGTCTGCCTGAACCATATGCCTCCTATCTCGGCCAGTCTTCCAGAGAACAAAAGAGAGCAACAGATACGCCACATGTATAGGATGTGTACTGAGGAACAAAGGGAGGAAAAGTCACACACTTTGCATTCATAACATTGGCATTGGTAAAGTATAAGGGTTTTACTGCCATAACACGTCTTTCCCCTGTTTCAAGTAATTGCTTAAAAACCAACAACATAGTCAACTCGGAACATGGGGCCTGGCATCTCCTAGGGGGAATTCTGCCTCAAACCTTCTTGGATATATTTGTCTTAAACATATTAAAAATATAATTTTGTATACTCCTAGGGATGAAGAAAGAGATAAAATATTTTATTCTAGTTTTTGCTTAAATGTTATCTTTCTGTTGTGGCTGATTCTGACCATTCTAATTAAAACTGCTAAATCTTCATAATGCCCCATCCATTCTATCCTGAATAGACGATAAAATATTTTATTCTAGTTATGGACGTTGCTACTGCTCTCCCTGTGTTTGTCTCTGACACTTAAAACAGTTACTTAATAACTGGATTCTAGATACTCCTCAAAATCTGTTTAAAACTGTTTTCTCCTCTGTCTCTTCTTGCCTTTCCCCCTCCAGTCCTACTTCTGTTTCCCTCTGTCCCTTACTCTCCTTCATTCTTTTTCCCTCAACAGTCATTGCCTCAAATTCAAGAGTTTTCATAGTCATCCACAAATCCTTAGTGACTAGCTTTTTGTTTAAACTCAGCTAGGACTTCATCTTCAGCACCTGCCATCACATTTGTCCAGTGTGGATCTACCACATTCATGAACCTCTAACATTGCCTTTATTTTGAAACAATGAGGGCCATAGATGCTGTGCCAGCCTGGAGAGACACATGGGATCATGAACTCAGGTTAAGATGTGGGGTTCTTATGTTTCATCTTTGTACTGACATTCTAATTTCAAACCAATTAGGTAATACAGTTCTCATGTCCCTTTCACTGGAATAACCACTTCTTGGTTCAGCTCCCATATGTGGGCGCCAAGTCTTCAGCCAGCCTTGTGAGTCTGCCTGAACCATATGCCTCCTATCTCGGCCAGTCTTCCAGAGAACAAAAGAGAGCAACAGATACGCCACATGTATAGGATGTGTACTGAGGAACAAAGGGAGGAAAAGTCACACACTTTGCATTCATAACATTGGCATTGGTAAAGTATAAGGGTTTTACTGCCATAACACGTCTTTCCCCTGTTTCAAGTAATTGCTTAAAAACCAACAACATAGTCAACTCGGAACATGGGGCCTGGCATCTCCTAGGGGGAATTCTGCCTCAAACCTTCTTGGATATATTTGTCTTAAACATATTAAAAATATAATTTTGTATACTCCTAGGGATGAAGAAAGAGATAAAATATTTTATTCTAGTTTTTGCTTAAATGTTATCTTTCTGTTGTGGCTGATTCTGACCATTCTAATTAAAACTGCTAAATCTTCATAATGCCCCATCCATTCTATCCTGATCTATATTTTCTATAGTGCTTATTACATTCTGATATGTAATTTACTTATTAGTTATTTCTACTGTTCATTGTATGTTTCTCTCTGTTAGAGTATAAGTTGCACACAGGCAGGCTTCTTTTTTTTCTCATCTTCATCTGTTTTATTGATAGATGTTCCCAAGCACCTAGACTAGAACCTGACACAAATAAAGAATCAAAAACTATTTGCTGAATGAATGTAGGGACACACATAAAGAGTGGATCAAAAATACTCTCTAGGAATAGATATACATTTCTGATTCTATAGTCAGAATATTTAAAAATAATATTTAGTTCTTTCTAATACACAAGATGAATGAATGGTTTTCAAGTGGGATATTTATATTTGCTGTTAGCTTTCTTTGCTGGCATCATGTTTTAAAATTAAGTATGACCATATTCCACCTCAAAATGATTTCCTGGGATTTTGATTATTAATCAATGGAAATTTTCCAACATTCCAAGATGCTGATTTATAGCTACCATGTGAAAGACCTCATGAATAGACATTTCATTACAATTTCCTCAGAATAGCAAACTCTCAGCTGCCTCTTCCAGCAGAGCCCATGATTTAACTCTGGAATTTGTTTTGACTCACTGACTATAAAAGGGACTAGAAGGAACATGTGGGAGTTGTTGAAAAAAACTGCAGGTGAAACCCACTTTAAGAAAGAGAAAAAAACCCACAAACTGAATAAACAGATCAAACACAGCAAATTCTTCACTTTAGAAAGGATGTCCCGTTGAGATTATTTTAAATGGTGACTCACTGACAATATTTTTACTGATGAAATGTCTCCTGTATGAATTAAAATGACATGGGTGCTCTACAGGAGATTGTCTGAGGGTGTGAAAGAAGGTGTGAGCAGGTAAGGAGGCAGATCTGGGGGTAGCAGCTGGTGTTGAGAGTCTTGGGTTCACTGTGGTATGTCCAGAGATAGCTAAAAGCCTGTGTTCTGAGTTTCATTAGAAAGAACACAAAGGTCCATAGTCAAAGTTATGGTTTTCCCAGTAGCCATGTAGAGAGGTGAGAGTTGGACCATGAAGAAGGCTGGGTGCCAAAGAATTGATGCTTTTGAATTGTGGTGCTGGAGAAGACTCTTGAGAGTCCCTTGGACAGCAAGAAGTACAAACCAGTTAATCCTGAAGGAAATCGACCCTGAATATTCATTGGAAGGACTGATGCTGAAGCTGAAGGACCAATACTTTGGCCACCTGATGAGAGGAGCTGACTCACTGAAAAAGACCCTGATGCTGGGAAAGACTGAGGGCAGGAGGAGAAGCAGGGCAACAGAGGATGAGATGGTTGGATGGCATCACTGACTCAATGGACATGCGTTTGAGCAAACTCAGGAGCTAGTGACGGTTAGGGAAGCCTGATATGCTGCAGTACATGGGGTGGCAAAAAGTCAGCCAGGACTGATCAACTCAACAACAACAGAGAGAACATATCAGTCAGGGAAGAACAAATGGTGCAGATGGTGATCACTGGAGCTGCTCCGTGACTAATAATGTCTGATATGTTTATGAGCTTCCAAGTGAAGTCCTTTTTTATTAAAGGAATAGCTCTGTTAATTTTAAAGCATCCTATTATTGCATTTCATTTAACTTTTTTGACCTTAGGAATTTATAGAATGGTTTGCTTCCTGATGTAAGTGGATTCATAATCCCCTCACAGTCAAGCTCTAGAAAAGATGTTATAGGAAAAACATGTTGACTCACAGTAGATATCTCTGTTTCTATGATAATATAATTGTTTTTTAGTGTGTTGAGAAAGTAGGTGAAACTATGTTCCTCTCAACTTTGTCACTAGGAAATGATGCACGGAATAGACAGTCACTAGGCCTCAAAGACAATCTTTTTACTATGTGGATTATTGCTACTTACTTGTTTATTTTGCTGATATAGATTTCCTTTATACATATCCATCTATATTTTAAGAAGGATAAATTTGCAGAGAAAGGGTAACTTAAAATAAATCTATACTTTTTTAAATAGACATCGAGTTTCTTAGAGGATAAATTTCGAAAGTCTAAAATAAGAGATAGCTAAAAGCCTGTGTTCTGAGTTTCATTAGAAAGAACACAAAGGTCCATAGTCAAAGTTATGGTTTTCCCAGTAGCCATGTAGAGAGGTGAGAGTTGGACCATGAAGAAGGCTGGGTGCCAAAGAATTGATGCTTTTGAATTGTGGTGCTGGAGAAGACTCTTGAGAGTCCCTTGGACAGCAAGAAGTACAAACCAGTTAATCCTGAAGGAAATCGACCCT
The DNA here is from genome assembly GCA_022376925.1 of Tragulus kanchil. NCBI lineage: Eukaryota > Metazoa > Chordata > Mammalia > Artiodactyla > Tragulidae > Tragulus > Tragulus kanchil. Next base: position 262,869,465 of record JAIOJX010000026.1, on the reverse strand, counting down.
GAATATTCATTGGAAGGACTGATGCTGAAGCTGAAGGACCAATACTTTGGCCACCTGATGAGAGGAGCTGACTCACTGAAAAAGACCCTGATGCTGGGAAAGACTGAGGGCAGGAGGAGAAGCAGGGCAACAGAGGATGAGATGGTTGGATGGCATCACTGACTCAATGGACATGCGTTTGAGCAAACTCAGGAGCTAGTGACGGTTAGGGAAGCCTGATATGCTGCAGTACATGGGGTGGCAAAAAGTCAGCCAGGACTGATCAACTCAACAACAACAGAGAGAACATATCAGTCAGGGAAGAACAAATGGTGCAGATGGTGATCACTGGAGCTGCTCCGTGACTAATAATGTCTGATATGTTTATGAGCTTCCAAGTGAAGTCCTTTTTTATTAAAGGAATAGCTCTGTTAATTTTAAAGCATCCTATTATTGCATTTCATTTAACTTTTTTGACCTTAGGAATTTATAGAATGGTTTGCTTCCTGATGTAAGTGGATTCATAATCCCTCACAGTCAAGCTCTAGAAAAGATGTTATAGGAAAAACATGTTGACTCACAGTAGATATCTCTGTTTCTATGATAATATAATTGTTTTTTAGTGTGTTGAGAAAGTAGGTGAAACTATGTTCCTCTCAACTTTGTCACTAGGAAATGATGCACGGAATAGACAGTCACTAGGCCTCAAAGACAATCTTTTTACTATGTGGATTATTGCTACTTACTTGTTTATTTTGCTGATATAGATTTCCTTTATACATATCCATCTATATTTTAAGAAGGATAAATTTGCAGAGAAAGGGTAACTTAAAATAAATAACTATCATCCTTTTCTATGAGAAAGGTAGACATCGAGTTTCTTAGAGAAATGACATCTACTAAAACTATGACATCCAAAATAGTGACTATTTGCATTTAATTAATTAAAATTCAATTAAATTCACATTAAGTTGTTCAGTCTCAGCAGCTACTTTTTAAGTACTTAATTGCCGTTAGTGGTTATTGGCTAGTAGTGTTACTGTATTGGACAGCACACATGGGGGAACACTTTATATCATGAAAAGCATTACTCTAAAATATCTAATTTTAAAGAACAAATGAGATATGTGAATCATAATCACACACAGATATATGAACTGCACATACATCAATACTGAATAAACATTAATAATTGAAAGGATCCTACCACTTAGAATAGTAGAAAATTTGAAAACAGAGAACCCTCAGTCTGTTTATAAAATCTGTCAGAGAAGAAGAATGGCCATTAAGAATAAAAATAAATTTATCTTTAATGGAGCATAATAAAAAGAGACGTATAGCAGATAATCTCTAAGATTGATCATAAAAGCCTTGAAAGAGTAACTTTGAATGTATATTTTATCTGTTAGCATTTTACATGTTGATGACTTAGAAAATCAATATTAAAATGATGGTTTTGAAAATAAAAGTGAAAAGCAAGTAATTGTAAAAATCCCAAGTAATTTAAAATGTATAAACATTGCCCAATCACCTGTGATATTCGAAACCTCTCTTGCTCCATTTTTCCACAGAAAAAGAAGATATTGTACACTATGTACATGTGGATCAAAATGAAGTAGATCAAACCATGTAAATCAGTGCCCAAGACTCACTATTCACTTTCTGATATAGTGGTTTTTACATTTCTGAAGGAAATTCCACAAATCATATTTTTACTATCACTACAACACTTCAGTCAAAAACTATTTATACGAAGTATTTTTTCTCACACCTATTACATCACCCAAATTTGTCAAATTATGGATTCATTATGCCTGACATTTAATCTCAAATGAGCCAAGTCTTCCTAGAGTCATTGGAATGACTAACTGCTAGACTACCTCCCACAGAAAAAGTGAATGAAATGCACCAATGTGTATGCAGAGCACTATAAGTTATTTGACACCAATACACCCATGAGGGAATCTTAGCAAACCTAGGAAGGAGTGGTGAGGGCAATTAAACACAACCCGAGCTGGATCATTAGACATGGAAAAGAGCTGGGGAAACACCAGTGCCCTTCTCTCCCACTCTCTGGAACCTCATTCAAAATATTAAATGCATCTGACTATTTGCATTTAATTAATTAAAATTCAATTAAATTCACATTAAGTTGTTCAGTCTCAGCAGCTATTTTTAAGTACTTAATTGCCGTTAGTGGTTATTGGCTAGTAGTGTTACTGTATTGGACAGCACACATGGGGGAACACTTTATATCATGAAAAGCATTACTCTAAAATATCTAATTTTAAAGAACAAATGAGATATGTGAATCATAATCACACACAGATATATGAACTGCACATACATCAATACTGAATAAACATTAATAATTGAAAGGATCCTACCACTTAGAATAGTAGAAAATTTGAAAACAGAGAACCCTCAGTCTGTTTATAAAATCTGTCAGAGAAGAAGAATGGCCATTAAGAATAAAAATAAATTTATCTTTAATGGAGCATAATAAAAAGAGACGTATAGCAGATAATCTCTAAGATTGATCATAAAAGCCTTGAAAGAGTAACTTTGAATGTATATTTTATCTGTTAGCATTTTACATGTTGATGACTTAGAAAATCAATATTAAAATGATGGTTTTGAAAATAAAAGTGAAAAGCAAGTAATTGTAAAAATCCCAAGTAATTTAAAATGTATAAACATTGCCCAATCACCTGTGATATTCGAAACCTCTCTTGCTCCATTTTTCCACAGAAAAAGAAGATATTGTACACTATGTACATGTGGATCAAAATGAAGTAGATCAAACCATGTAAATCAGTGCCCAAGACTCACTATTCACTTTCTGATATAGTGGTTTTTACATTTCTGAAGGAAATTCCACAAATCATATTTTTACTATCACTACAACACTTCAGTCAAAAACTATTTATACGAAGTATTTTTTCTCACACCTATTACATCACCCAAATTTGTCAAATTATGGATTCATTATGCCTGACATTTAATCTCAAATGAGCCAAGTCTTCCTAGAGTCATTGGAATGACTAACTGCTAGACTACCTCCCACAGAAAAAGTGAATGAAATGCACCAATGTGTATGCAGAGCACTATAAGTTATTTGACACCAATACACCCATGAGGGAATCTTAGCAAACCTAGGAAGGAGTGGTGAGGGCAATTAAACACAACCCGAGCTGGATCATTAGACATGGAAAAGAGCTGGGGAAACACCAGTGCCCTTCTCTCCCACTCTCTGGAACCTGCAGTTGAAGAGAAGGGGCAGGGCTAATCCATCCAGCATCTCTCCCCCTGAGTCCTGAGATGAAACTACCAATTTACAGAGATTTTACTAAATTCTAACAATACATTAGGCAACTGCATATTAATGATCTATTGTTAGTTTATTTTTAAAACCCTACTGTTCATAAAAGAGCTATAAATAAATGCTACCTTCAAGTATGAAATGCTTGAGGCCATTTAAGAAGCTTAACTAATATGTGAAGCCATTATAGTCACTCATAAAATCATATAAACTCTGATATCTTTCAGTTACCACATTTTATTCAGACACTTGTATTTACCCCCTTGGAATAAATTCTATTTCTGTGCAGCAAAACAGCAACATGAATATACTCCTTGGTTTTTGTAGGCTTTGTCAAGATTATAACCATTAGTATTAAAAATATTTATAATTGTTCCATCAGAGAGAAGAATTTGGGGTACCATGAAAAAATTAAAAGGATCGTATAATGAGAGAAATTTTTCTTTTAAAAAGTAGTGATTAGAGGGATGAGAGTCTTGTGTAAGGCACAGATAAAATGAAATTAGTTGCTATGTTCGTCCTTAGTGCAATTTCTCCACTCTGGTTTTGTTTGTTTATTTGTTTAGCTCTTGGTATTTTCAATATGCCTGGAAACTTAAATCTACGGTCACCCTTAAATTTAAGTCATATCTTGATACTAAATAATACCCTCCACAGTATCTTTCCTAAGCTTGTAAAGAGGCTTTTGAAAATCTCTGCATGGAAATGAAAGAAAATAAAGGAGAGGAGACGTAAAGGGAAATAAGAGGATCTGTTTATCTCATGTAACTTTGATCAGTTCTCCAACCTCAGAGCTGCCTGTCTGTGCTAAGATCTCCACAGGCCAGCATCATTAGAACATAAATCATTCCCTAAAGCTTCCCCTTTTTTTTGGCTTCTGCTAATCTAATTCTTTAGCATTCAGCCAAGTACACACAAAGTTTAATCACAAGACCAGAAATACGTGGAGTAAATTCTTCAAGACTAATACTAATCATATTAGGATATCAATTGGGCACACCAAAATGAATTGAAAATGAAAAATAAAGATTGAGATCCCAATTTGAAGGTATTTAGAAATCCACGCCTGCCTGACCCATCATTAGAAAACTCCAAAAAAAAAAAATCTTTCCCTTTATTCTTCCTACTCCACCTCCCACTCCAAATTACATACTTAAATCAATTAGAAACAGAATGGCCTAAATCATATGCAAATTATTCTGAGGTTCAGTCTATACTGTCAAATACTATAGCTTCTCAAACTTTAACATGCACTCAAATCGTTTGAGGATCTTGTTAATATGCAGATTGTGATTCAGTAGAACTGGAGAGGGGCCCAAGGCTCTGCCTTCCTGCTCTGCCTTCCTAATATCCCTCCAGGGGATGCTCCTGGCTTGATTCACAAAAGGCACTTTGAATAGAAAAGTTTTCAAGGAGAGTATCATGTGCTTTCCCAGATTGTGACCTGCCTATCACATTCCAAATACTATTCCACATTGCTCATGTTGACTGGCAACTTGATGGTTGGCTATATAAGTAAATACACACATCAAAAAATGTCCTAAAAGTTGTACTAATCGTGATCATTAACAAACATCACAAATACTATAATATGCATTACTTGGCTACAGTAGAAAAACCCAGAGTGTGACTAATCAGAAATGATAAATGATATCTGTGTTTTACAATAAATTATTTGTATTTTGCAATTCTGTCATAGTTGAAATTATATTGATAGTATAATTTCTAACATATGAGCTATTAACTTTTTAATGACTTTTGTAGAACATTAATCAAATTTATGAGGTTTTCTCCTAAATTATGACACTCGCATGTTATTTTTTATTCTGAATTCATTAAGCAGGTTTAGTTTAATTATCTGAAAAAGAGATACTGAAGGCATTGCATGTTGTATTGCATTATAATCAATTAAAATATATTTTACTTTTAAAAATTAAAGCAAATATGATAGCAAATATTCTATATATCATTTCTCCCCCTGCACTGTGTTTCTTGAGCTATTCCTTCCCCATTTTTAAACAAAACTTTTTAAGTTTTACTTATTAACTACTCACACTGTACAATGTATGATCCCCCAAAATCACATCAAAATATTATGCTAACCTTCAAAGATATGGCTGTGACCACTTTCAGACGACATCTTGTCAAAAGGTGTTTCCTCGCCTTTCTTATCTGAATCTTTCACAGAATCATCGGATTGGCTCCCAGGGTGACTCTTAAATGTTGGTGAACACAAATTTCTCTCAATTTCCACTTTCTGTTAGAAGACATTAAAGGAATGTGTGTTAAAAGCTATCAGTGGGAAACAGATGTGGTTTTTAGGGGGTTTAGAAGGCGGGAAGGAAGAGGTTTATATGAGTGTTGCTTTCCAATATGCTTCGGGTGGAATGTTGATAAATTAGCCAAGCACGGCAAGCACGCATCTGACACTTGGTTACTTTTCTGCCACTATTTCCACTTCTGAATTAACTTTTCTTTCATGTGGCTTGTTTTTGTTCTCATAAAAGAGGGAAGCTAGACATGAGTCAAAATATAACATAATATACATTAATAGATCCAACTTCCAAGACCTGAGAAATGTCCACAAGGGATTTCAAACAATAGTTATATGTCAACATTATATGCTTAAGACAGAAGGAAATGAGTTTTCCTTCAATGTCATACTTGTCCTATAGTGATAATCTCAGTAATTACAGAGCTCCCAAATTACAAACTTATTCAAATCTCATACAGAAAGTACAGTTTGGCAGTTCATAGAAATTATGAAATTACTTCTTTGAGACAGTAATTCAAAATTGGAGAGATAAAAGTTCCCAAAGGCAAACCGTATAAAGGATATTTCAATACAGAGAGTCTAGTGTTCCTTGCTTTTATAGATTAATGCAATCCAATAAAGCAAACCAACTTAATCAGACTAATATTTTGAATAAAAATTGTGAAAAGTAAATGAGTCAAGACAGGTTGAGAAGCAAAGTGTAGTTATTTTTTAATAAAGTAATATGTTGAAAAAAACTTTAATAGCTACTCATAACTTTTATATTTTCATACATGAAGTTATATCTTCTAAATAACAAACATTCAGATAAATATGTAATGGATTGCTCTTTACTTTTTTTATACTTATTAACTACTCACACTGAAATGATCCCCAAAATCACATCAAAATATTATGCTAACCTTCAAAGATATGGCTGTGACCACTTTCAGACGACATCTTGTCAAAAGGTGTTTCCTCGCCTTTCTTATCTGAATCTTTCACAGAATCATCGGATTGGCTCCCAGGGTGACTCTTAAATGTTGGTGAACACAAATTTCTCTCAATTTCCACTTTCTGTTAGAAGACATTAAAGGAATGTGTGTTAAAAGCTATCAGTGGGAAACAGATGTGGTTTTTAGGGGGTTTAGAAGGCGGGAAGGAAGAGGTTTATATGAGTGTTGCTTTCCAATATGCTTCGGGTGGAATGTTGATAAATTAGCCAAGCACGGCAAGCACGCATCTGACACTTGGTTACTTTTCTGCCACTATTTCCACTTCTGAATTAACTTTTCTTTCATGTGGCTTGTTTTTGTTCTCATAAAAGAGGGAAGCTAGACATGAGTCAAAATATAACATAATATACATTAATAGATCCAACTTCCAAGACCTGAGAAATGTCCACAAGGGATTTCAAACAATAGTTATATGTCAACATTATATGCTTAAGACAGAAGGAAATGAGTTTTCCTTCAATGTCATACTTGTCCTATAGTGATAATCTCAGTAATTACAGAGCTCCCAAATTACAAACTTATTCAAATCTCATACAGAAAGTACAGTTTGGCAGTTCATAGAAATTATGAAATTACTTCTTTGAGACAGTAATTCAAAATTGGAGAGATAAAAGTTCCCAAAGGCAAACCGTATAAAGGATATTTCAATACAGAGAGTCTAGTGTTCCTTGCTTTTATAGATTAATGCAATCCAATAAAGCAAACCAACTTAATCAGACTAATATTTTGAATAAAAATTGTGAAAAGTAAATGAGTCAAGACAGGTTGAGAAGCAAAGTGTAGTTATTTTTTAATAAAGTAATATGTTGAAAAAAACTTTAATAGCTACTCATAACTTTTATATTTTCATACATGAAGTTATATCTTCTAAATAACAAACATTCAGATAAATATGTAATGGATTGCTCTTTACTTTTTTTATACTTTAAATATACTGGCATGAATGAGTCAAGTTTGAGAAACAGCTAAAAACTCTACAACATTTCTTACAGTAGGTACATTTTCTGTGTCTATGATATGGTTAGACAGACAAGGCTTTCAGAAAAATAACTTCTTAAGCTCTTAAGAATGTTTGTCTATATTTTCTAATTTTCACATACACAGTATATGTATATAAATAAATACACACACACACACACACACACACACATATCTATAGTACTGCTGCTGTTTAGTTGCTGCAGTCATGTCTGACTCTGTGCAACCCTATGGACTGTAGCCTGCCAGACTTCTCTGTCCATGGAATTCTCCAGGCAAGTGTACTGGAGTGGGTTGCCACGCCTTTACTTCAAGGGATCTTCGCAACCCAGGAATTGAAGCCATGTCTCCTGCATTGCAGGCAGCCCTGAGTGCGGGTGGTACTGAGCCACCAGGGAAGCCCATATATATAAACATAAAATTAGAAAATATTGGTATGTATTTAACAATCTTACCTTTCAGTGCCCCTCCCTTCACTATATGATATTTACTGTCTTCTTTACTGTGAATGCTTCACTGGCACTAAAAACATTTACAGGAGCAAAACAAATGTAAAGAAGTTTCCATTTTTTTAAGGAAATGACTTTAACATTTGTGTTTCCAACTATTAGCAAAAACACAAATGTTCATAACAGTAGTTTGCTTTATGTCATCAAGATACAGAGTCAGACAAGCCATGGCACATGGCTTAAACTCCTTAGCTAACAGACAAGGACAGAATTCTCCCCTTGGTTCAATCTGTGTCTTCTCCTCCTGTCACATGAAGTGACTGCTATAAAATGGATGCAGTATGCTTGTTCTTGTTTCAGCAATTTAATCCAGCTCCTAGCACTGGCAAAGATAAACTAAGATTTATAAAGGAAAAATAAAAATGCCTAAAATAGTAGTGATTCTTGTTCAGAAAAAAATTGCTTTACATGGGCGGAATGTTGAATATGGACCATGAACCTGATGTGTAAGCATGCTCAGTTGTTAAGTTGCATCTGACTCTTTGTGACCCCATGAACTATAGCCCACCAGGCTTCTCTGTCCATGGGATTCTCCAGTCAAGAATACTGAAGTGGTTTTCCATTTCCTTCTACAGGGGATCTTCCTGACCCAGAGATCAAACCTGTGTCTCCTATGTATCCAGATAGATGATGTGAAATTATCATCTCTGTTTTGTATAGAAACATGAAATGTTATTTGGTGAAATTAAGTGAGTTTCAGCCAGTGATGACACTAACTTATATTACAGTAATATTCTCAACTTTGAATTCACAACTCTTAAAAGTGCCTCTTTTACTAAGGCAGTAAGGGGCCCTACAGACAACTCAAATATGGACATAATAGGACCATTTCCAAGCCTGGATCACCAGATCCATGTCAGTCTGTGGCAAATTCTTTAGCATCCTGGCAAATGGTAAGGAGGGGACTGTATAGAAGAAACTTCTTAGATAAGGTTGAACTGAGCTGTTCAAGTGTGATCTGTTGTAATCTCTTTTAATCTGTTTCATGAACTATGTTCCAACAAAAGATTTACTCTGAGTAAAAATGTACAGTCTTAAACAAATGCACACAAAACTAGTTTAGAGGGAAAAAAACATACCATGTTATGAGAAACTGAGATTCAAGCCCTCCCTTCACTATATGATATTTACTGTCTTCTTTACTGTGAATGCTTCACTGGCACTAAAAACATTTACAGGAGCAAAACAAATGTAAAGAAGTTTCCATTTTTTTAAGGAAATGACTTTAACATTTGTGTTTCCAACTATTAGCAAAAACACAAATGTTCATAACAGTAGTTTGCTTTATGTCATCAAGATACAGAGTCAGACAAGCCATGGCACATGGCTTAAACTCCTTAGCTAACAGACAAGGACAGAATTCTCCCCTTGGTTCAATCTGTGTCTTCTCCTCCTGTCACATGAAGTGACTGCTATAAAATGGATGCAGTATGCTTGTTCTTGTTTCAGCAATTTAATCCAGCTCCTAGCACTGGCAAAGATAAACTAAGATTTATAAAGGAAAAATAAAATGCCTAAAATAGTAGTGATTCTTGTTCAGAAAAAAATTGCTTTACATGGGCGGAATGTTGAATATGGACCATGAACCTGATGTGTAAGCATGCTCAGTTGTTAAGTTGCATCTGACTCTTTGTGACCCCATGAACTATAGCCCACCAGGCTTCTCTGTCCATGGGATTCTCCAGTCAAGAATACTGAAGTGGTTTTCCATTTCCTTCTACAGGGGATCTTCCTGACCCAGAGATCAAACCTGTGTCTCCTATGTATCCAGATAGATGATGTGAAATTATCATCTCTGTTTTGTATAGAAACATGAAATGTTATTTGGTGAAATTAAGTGAGTTTCAGCCAGTGATGACACTAACTTATATTACAGTAATATTCTCAACTTTGAATTCACAACTCTTAAAAGTGCCTCTTTTACTAAGGCAGAAAGGGGGCCCTACAGACAACTCAAATATGGACATAATAGGACCATTTCCAAGCCTGGATCACCAGATCCATGTCAGTCTGTGGCAAATTCTTTAGCATCCTGGCAAATGGTAAGGAGGGGACTGTATAGAAGAAACTTCTTAGATAAGGTTGAACTGAGCTGTTCAAGTGTGATCTGTTGTAATCTCTTTTAATCTGTTTCATGAACTATGTTCCAACAAAAGATTTACTCTGAGTAAAAATGTACAGTCTTAAACAAATGCACACAAAACTAGTTTAGAGGGAAAAAAACATACCATGTTATGAGAAACTGAGATTCAAGCCTTGCCTTCACTACTCATTAGCTGCATGATCTTGTTCAGGTCACTTAATATATCTGGGGCTAAGTTATCTCATATATTAAAGAGATTTAGTCACTAACCATCTAACATAAAACAACCAACCATTTATAGAATAGTTTCATTTGAAATAAAATAAAATTTTAAAATGTGATTCATTTTTTGTCGTTTCCAGTCTGGCGAAAGAAACGAAGTATATTAAAGCACATGTGTGCTCAGTCACTCAGTTGTGTCTGATTCTCTGTGATCCTATGCACTCTAGCCTGCCAGGTCCTCTGTCCATGGGGTTCTCCAGGAAAGAATATTGGAGTGGATTGCCATTTCCTTCTTCAATGTAAATATGCAACTATGCTCAGATCAGGAAGGAGAAATACACAGATTCTGAGTATCTAAAGCAGAGGAATTAGTCCAGTGAGGAAAGTCATAAAAAGTCTCCCACACTGCCACTTGCACTCCAGGGAAAAGATCTTCAGCTGATATTTGAAGGATAAATATCCTACTTTGATAAAACCTATTTTAGATTTTCCCACTGTAGCTCTGATTCTGTCATACGTACATATGTACACACACACGCACACACACACACAAATTGCTTCAAATTCTGTAGTAACTCCTCACTCAGATAAGGTCATTTATAATAGTTAGCATGACCCTCCATTGGCATTACTGACATTTTGAAGCAGATAACACTCTGTAGTGAGGAACCTATTCTGTGCATTGTAGAATGCTTAGCAAGTCTTCCTTCATTTTACCCACTAGATGCCACTAGCACTGCCCCTCAGCTGCAACCAACAAAGGTGTGTTCAGACATTGCCAAATTTCCTGTGTGGAGCAAAGTCACCCTCAGTTGAAAGCTTCTTCTCCAGAATAGGCTGGACTGGAGGAAGGCCAATATATACATTGAGAAGATAAATTATGAGAATATGGTAGTGCTCCAAGGCAAGTGATGACCAAGGGCAGTGATGGAAATAAAGAGAAGTGAACTGAATTGAATGCTATTTAGGATGTAAAACTGACAAGGCTAGATAATGGATCGAAACTGAGGTTTGAGAGAAAGACAGTTTCATTTTTCTCATTCTTCTTTCTGGCATACACAACTAAATGAGTTGTGGTATGATTAAATAATGTGAGAACACCAGAAGCAGCCTGGTTTGACAGGAAAAAATAGCCCATGGTTTGGGTACCAACATGTCCAAAAGGCAAATTGCATTTGCAGGCCTGGCACTTAGTGGAGAGGTCTTAATGAACAAGTAATTTGTAAGTCATCTATCTTACAGTGGTAATTGAAGCAGTGGTTCTTCAAGTGCGATGAGGAAAACATCTAGAATCAAACCTTAAAAAATGCTGACATTTAGTATTAGGGCAGAGGAGTAATGCCAGACAAAAAATGTTAGAAGACAGTTAGAAGGGAGGAATACCTTTAACAATATTAAATTTTTACTGAGAGTATAAATTAGGTATAAACTCCAACACACACTGTGAGTTAAGCAACATGGATATAAACTGTAGAACAAAGCTGTTTTGGTGAAGGGAGAAAGCTGGAAGCCAGATTGAAGTGTAGGTAAAGGGTTGATTGAGAGTTAGTGGGTGAAGATAATTTCTTGTATAGTTTAAAAGTGAAGGGGAGAAACAGAGCAGTAACTTGAGAAATGTGTTTTGTTTATTTTTGTGGTGAAGAGAGAGACTTGCACATGTTGAAAAGTTAGTTGAATGGATTAAGTGAGACAGAGAGGCTGTCTGTGTTGCAGAGAGGAGAAAAAATCAATGATGCCAAATTCCTGAGAGGTGTAAGAAGATGGGATCCAAAGCATGGGATCAAATATAACACAAGGATACAGCATTCTGGTTGTTACTGAGGGGAAAGAAGGTGAAATTAATACAGTTATATATACTCTGTAGGCTTGATAACTTGAAGATAAGAATATCCCAATCTGAGATCACATAGTCACAGAAAACTAACCAAACTGATCATATAGATCACAGTCATGTATAACTAAATGACACCATGATCCATGCCATGTAGGGTCACCCAAGATGGAAGGATCCTGGTGGAGAGTTCTGACAAAATGTGGTCCACTGGAGAAAGGAATGGCAAACCACTTCAGTATTCTTGTCTTGTGAACCCCATAAACAGTATGAAAAGGCAAAAAGATATGATACTGAAAGATGAACTCCCCAAGTCAGTAGGTGTCCAAAATGCTACTGGAGAAGAACAGAGAAAGAGCTCCAGAAGGGATGAAAAGTCTGAGCAGGAGCAGAAACAATGCCCAGTTATGGATAGGTCTGGTAGTTAAAGTAAAGTCTAATGCTGCAAAGAACAATATTGCAGAAGAACTTGGAATTTTAGATTCATGAATCAATGTAAATTGGATACGGTCAAACATGAGATGGCAAAAATGAACATTGACATTTTAGGAATCAGTGAATTAAAATCGACAGGAATGGGCAAATTTAAATCAGATGACAATTACATCTAGAACTGTGGACAAGAATACCTTGGAAGAAACGGAGTAGCCTTCATAGCCAACAAAAGAGTTCAAAATGTAGTATTTGGGTGCGATCTCAAAAATGACAAAATGATCTCAGTTTGTTTCCAAGGAAACCATTCAATATCACAGTAATCCAAGTCTGTGCCCCAACCACTAATGTTGAAGAAGCTGAAGTTGAGTGGTTCTATGAAGACCTACAAGATCTCCTAGAACTAACACCAAAAAAAAGATGTCCTTTTCATCACTGTGGACTGGAATGCAAACATAGGATGTCAAGAGATACCTGGAGTAACAGGCAAGTTTGGTTTTGGAGTACAAAACTAAACAAGGCAAAGACTAACAAGAGTTTTGCCAATAGAACACATTGGTCATAGCAAACACCCTCTTCCAACAACACAAGAGACAACTCTACACTTGACCATCACCAGACAGTCAATACCGGCATCAGATTGATTATATTCTTTGCAGTCAAAGATGGAGAAGCTCTATACAGTCAGCAAAAATAACACCTGTAGGTGACTGTGACTCAGATCATGAACTCCTTATTGCAAAATTCAGACTTAAATTGAAGAAAGTAGGGAAAACCACTAGGCCATTCAGATATGACCTAAATCAAATCCCTATGATTACATTGTGGAAGGGGCAAATAGAGTCAAGAGATTAGATCTGATAGACAGAGTGCCTGAATAACTAAGGATGGAAGTTCATTACATTGTACAGGAGGCAGTGACGAAAACCATCTTCAAGAAAAAGAGGCAAAATGGTTGTCTGAGGAGGCCTTACAAATAGCTGAATAAAGAAGATATGCAAAAGGTAAAGGAAAAAATGAAAGATGCATCCATCTGAATGCAGAGTTCCAGAGAATAGCAAGGAGGGATAAGAAAGCCTTCTTAAATGAACAAGGCAAAGTCATAGAAGAAAATAACAGAATGGGAAAGACTAGAGATCTCTACAAGAAAATTAGAGATACCAAGGGAACATTTTATGCAAAGATGAGCATGACAATGTACAAAAACAGTATGAACCTAACAGAAGCAGAAGATATTAAGAAGAGGTAGAAAGAATACACAGAAGAACTGTACAAAAAAAAAGATCTTAATGAGTTGCATGACCACAGTGGCGTGATCACTCACCTAGAGCCACACACCTTAAAGTGTGATGTCAAGTGGGCCCTAGGAAGAATTACTACAAACAAAGATAGAGAGGGTGATGGAATTCCAGCTGAGCTATTTCAAATATTAAAAGGTGACACTATCAAAGTGCTGTACTCAATATGCCAGCAAATTTGGAAAACCCAGCAGTGGCCTCAGGACTGAAAAAGGTCAGTCTTTATTCCAGTCCCAAAGAAGGACAATGCCAAAGAATGTTCAACCTATCACACAATTGCACTCATTTACTGGCAAAGTCATGCCCCAAATCCTCCAAACTAGGCTTCAGTGGTACATGAACTAAGAACTTCCAGATATGCAGGCTGGATTTAGAGAAGGAAAAGGAACCAGAGCTCAAACTGTCAACATCAACTGGATCATTGAAAGAGTAAAGGAAAACATGTCCTTCTGCTTCATTGACTCCACTTAAGCCTTTCACTGTGTGGATCACAACAAATTGTGGAAAATTCTCAAAGAGATGGGAATATCAGACCATTTTACTTGCCTCCTGTGAAACCTGTGTACAGGATAAGAAGTGACAGTTAGAACTGGACATAGAAAAATTGACTGGTTCCAACTGGGAAAGGAGTACGTCAAAGCTGTATACTGTCACCCTGCTTATTTGACTTAGATGCAGAGTACATCATGAGAAATACTGGTCTGAATGAAGCACAAGCTAGAATCAAGGTTGCCGGGAGAAATATCAATAATCTCAGGTATGCAGATGACACCACCCTTATAACAGAAACAAGAGAGGGACTAAAGAGCCTTTTGATGAAGGTTAAAGAGGAGAGTGAAAAAGCTGGCCTAAAATTCAACATTCAAAAAATAATGATCATGGCATCTGGTCCCATCACTTCATGGCAAATAGAAGGACAACCAATGGAAAGAGTGACAGACTTTATTTTCTTGGGCTTCAAAATGACTGGGGATGGTGACTGCAGTCATTAAATTAAAAGACACTTGCTCCTTGGAAGAGAAGCTCTGACAAACCTAGACAGCATACTCAAAAGCAGAGACATTACTTTGCTGACAAAAGTCCGTATAGTCAAAGCTATGTTTTTTCCAGTAGGTATGTATGAGTGTGAGAGTTGGACCATAAAGAAGGCTGAGTGCCAAAGAATTAATGTCTTTGAACTGTGGTGCTGGAGAAGACTCTTGAGAGTTTCTTGGACTGCAAAGAGATCAAACTGGTTAATCCTAAAGGAATTGAACCCTGAATATTCATTGGAAGGTATGATTCTTAAGCTGAAGCTCCAATACTTTGTCCACCTGATGGGAAGAGACGACTCATAGGAAAAGACCCTGATACTAGGAAAAATAGAAGGCAAATGGAAAAGGGGACGACAGAGGACGTGATGGTTGGGGTGGTTGGATGGCACCACTGGCTGAATGGACATGAATTTGAGAAAACTCGGGGAGATCATAGAGGACAGGGAAACCTGGTATGCTATAGTCCATGGGGTTGCAAACAGTTGGACATAGTTGAGTGAATGACTTGAACTGAACTGAATCTGAGATTGCCTGTTTTCTCTGTTAGGATGTGAGTTCTAATAAAAGTGGGAAGTATAATGAGAAACAATGAAGGAAGTTTAATTTCATTGCTGTGAGATACGAGGAAGTAAGATGACCAGACAGAATTGACCAGGCCTAATGCCAAACTGGGTGCCCATTTGAGGTTGATGATATCAAGTTTACAGGCTACTATTAGACACTGTCGAGTGGCTGTCTGAAAAGTCTCCTCAGTTCTACTTTCCAGCAATGACAAAGTGAACAGTTGCTGATTTCAGCCAGGTAGAGGTTTTGTGAGGGGAAACAAGAAAAGGTGAATTGTAGGGTGGGCTAATGTGTGGGAGGGGAGAAGTTTAAGGATATTTAGGCTACCATCAAGAGAAATAAGATTTAAGTGATGCCATGGGATGTAAGGGAAGATGTAGATCAAAAGGGAAGGAAGTAAATAAGGATGGATCAGAAGACAGAAAAAGGATCAACTGACTAGAATCCTGTTGAATTTATAGAACACTTGTACTGTGACTACATGGTGAAGCAAATGGGAAAGAAATGCAAATGAGCTATTTCCTTGAATGATTTGGGAAGTAGAACAGTTACAGTTGCTAGGATCTAGTTGTGACCATGAAAATGGAAGCTAAGTTGGAGTAGAGAAGAATGTTGTTAAATAGGAGGAAAGCTGGGAACTTATTGGCTATTATTTCTCAGATTAACAGGAAGGTTTGGAAGGTTGAGAAATAATGTAAATTAAGTTTCAACAACCCTGGCAAACAAGGAAACCTTAACTGAAATTTAATAAATAACAATAACAAAGAGGGGGACAAAAGGATACACCATGGACCTCAGATGATCTGAGTTTTCAACAAGAGAGTGGGAAAGGAGTGGCCAAAAGGAACAATGGCCTCAAAATACACAAGGAGGAGGATTCAGGGATGGTGATTTTTCAGGGGGCAAACTTCTGTTAAGACAAGAAAGTAGAGAAAGCACTTGCAGGAGACGTAGAGGGTGCAGAGGATGTTGCTGATGATGGAACAGTAGCTCCAGAAGTGCTGGTAGAAGCTCTGACTTAAATAATGTCTAAATAAAGTCTCTCAGTAATGCTTACAATCTTTTCTAGCTTTAAAACACCTTGAAACCAGCAAAGCCACGAAAGGAGAAATTTAAGCCTAAAAGAGAATGAGAACCTTTTTTTTAAAAAATGTATATACATTTATTTATTTAACATAATGTATAATTATTATCTTAGAAGATATATATATATATATGTATATATATATATATGTTATATGTTATATTATATATATGTTAAAATACAAGAATGGAAAATGTCAACTTTTCATCACAATCTAGCATCTACTTTCCAAGAGACCATATAGCTATCTATACAAGATCACCTAAAATGGTCAGAAAACCTTGCCAGGCATTTCGTAGGAAAGTGGTTTGCTTTATTACTACATATTTTTCTCTCAGTAAGGATATTTAGGCTACCATCAAGAGAAATAAGATTTAAGTGATGCCATGGGATGTAAGGGAAGATGTAGATCAAAAGGGAAGGAAGTAAATAAGGATGGATCAGAAGACAGAAAAAGGATCAACTGACTAGAATCCTGTTGAATTTATAGAACACTTGTACTGTGACTACATGGTGAAGCAAATGGGAAAGAAATGCAAATGAGCTATTTCCTTGAATGATTTGGGAAGTAGAACAGTTACAGTTGCTAGGATCTAGTTGTGACCATGAAAATGGAAGCTAAGTTGGAGTAGAGAAGAATGTTGTTAAATAGGAGGAAAGCTGGGAACTTATTGGCTATTATTTCTCAGATTAACAGGAAGGTTTGGAAGGTTGAGAAATAATGTAAATTAAGTTTCAACAACCCTGGCAAACAAGGAAACCTTAACTGAAATTTAATAAATAACAATAACAAAGAGGGGGACAAAAGGATACACCATGGACCTCAGATGATCTGAGTTTTCAACAAGAGAGTGGGAAAGGAGTGGCCAAAAGGAACAATGGCCTCAAAATACACAAGGAGGAGGATTCAGGGATGGTGATTTTTCAGGGGGCAAACTTCTGTTAAGACAAGAAAGTAGAGAAAGCACTTGCAGGAGACGTAGAGGGTGCAGAGGATGTTGCTGATGATGGAACAGTAGCTCCAGAAGTGCTGGTAGAAGCTCTGACTTAAATAATGTCTAAATAAAGTCTCTCAGTAATGCTTACAATCTTTTCTAGCTTTAAAACACCTTGAAACCAGCAAAGCCACGAAAGGAGAAATTTAAGCCTAAAAGAGAATGAGAACCTTTTTTTTAAAAAATGTATATACATTTATTTATTTAACATAATGTATAATTATTATCTTAGAAGATATATATATATATATGTATATATATATATATGTTATATGTTATATTATATATATGTTAAAATACAAGAATGGAAAATGTCAACTTTTCATCACAATCTAGCATCTACTTTCCAAGAGACCATATAGCTATCTATACAAGATCACCTAAAATGGTCAGAAAACCTTGCCAGGCATTTCGTAGGAAAGTGGTTTGCTTTATTACTACATATTTTTTCTCTCAGTATGGATCCATGTGTGAAGAAGTCGCTGAGCTGGGAGGGGATGGAAGATGTACATGAACTAATGAGAATGTTTGGACTTGTCTATATTTAAAGATCTGTGCTTATGTACCTTCTCAAACTCAGTGGGTCTTGCCTTTAGAGAAATAAAAAATAAAAAAGAAATTTTATGCCTTCATAAAGAAAAGGCCAGAAAGAAAGTGAAATTATCAAAATGTGACAGACAAGAAATCTCCCTCTATGTATTAAAAATATAATTTCCCTCATAACTCAGTACAGCCTTCTCTACAAAGTTCCTTCAGTCATTCCGTTCTATAAACCTCTTTCACTTATTCAAACTATTTTTGGACATTTCGTATGTCTCAAGCATTGCTCTAGGCACTGTGAATACCAAGATGATTAAAATGGAGGTTGGGTCCTCAGAAACTTACAGTCTAGTGACAGATAAAATATATTAATTGACCCTTATAATGCAAAAAGGAGTCTATAATAATCAGGAAATAACAGGCATCAGGGACACACAGAGGGAAGATTCCTTTCAGATGTGGTCAGAGAGCACTTCCTAAAAAAGGTTATGTCAGAGCTGACCCACAGGCTGGAGTTGAACTCCATACTGTAGGCAGCAGGAATCCTTGAAAGTGAATGAAGTAGGGGTGACAAGATTAGATTCATATTTTACATAAACATACCTGTCAGTTCTATGAGAACTATATAATGGAATAAGATGACAATATCTTGTTTAGTGAGTCTAGTAAACAAATTATTAGAATTTCTACTTGAGGGACACAGCAAGCCTATCATAGCACAGTGGAAAGGGAAGTAGAAAGAGAGCACATTAAAACATATTTATGAATAAAATTAGTAATTTGCAGGTTAAAGGAAAGAGAAGGAAATGGCAACTCACTCCAGTATTCTTGCCTGGAAAATTCCATGGATGGAGAAGCCTGGCAAGCTACAGTCCATGGAGATCTCAAATAATATATCTATATCTATATCTATCTATGTATATGTGTATATATATATATATATATATATATATACATACAGACACACACACACTCATATATATAGGGCTTCTCTGATAGCTCAGTGGTGAGGACTCTGCTTGCAATGTGGGAGAATCCAGATCCTGTCCTTGAGTCGGGAAGATATCCCTGGAGGGGGGAATGGCAACCCACTCCAGTATTCTTGCCCGGAGAATTCCATGGACTGAGGAGTCTGACAGGGGGTCACACAGAGTCGGACACAACTGAAGTGATGAAGCAGCAGCAGACTAAAGGAAGTAGATGAGTAAATAAAGCCTAGTGTAACTCACAGATACTCTAATTTGGATGGTTCCATGAAACTAATAAAACAGAATGAATCCCTTCTTTAAAACAATTAGTGCCTCAGAGAAGTTAAGGTCATTTTCAGGTTTACTTCCAGACACATCACAAATCATGAGGCGATCTAGGAGGAATCCTGAGGGATAAAACATATATCACCCTCACAGTTTGGATGGAAGTCACGGGGGAATCACACATACATTCTCTTCTCTTTCTCCCAATACATATTTCACACATGAAAGTGAAATTGAACTTTTCCATTAAAATACTGATGAAAACATTTTGTTTTAAAAACAACATTTGGTTTTATTTCACCTTAAAATTGACGTCTAGGTTTCATTTTTGAGGGGTTAGTAGGTACAGCCCGCTATGTGAATTACATTTTTGACATGGTGAATATTGGTTTTCCATGAGACATCTAGATGAAGATATCTAGGAGGCAGCTGGATCTATCAAAAGAGAAGTCTGTGCTAGAGAGAAAAATTTCAGATTCACTAGCAGTAAGGTGATAGTTATAACAGTAAAAGTGTATTAAATTTCCCAATCAGAGTATGTAGAATAAGTTCAGACAGCTGAGAAAGAACCTCACTGACATTCAGGAAACAGTCAAAGGAAAACCTTCCGGGGAAGGCAAGAGAGGAGAAACAGGAGCAGGCCACTCTCATCCACATGGTGCCTTGTATGAATCAGAACGTGCCTCCTCTCCAAGATGCATTATTCCATCTGTCAGAAACTTATCATAATACATTGATTTTGTTAGACCAGAACATGTTACTGCCACCTGCTGGAAAATACCACAACAGACAACATTACTTTTGCTTGTGCTGGGCACCTCTTTCCCTAGATGTGCCACTTTGAGCAGATTACAACCAGCACAACTCTATGTGGCTGCCAAGAAGCAGTCAATGAAGAGTGAAAGTTGTGAGAGCCAGGGATGCATGCATTTTCAGTGCAGCAGCAGGGAGCTTAGAGAAAACAATGAAAAATATTTCCTGGTTTAGGCAATTAGGAGGTGACCTAGGTAAAAGCTATTCTGGTAGAAGAGGGTTGATTTGTGAAGAACTGACAATGAGAAAAACATGATATAAGTATCTACATTAATTCTGATGAATTTGAGTAATAGTAACAATAGTAATGACAAAAACAGCTAGAAAGTATGAAACACTTGTTACATTGTAAGCATTGCATGTGTATACACTCATATAAGTCTCATCTCAACTCTATGAGAAGGTAAGTTTATCCCCACTTTAGAGATGATGAAACTGAGGTTCATAGGAGGGAGTACAGTGAAAAGATACAGACGGTGAGGGTGACATAGATGTGTGGGAAGCTGGAAGGAGATCACAGCTTTGTGCTTCCATGGTCTTTCCCATCTCTGCAGAGAACTCATGACAGGATGTGTGAGAGGAGGCAGAGGGCTGTTTTCCTAGTAGACACAATTTGGATTCAGAAGGCCTAATCCACTATCAGGCTCTTCTATTAAGAATAAAGCTACATTGGCTAACTCTTAATATCAATGAGCCTCAGGTTCCTCAGCAGAGAAATGAAGACAACTTGCCGTCTACCCTATTTTCACACTATTTTAATAAAGAATGTCACAAAGCAGCAACAGCATCCTTCATCTGCATACATTATTACCTTCCCCTCCCTTGTCAACCTTGCCAAGAAAAGTAAGGTCTGTGTCTCTGCTTCTTTGAATCAGGCTAGGTCTTGTGACAGTTTTGCCAGTGGTTATGGCAGGTGTGCTTACAACTGAAAATACTGTGGAGCAAAAGGCCCTTGCAAATGAAATGCGGGGGGGGGGGAGCAAGAGGAAGTCCTCTCCAAGATGCATTATTCCATCTGTCAGAAACTTATCATAATACATTGATTTTGTTAGACCAGAACATGTTACTGCCACCTGCTGGAAAATACCACAACAGACAACATTACTTTTGCTTGTGCTGGGCACCTCTTTCCCTAGATGTGCCACTTTGAGCAGATTACAACCAGCACAACTCTATGTGGCTGCCAAGAAGCAGTCAATGAAGAGTGAAAGTTGTGAGAGCCAGGGATGCATGCATTTTCAGTGCAGCAGCAGGGAGCTTAGAGAAAACAATGAAAAATATTTCCTGGTTTAGGCAATTAGGAGGTGACCTAGGTAAAAGCTATTCTGGTAGAAGAGGGTTGATTTGTGAAGAACTGACAATGAGAAAAACATGATATAAGTATCTACATTAATTCTGATGAATTTGAGTAATAGTAACAATAGTAATGACAAAAACAGCTAGAAAGTATGAAACACTTGTTACATTGTAAGCATTGCATGTGTATACACTCATATAAGTCTCATCTCAACTCTATGAGAAGGTAAGTTTATCCCCACTTTAGAGATGATGAAACTGAGGTTCATAGGAGGGAGTACAGTGAAAAGATACAGACGGTGAGGGTGACATAGATGTGTGGGAAGCTGGAAGGAGATCACAGCTTTGTGCTTCCATGGTCTTTCCCATCTCTGCAGAGAACTCATGACAGGATGTGTGAGAGGAGGCAGAGGGCTGTTTTCCTAGTAGACACAATTTGGATTCAGAAGGCCTAATCCACTATCAGGCTCTTCTATTAAGAATAAAGCTACATTGGCTAACTCTTAATATCAATGAGCCTCAGGTTCCTCAGCAGAGAAATGAAGACAACTTGCCGTCTACCCTATTTTCACACTATTTTAATAAAGAATGTCACAAAGCAGCAACAGCATCCTTCATCTGCATACATTATTACCTTCCCCTCCCTTGTCAACCTTGCCAAGAAAAGTAAGGTCTGTGTCTCTGCTTCTTTGAATCAGGCTAGGTCTTGTGACAGTTTTGCCAGTGGTTATGGCAGGTGTGCTTACAACTGAAAATACTGTGGAGCAAAAGGCCCTTGCAAATGAAATGCGGGAGAGAAGAGGAAGAGAGGAGAGAGGGAGGTTTCAAGCAGCATGGATGCTCAGAAGTGCAATTGAAGAATCTATGTAGTTTCAGTCCTAGTCTCCCTGAATGCTCACTTTCTGAATACTTTCTTTCAGAGATCATTCCTATGCTTTGAAAAGCTCAAGCTACTTGGTTAGATCTCCCAGGCCATAGGAGAAGCAGCAACTTGCAGTGTGTGGGGGGCCCTCTTGGTTGTTTAGTGCTGTGGACACATACAGCCTCAGCCCAAGTTACAGTACATAAGACAGTCTGAGGAAGATCTGCACAGTTGAGTCAAGCCAACCAACACAACCATGCCAGATAAAATTAAATTATATGAAGTCACTAGATTTGAGGACTGGTTTGTTGTGTAGTAATAAATAACCAGAAAATACAGCCTCACACATTCTATTTCCTATTGTTCAGCTTCTGTGGCCCTCATTTTTCTACTCAAAAATAAGAAAATGGAGAAGAGATACTCTCCTTGAAAAAATGCTACAGGCCAGAATTTCCTGAATATTACTTTATGTCAAATGTTCTGCTCTATATTCATATTTTTATTTGATACTTTAAAGAATAAGGTAGTTACCTTTATCTTTCTAATATTTGTCAGAGGTATTTATTTTTTTAGCCATGCCACTGGCATGTAAGATATTAGTCTCCCAACCAAGGATCAAATTTGTGTCCCCTGCAGTGGAAATACAGAGTCTTAACCCTGGATCACCAGGGAATTCCTGGCAGCAACTTCTGTTTTACAGTAAAGAAATAAAGCTAGAGAGCTTAAGTAACTTAAGAAAACCCAGTCCAAAATGGCAGTTTTAAGGGGTGATTTTCATACCCTAGCTTAAGAATAAAGCTACATTGGCTAACTCTTAATATCAATGAGCCTCAGGTTCCTCAGCAGAGAAATGAAGACAACTTGCCGTCTACCCTATTTTCACACTATTTTAATAAAGAATGTCACAAAGCAGCAACAGCATCCTTCATCTGCATACATTATTACCTTCCCCTCCCTTGTCAACCTTGCCAAGAAAAGTAAGGTCTGTGTCTCTGCTTCTTTGAATCAGGCTAGGTCTTGTGACAGTTTTGCCAGTGGTTATGGCAGGTGTGCTTACAACTGAAAATACTGTGGAGCAAAAGGCCCTTGCAAATGAAATGCGGGAGAGAAGAGGAAGAGAGGAGAGAGGGAGGTTTCAAGCAGCATGGATGCTCAGAAGTGCAATTGAAGAATCTATGTAGTTTCAGTCCTAGTCTCCCTGAATGCTCACTTTCTGAATACTTTCTTTCAGAGATCATTCCTATGCTTTGAAAAGCTCAAGCTACTTGGTTAGATCTCCCAGGCCATAGGAGAAGCAGCAACTTGCAGTGTGTGGGGGCCATCTTGGTTGTTTAGTGCTGTGGACACATACAGCCTCAGCCCAAGTTACAGTACATAAGACAGTCTGAGGAAGATCTGCACAGTTGAGTCAAGCCAACCAACACAACCATGCCAGATAAAATTAAATTATATGAAGTCACTAGATTTGAGGACTGGTTTGTTGTGTAGTAATAAATAACCAGAAAATACAGCCTCACACATTCTATTTCCTATTGTTCAGCTTCTGTGGCCCTCATTTTTCTACTCAAAAATAAGAAAATGGAGAAGAGATACTCTCCTTGAAAAAATGCTACAGGCCAGAATTTCCTGAATATTACTTTATGTCAAATGTTCTGCTCTATATTCATATTTTTATTTGATACTTTAAAGAATAAGGTAGTTACCTTTATCTTTCTAATATTTGTCAGAGGTATTTATTTTTTTAGCCATGCCACTGGCATGTAAGATATTAGTCTCCCAACCAAGGATCAAATTTGTGTCCCCTGCAGTGGAAATACAGAGTCTTAACCCTGGATCACCAGGGAATTCCTGGCAGCAACTTCTGTTTTACAGTAAAGAAATAAAGCTAGAGAGCTTAAGTAACTTAAGAAAACCCAGTCCACAGAACATAATGTGCTAGATTTTCATCTCAAATGCTGGTGTGTCTGATTTTTAGTTGATAGTTTTAATTGCTACATAAACCTGTCTTCCTAGTGTAACTTATTAATCAATCACTCAAACTGAAATAATATGAATTAGAATGGGATGATAGGCTAAATATCAACACCTTTACAGGAAAAATGGGTCTCACTCTTCCTTATACCTTTGGTAGCATTGTGCCTTATACACTGTAGGCATTTAACAAATGTTGGGTGAATTTTTTAAATCTCATGATTTTTTATATTCACATGGCACCTAGGAACAGACATAAATAAAATAAGCAAATTCAATAACTAGATGGGGGAAAGCATGATGACTATGACAAGATACTGTACACATTCTATCGCATGCCATCACTCAAGAAGGGTTCAAAGAAACTATGGCTAACTTCCTCATTTAACCACACTTGATAGATAATTTCAACATTGCGTTAATCAGGTGAGTTAACTTGGCTTCATGATTTTCCAGTAAATTCTCAGTAACTTTTCATCTAGAACCTTTTATTATGGCTCCCCCATGTTAGCTGTCCCTCTGGCTGTTCTCAGAAGTGTTTCCTAAATCATCTCTGTTCTTTCTGCTTCTCCATCTGTGTTCATACATGTTTGTCTAAGGGAGCACTCTCCCCAACACCCCTACTTAGCATATTTCCTACAGCAATTCCAACCATCTTTTCTTTTTTTTTTTTTAATTTTGGTCTCTTTTATTGGTTATTTATTTATTTATTTTCATCCATCTTTAGTCTTTGGTCTGTGTGGGCCTCCCGTTGCAGTGGCCTCTCTCCTTGCAGAGCACCAGCTCTAGGCACATGTGCTCCAAGAACGCTGGCTCCTAATTGAACACACCAGGTCAGCCTCTCCGCGGCATGTGGGATCTTCCCGGGCCAGGGATCGAACTGGTGCCCCTTGCACTGCAAGGCAGACTCTTTACCCGCTGGACCACCAGGGAAGCCTTCCAACCATCTTTTCACACGAGGGTTAAATGGCTGTTGCTTCAAGAATCTTTCCTCTAAGGCCAGAGTGGAAAGTAATTCCTCCCACATCAGAACCAGGAATTCCTGGCAGCAACTTCTGTTTTACTAAAAAGGGGCTTAAGTAACTTAAGAAAACCCAGTCCACAGAACATAATGTGCTAGATTTTCATCTCAAATGCTGGTGTGTCTGATTTTTAGTTGATAGTTTTAATTGCTACATAAACCTGTCTTCCTAGTGTAACTTATTAATCAATCACTCAAACTGAAATAATATGAATTAGAATGGGATGATAGGCTAAATATCAACACCTTTACAGGAAAAATGGGTCTCACTCTTCCTTATACCTTTGGTAGCATTGTGCCTTATACACTGTAGGCATTTAACAAATGTTGGGTGAATTTTTTAAATCTCATGATTTTTTATATTCACATGGCACCTAGGAACAGACATAAATAAAATAAGCAAATTCAATAACTAGATGGGGGAAAGCATGATGACTATGACAAGATACTGTACACATTCTATCGCATGCCATCACTCAAGAAGGGTTCAAAGAAACTATGGCTAACTTCCTCATTTAACCACACTTGATAGATAATTTCAACATTGCGTTAATCAGGTGAGTTAACTTGGCTTCATGATTTTCCAGTAAATTCTCAGTAACTTTTCATCTAGAACCTTTTATTATGGCTCCCCCATGTTAGCTGTCCCTCTGGCTGTTCTCAGAAGTGTTTCCTAAATCATCTCTGTTCTTTCTGCTTCTCCATCTGTGTTCATACATGTTTGTCTAAGGGAGCACTCTCCCCAACACCCCTACTTAGCATATTTCCTACAGCAATTCCAACCATCTTTTCTTTTTTTTTTTTTAATTTTGGTCTCTTTTATTGGTTATTTATTTATTTATTTTCATCCATCTTTAGTCTTTGGTCTGTGTGGGCCTCCCGTTGCAGTGGCCTCTCTCCTTGCAGAGCACCAGCTCTAGGCACATGTGCTCCAAGAACGCTGGCTCCTAATTGAACACACCAGGTCAGCCTCTCCGCGGCATGTGGGATCTTCCCGGGCCAGGGATCGAACTGGTGCCCCTTGCACTGCAAGGCAGACTCTTTACCCGCTGGACCACCAGGGAAGCCTTCCAACCATCTTTTCACACGAGGGTTAAATGGCTGTTGCTTCAAGAATCTTTCCTCTAAGGCCAGAGTGGAAAGTAATTCCTCCCACATCAGAACTCCTCCAGTATTTGCAGTCTCCTTGATGCCTTTCATTCTGCTTTGCACTCTAGTCATTTCTGACACATCTTGTTTTCCCCATTACACTGGCAGCTCATTAAGGACATGTTTATTCACTTTTATATCTCACATAGCATCTAACTTGCTGCTTTCCTTGAGTACTGCAGATGCTTACTAAATGCTTGTGGAATGGATTCAAATAACTTTTGAATTTTATATTCACATAAAAATTCAGAACTAAACACAATCTAGAAATGTCCAAAGAAGGTAAAGACATGTGAGATAGAGTGCAAGGTGCAAGTGTTAAAAAACAGGCTAACTCCTTTTGTGAGAGAAGGAAAAACAAAATCTGTACCCTACACATGACAACCCAAAACTTTACTGCCAGTACTTTAAAGTTATTCTTTTAGATACAACTCGCAAGTCGAATGCAAAAGTTTTCCACAATTAAAAAAAAATTAAAGTTAAATAAAGCCATGACATTTGAGGGAAACAATTGGGGTACTAAAATTATTGCTTATAAGCAAGAATATGTTTATTTTTATTCAAATGCTATTAAAAATTTTGCTTTTTAAAAATAGTTCATAAGTTATCATAGTATTTCCATTCCTCCTTCCAGTATGAGTTTAAATATTAAATAACAAAACAGAAGCTACCATTTTTTAGGGAAGAAAATGTACCAATATTTTTTATAATTTTCAAGTTGCTTTCATAAATCCTTATGGACTGTACAGCCATAAAGTCAATATAACCCTGTCACTCCTGCAGGCGCCTTTATCCTGAGTAGTCCTACAGTCTCCTATTCTACTACAGTGCACACAGATACCACTCCCAACCATGTTAGCTAACTGATTTCACTTCCTACTGGGCTTCCCTGGTGACTTAGATGGTAAAGAATTCGCCTGCAGGGCACGAGATCCAGGTTCCATACCTGGGCTGGGAAGATGCCCCTGGAGGAGGGCATGGCAATGCACTCTGTATTCTTGCCTGGAGAACCCCCATGGACAGAGGAGCCTGGTAGGTACAGTCCATGGGGTCGCAGAGTCAGACATGACTGAAGTGGCAGAGCACGCATGCATGCCCCCCTGTTATGGGCTGAACTGTATGACTCCTCCCTGCCCAATTGATACATTGAAGCCTTAATGTCCCTGTTGCTCAGAATGTGAGTGTATTTGGAGAGAAGGCCTTTAAAGAAGTGATTAAGTTAAAATGAGACCTTTAGGGTGGCCCTTATCCCGTCAGACTGGCATCCTTATAAGAAAAAGAAATCTCAATTCACTAATAGATACCAGGAGTGCACATGCAGAGGTATACCATGTGAGGAGGCAGCAAGAGTGTAGCCATGTGCAAGCCAAGGAGAGAGAGAGAGGCCTTGGAGATAATCAATCCCGCCAGTTAGTGGAGCTTGGAGTATGGTCCCCAAATTGTGAGAAAATAAAGTCCTGTTGTTTAAACCAGGCATCCTCAACCTCTGAGATCTAATGCATGATGATCTGAGGTGGAGTGACTGTAGTAATAATAGAAATAAAGTGTACAATAATTATAATGTGCTTATAGCATCCTTAAAGCATTCCACCTTCCCAGTCTCCCAGTCTGTGGAAAAATTGTCTTCCATGAAACTGGTCCCTGGTGCCAAAAGGTTAAGGACTGCTGATTTAAGGCACCCAGTTTGTGTATTTCTTATGGCAGCCCTAGAAAACTAATAGGAGAAGGAAATGGCAACCCACTACTCCAGTATTCTTGCTTGGAAAATTTGATGGACAGAGAAGCCTGGTGAGCTACAGTCCATGTGTGTCTGTCTATATATATATATGTGTACATGTGTATATATATATATATGGCTATGTATATATATGCATATCTATATAGGGCTATGTATATGTATATAGGGCTATGTGCATGCATATGTGTGTGTGTATATATACATATATATATATAGGGCTATATATATAGGGCTCAGTGGTGAGGAATCTGCTTGCAATGTGGGAGACCCAGATTCTGTCTCTGAGTTGGGAAGATACCCCTGGGGGAGGGCATGGCAACCCACTTCAGTATTCTTGCCTGGAGAATTCCATGGATGGAGGAGTCTGACCGGCTGCAGTCAGACTCAATGGATGAATTTAACAGAATAACTATTAAGTTGTAAGGCACACATGTGACATGCAGACACTTATCTCAGACAAAGCCACCGACAAAAGTTTTCCTAGCTATTTCATAACCTCCTTTTGGGGGGGCCCACTTGCATACATGATACAGAAGCCTTAATGTCCCTGTTGCTCAGAATGTGAGTGTATTTGGAGAGAAGGCCTTTAAAGAAGTGATTAAGTTAAAATGAGACCTTTAGGGTGGCCCTTATCCCGTCAGACTGGCATCCTTATAAGAAAAAGAAATCTCAATTCACTAATAGATACCAGGAGTGCACATGCAGAGGTATACCATGTGAGGAGGCAGCAAGAGTGTAGCCATGTGCAAGCCAAGGAGAGAGAGAGAGGCCTTGGAGATAATCAATCCCGCCAGTTAGTGGAGCTTGGAGTATGGTCCCCAAATTGTGAGAAAATAAAGTCCTGTTGTTTAAACCAGGCATCCTCAACCTCTGAGATCTAATGCATGATGATCTGAGGTGGAGTGACTGTAGTAATAATAGAAATAAAGTGTACAATAATTATAATGTGCTTATAGCATCCTTAAAGCATTCCACCTTCCCAGTCTCCCAGTCTGTGGAAAAATTGTCTTCCATGAAACTGGTCCCTGGTGCCAAAAGGTTAAGGACTGCTGATTTAAGGCACCCAGTTTGTGTATTTCTTATGGCAGCCCTAGAAAACTAATAGGAGAAGGAAATGGCAACCCACTACTCCAGTATTCTTGCTTGGAAAATTTGATGGACAGAGAAGCCTGGTGAGCTACAGTCCATGTGTGTCTGTCTATATATATATATGTGTACATGTGTATATATATATATATGGCTATGTATATATATGCATATCTATATAGGGCTATGTATATGTATATAGGGCTATGTGCATGCATATGTGTGTGTGTATATATACATATATATATATAGGGCTATATATATAGGGCTCAGTGGTGAGGAATCTGCTTGCAATGTGGGAGACCCAGATTCTGTCTCTGAGTTGGGAAGATACCCCTGGGGGAGGGCATGGCAACCCACTTCAGTATTCTTGCCTGGAGAATTCCATGGATGGAGGAGTCTGACCGGCTGCAGTCAGACTCAATGGATGAATTTAACAGAATAACTATTAAGTTGTAAGGCACACATGTGACATGCAGACACTTATCTCAGACAAAGCCACCGACAAAAGTTTTCCTAGCTATTTCATAACCTCCTGACCAAAGTGAGATTCATTCTTGAAATTCTGACTTTTGCAAACATGTTCCCTCTATGATTGCTTGCATTGCAGTAAATGTTATTAAGTTCTGGCATATTTTTAGGTCCTCAGGTGAAATGAACATATCCCTTATCTAGTTCTTGATGAGTTAGCACAAATTAAGGCACAAATTGCCATAGAATTCTCTGGCAAAAAGATTGAAAGCAAAAAGCTATAATTGCATAAACAGCATTGATCCTCAAGATCATCCTCCCTGTATTTAATTTTATAGTATATTTAACTTCTTTTCTATAATTCTAGGTTCACCAATAAAGACCATTCTTCCCTTGGGTTTTAGTTCTAGAATGATATAAAGGCATCTTGAATTTTATCTCTAAGTATGTGATGTATATACTAAAATTATCTCCAACATTTCTTCTTCAGAATTCCAGAAACAGATGTCATGGACCTTGGGAACAAGGGTTTGTCTCTTCTATCCTTCATCTTTTTGTCTTAGTGTTCTGTGTAAGTTAGGATTGGAGAAGACCTTCAGTAAGAAATGTTCTCTAAAATACAAATCAAAACTACAATGAGGGGGCTTCCCTGGTGGTCCAGTGGGTAAGGACACTGTCGTGCAGTGCAAGGGGTGTCGGTTCCATCCCTGGCCTGGGAAGATCCCATGTGCCGCAGAGCGACTGGACTGATGTGTCCAATTACCGAGCCGGAGCTCTGGAGCGCATGTGCCCAGAGCTGGCGCTCTGCGACAACAGAGGCCACTGTGATGGGAGGCCCATGTGGGGCAAAGAACAAAGATGAATGAAAATAGATAAATGAAAGACCAATAGAAGTGGCCCACCCTCCCCTCCTTCCTCCCCAACCCGTTCCCCCCAAAAAAAAACTTCAAAAAAAAAAAAAAAAATCTACAGTGACATATCACCTCACACCCGTCAGAATGGCCATCATCCACAAATCGACAGACAATAAATGCTGGAGAGGCTGCGGAGAAAAGGGAACACTCCTGCACTGCTGGTGGGAATGTAGATTGATACCACCTCTATGGAAGACACTCTGGAGATTTCTTAAAAAACTAAAAATAAAGCACCATAAGACCCAGCAATCCCACTCGTAGGCTTATACCCTGATGAAATTAAATCTGAAAGAAGCACCTGTACCCCAATGTTCATTACAGCTCTCTATACAATAGCTAGAACATGGAAGCAACCTAATGCCCATCGACGAACGAATGGATCCAAAAGCTCTGGTACATATATACAATGGAATACTACAGAGCTGTAAAAAGAAATGCAGAAGAATCAGTCCTAATGAGGTGGCTGGATCTAGAACCTATTATAAAAAGTGAAGTCAGTCAAAAAGAGAAGGACAAGAAATGTTCTCTTAAACCTCTAGGATTTCTATAAGCACCTACCAATCTTCACTATATTATCAAAGAATTTGATAAATATATTAATTCAAAAAGAGGCCTTTTGCTCACAATTGTCAACTATTGGGTAGGGACATACTGCAGGACTAAGGAGAGATCTGTCACTGGGACCTTGGATCTCCCTGCAGCCAGAGTCAGGTACTTTCAGATGATGCTCTCTGGTACCTGTGCTGTGCCAGAGAGGCTGGTGAGCCCGGACAGTCAAGCCAGCACTGTCCCAGCCTAGTAAACACTGTCATCTATACTTCCAGTGCTGGAAATATGTTGCTACTTAACTGTGGGTAGACCATCAACCTTTCCGATGCCTACTATGTTATTTCTCTGCAGAATCAGTCTGTTCCTCCTTGTCTCTCCTAGAACACACAAATGAGTATAAAAAACTCAGCATACATTCAGCTTCTTGGTGTGAACTCTTGTATTGTGCCCCATGCAGTGAGTTAGGTCTCATCATCTCTGCTTTCTAAGTGGAAGAAATTAAGTATAATTACAGTCTGGGTTCATAGCCCCATTTTTGGTTCGGTTCAAAATGAATACATCTAATGCCCCAGTCTTTTATTTTTTGCCCCAGAGTTTTAGAGAAAATATTCTGTGTGCCATTATTTAATATTCTTAGAAGAACTACTCTTCAGGGAGGGTAAAAGTGGATTCAGGTCTTGAATGCACATTTCTTCATTTCTTTAACCGATCTCATTTAGAAGCCAGGCATGTACATGATTATTTTGCTATTTGCTATTGACCTAACAAAAAGAATGCTGTGAAGGTATAAGAGGTATGTTTAGAAGTTCAGGGACGTTCCGCATGTGCAAAAGTAAATCATCTGGTTATCTGAGCTTTGAGTGGCAGGGCATATTATTATGTCCCTTCGTTTCATACCTCCTTCGATCCCATGTTCATCTGACTTGCTGTGTGCCTAAGAGAGCTTGTGGCACTTTATGCTCCAGGAAAAGTGAACACAAATTCCCTGGGATGCAGATTTTTAGCACTCTGCACCCTTATTTTCATGCTGGCATCCCATTTAGGCAGTCAATTTTCCATAAAAAGCAGAAATACCGCCTTTTTTTTTCCTTCTCAGTGAAGAATAAAATCCTACAGCTTACCCCCAGTTGCTCTCATCTTCTTAAATAGACCCCTAAAGTGCTTTATGATTATCTTTATTAGTTGGAGACTATATCCAGGCTTGAAATAATTCTAATGAAAAGAAAACTTCTATTAAAATATTCTAACTAGTTTCAATTGACCATATTACAGGCAATGGAAAATTCCCTAATGGCTAAATCCTTTAAACCTAATCTGCTTTAACACATTTTAAAACTGATGTGCCTTTTGAGATTTAGGTGGTAGCATGCGAAGTGTTTTCTTTTCCTAGTCTTATATTCACTTATCATTTCATTCTCTCTTAACTTTGTGAAAATGAGATAACCTAATACTACTCCCTAGAGCTGCATGAATGAGTTAAGAGAAAATTTTTGTATTCAAATTATCATTCTAAAAAATGCAAAAGAATAAAGTGGGGGAAATGTATACTTGTGTGGATGATGATCTAACAACGCTCAGAGTGAATCATTTATGTTTCCCAAGGAGTACAAAGTTCCTGACAGATAGAACATTCATAGGATTATACTGAGCTGGGGTGACAAGGTGGAAAATGGCTGGAAGCTACTCAGACCTGGGTTTAAATTTCAACTTCATCACTTCCTGGCTTAGTGAACTTGAGAAAATTATTTCACCTCTATGAGCATCCATTTCTTCCTGTGTAAAATTATGATAATATTGCTTACATTTTGGTGAATATGAAACATGGCATAGGGTAGAACAGGCATTCAACACCTGAGAGTTACCCCATAGGTATTTCAATACATGACTTTAACAATCATCAGTGAAATACTAAGAAGGAGATCAAGTTTTCAAAAGTCAAAGAGACACTTCAGAGAGGATTTCTTGGAGAGTTTATTTGATATTTGGCCATTAACTGTCTTCCAGATACTAAATTGCATATTCAGAAAAAAATGTGGTCCTCATAAGGTATAAATATTTATATTCATAGGCTAATTATGCCACATTGAGATTTCATTAAGAAGAGGGCCTAAGATACATGCTCTTATGTAGAAGCTTCTGACTATCCATGTTTTATAAGATAGAACCTTCTAATTATCAAAAAAAGATGGGCTTGTTATCTTCTTTCATCTCTTATGAGCTATGGGAACTTGATATATCATAAATTCCCTGTAATACTTTTTCTTTATCATAAATTGAGGGCAATTATTACTCAGATTTTCTATAGTGGATTAGAATAATTATTGAAAACAATGCCTATAAAACACCTTAAATGCTTTGGATGGAGTGTGCTCTTATTCCAAGTTTGAATTGTTCAGAATCAAGAAGCAGAAACACTGACACTTGTGAAGGTATAATATGCCCTGCCCTAACACCATTATTTGCAGTTCAGAGCGAATATCACACTCAACACTATGGAGGAACAGATGTCAAAGAAAGCTTGTGCACATCCTCCCTTCCTGGGGGATGGTGCTCTTCACTAGAAATAATACTGTGGAGTTCTGGGAAGCCAGATATGGCCCCAGAGAGAACAAGTTCATGGAGTGGCACTGAAGAAGTACAGCACACACCTCATCTTCTCTAAAGTTTTTCCTGGGAGAGTTCTCCTTTCTGCATTATTAGACTACAGATGGTCAAAAGAGTGTCTAGGGAAATCAGCCCCACTGTGACTGAGGTAAATCCTTTCAAAGATGCAGGGAAAAGTGGAAAGCATGCTTGCACTCTAAGATTTCTCATCTCTTAGGAACTCATTTTATAAATCCCTGTGAACAACACAACAAACTATTTTAAATATAGTAGCACAGAAGGGGAGGCTCTAAGTGAATTAGCCATATAACATTTTATGATGTTGAAAGGGAAAAGAGAACTCTTATAGGCCAATTAGATCAGCACTTTGCATGCGTGACAGACTGATGTTTAACATTTGCAGCAATGACAGAGAGAAGCAGAAACAAAATTGTCCTATAAATAAACTGCTGAACTTTAGCATGTGCCATATTAAGAAATTTTCAATCCTCTTAACTCAGAGACTGTGTGCTTTGAATTATAATTATTTCTATTTAGAACAATTGTGAGCATCATAAGTAAAATCCATTTGTTCATTTAGCTAATATATTTTCAACTAATTAATTTACTTTAATTGGAAGATAACTACTTTTACAATATTTTTATGGTGTTTGCAATACATCAACATAATTGGCCATAGGTATACACGTTTCTCCCCATCCTGAGGCCCCCTCCCATCTCCTCCCCACCCTATTCCTCTGAGTCATCCCAGCGCACTGGCTTTCAGTGCCCTGCTTCATGCACTGACCTTGAGCTGGACACCTATTTTACACATGGTAGTGCACATGTTTCAGTGCTATTCTCTCAAATCATCCTACCCTCACCTTCTCCCACAGAATCCAAAAGTCTATTCTTCACATCTGTGTTTCTTTCGCTGCCCTACATGTAGGACTGTCATTACCATATTTCTAAATTTCATAAATATGTGTTAATATACAGTACTTGCCTTTCTCTTTCTGACTTACTTCACTCTGTATGATAGGCTCCAGTTTCATCCACCTCATTAGAACTGATTCAAATGTGTTCCTTTTTATAGCATTCAGCAAATATTACTAAGCACCCATCAAATGCCAAAAATGTTATCAAAGACTGAAATTTCAGAAAGATGAACACTCAAGAGCCTGTCTTCAAGGGCTCACAGCCTGACAGAAGCATCTGTAGGCTGGTGCCATCACACTCATAGGTGGTGATGAAGAGATGGCGGCCAAGTGCTGAACTTTGCAAGTGAATTACACGCCCTTTTCGTCCTGTTTCCGGTGATCCCTATAGCATTTTATCCTTGTTCTGCATATCAAGCATTATGTTAATTTAAAAAGGGGTACAAGGCCAACCACAGCAGTATAAAATGAGTTTATTAAGGGGAATGTGTCATTCCTAGGATGGAGAACACTGAAGAAGTTAAAAAGGGTAAATTTAACAACTACATTTCTATAAAGACATTAACTTTACCTTAAAATATTGTTTGTGCCCATGCACAGAAGAAAACTACAAAGAAAGAGAGGTGAATCTATTCAACCCAATTAAAACGGTATTCCATTTCAAAGAAATCATATCTGCCTTCTCGCTAAATCATCACAACCAGATAAATGAAACAGGCATAACTTATTCCTGTAAATCTATGATCTTGCATCTCCAGTCCAACCTTGCTTCTTTTCTATAGACCAAGTGGTATCCTCCCTTTCATAAGGCTAATTCTGTTACCTGTGCCCCCATACCTTCTGCCACAGTTCTCATCTCCAGGTGCTGTTGGGGGCCCCACTCTGCATTAATTAATTAAATCAGAATCTCTCAGAGTAGAGCCAGGGTTTAATTACTTTTAAGATATTTTGCAGGAGATTACAGTGTTCAGCCAGGATGAGAGCCTTTCTTATTTCAGCCTTTCTTTTTTTCCTGGAGATTTTACTCAGCAGTTATCCAGTGTCTCTAATGTTTCATGCCTGAAAAAATTATCTCAAATTTGAAAATAAGGCCAAAAGGGTGGATGGTACATTTCAACACCATGTTGGAGCTAAGGAGACTAATGACTGTCTTGGGGAATGTACTTAATTCACTTCATATGTTTACTACTTACTAGAAGTCCAAATTGGAGACTTAGAGAAGACACATCCTTATGGTATATTTTTGTCCAATAGAGATGCAAATAATTTATGACTGGTGGAACTGATAACTAATCAGTGCAAATATTACTAAGCACCCATCAAATGCCAAAAATGTTATCCGAAAAAAATGAACACTCAAGAGCCTGTCTTAAAGGCTAAGCCTGACAGAAGCATCTGTAGGCTGGTGCCATCACTCATAGGTGGTGATGAAGAGATGGTGGCCAAGTGCTGAACTTTGCAAGTGAATTACACGCCTTTTCGTCCTGTTTCCGGTGATCCCTATAGCATTTTATCCTTGTTCTGCATATCAAGCATTATGTTAATTTAAAAAGGGGTACAAGGCCAACCACAGCAGTATAAAATGAGTTTATTAAGGGGAATGTGTCATTCCTAGGATGGAGAACACTGAAGAAGTTAAAAAGGGTAAATTTAACAACTACATTTCTATAAAGACATTAACTTTACCTTAAAATATTGTTTGTGCCCATGCACAGAAGAAAACTACAAAGAAAGAGAGGTGAATCTATTCAACCCAATTAAAACGGTATTCCATTTCAAAGAAATCATATCTGCCTTCTCGCTAAATCATCACAACCAGATAAATGAAACAGGCATAACTTATTCCTGTAAATCTATGATCTTGCATCTCCAGTCCAACCTTGCTTCTTTTCTATAGACCAAGTGGTATCCTCCCTTTCATAAGGCTAATTCTGTTACCTGTGCCCCCATACCTTCTGCCACAGTTCTCATCTCCAGGTGCTGTTGGGGGCCCCACTCTGCATTAATTAATTAAATCAGAATCTCTCAGAGTAGAGCCAGGGTTTAATTACTTTTAAGATATTTTGCAGGAGATTACAGTGTTCAGCCAGGATGAGAGCCTTTCTTATTTCAGCCTTTCTTTTTTTCCTGGAGATTTTACTCAGCAGTTATCCAGTGTCTCTAATGTTTCATGCCTGAAAAAATTATCTCAAATTTGAAAATAAGGCCAAAAGGGTGGATGGTACATTTCAACACCATGTTGGAGCTAAGGAGACTAATGACTGTCTTGGGGAATGTACTTAATTCACTTCATATGTTTACTACTTACTAGAAGTCCAAATTGGAGACTTAGAGAAGACACATCCTTATGGTATATTTTTGTCCAATAGAGATGCAAATAATTTATGACTGGTGGAACTGATAACTAATCAGTGGCTTATGGTCTATTGGACCTGAACAAGCTTCATACCTAATACAGTAATCCTATCCTTCATATCCTTCATATCTTTCTTAGATTATCTGTAACAATCTCTGCTTCGCAGCTGCTATAGGAACAGGTCACAGCATCACACTGTTTCCTTCATTAATGAAAAGTTACATAACATCTTTGACTTAATGTTTCCATTTGTTATGTTATGATTTTTTTCCTTTTAGAAAATTATATTTTAAATACTTTCAACTTCTCCTCGGTTATTTGATTCCTTCTAAAGAACATTTCAAGATGCCGATGTTTGTCTAATGTTAAATTTTTAAAGAAAAATTATCCTGGTTTCCTTTCAGGAAGTCCTTATCTTCCTCCTCCTTTTCCAAACCCTGAAAAGAATTGTTCACGGCTACTACCTCTACTTCATTACTTCTCACTTGCTCCTCAACTCACCCTAATGCATGTTCACGCTACCACTGATCCACTGCATTGATCTTGTGCACTATCAATCTCATCTATATCCTCCTTGCTGCTGAAATCAATGGACATGTCTAAGTCTTTAACTTATGTAATACTCTAGCCTCCTTTCTCCCCTTGAAATCATCTCCTTCCTTGGGCTTCTACAACATTGCACTTTCTTGATTTTCTTCCTCTTTTCTCTGGCCACCCTTGTTTTATTTTCTTGTTCTGTCATAGTCTTCTTCTCTCTCACCCTCTCTCATTTATGTACATAAGTGTTCATAACAGCTTTATTTAAAATAGCACCAGGCTGCATTCGACATGTGTCCTTCAGTGGATGAATAAACGAACTGGTGCATGCATATCATGGAATACTTTTCAGCAACAGAAAAACTTTCAGACTCAAATTTGAAAATAAGGCCAAAAGGGTGGATGGTACATTTCAACACCATGTTGGAGCTAAGGAGACTAATGACTGTCTTGGGGAATGTACTTAATTCACTTCATATGTTTACTACTTACTAGAAGTCCAAATTGGAGACTTAGAGAAGACACATCCTTATGGTATATTTTTGTCCAATAGAGATGCAAATAATTTATGACTGGTGGAACTGATAACTAATCAGTGGCTTATGGTCTATTGGACCTGAACAAGCTTCATACCTAATACAGTAATCCTATCCTTCATATC
Source organism: Tragulus kanchil (assembly GCA_022376925.1). Lineage (NCBI taxonomy): Eukaryota > Metazoa > Chordata > Mammalia > Artiodactyla > Tragulidae > Tragulus > Tragulus kanchil. The sequence goes on along the minus strand of JAIOJX010000026.1, from coordinate 262,831,126 downwards.
CTTCATATCTTTCTTAGATTATCTGTAACAATCTCTGCTTCGCAGCTGCTATAGGAACAGGTCACAGCATCACACTGTTTCCTTCATTAATGAAAAGTTACATAACATCTTTGACTTAATGTTTCCATTTGTTATGTTATGATTTTTTTCCTTTTAGAAAATTATATTTTAAATACTTTCAACTTCTCCTCGGTTATTTGATTCCTTCTAAAGAACATTTCAAGATGCCGATGTTTGTCTAATGTTAAATTTTTTTAAAGAAAAATTATCCTGGTTTCCTTTCAGGAAGTCCTTATCTTCCTCCTCCTTTTCCAAACCCTGAAAAGAATTGTTCACGGCTACTACCTCTACTTCATTACTTCTCACTTGCTCCTCAACTCACCCTAATGCATGTTCACGCTACCACTGATCCACTGCATTGATCTTGTGCACTATCAATCTCATCTATATCCTCCTTGCTGCTGAAATCAATGGACATGTCTAAGTCTTTAACTTATGTAATACTCTAGCCTCCTTTCTCCCCTTGAAATCATCTCCTTCCTTGGGCTTCTACAACATTGCACTTTCTTGATTTTCTTCCTCTTTTCTCTGGCCACCCTTGTTTTATTTTCTTGTTCTGTCATAGTCTTCTTCTCTCTCACCCTCTCTCATTTATGTACATAAGTGTTCATAACAGCTTTATTTAAAATAGCACCAGGCTGCATTCGACATGTGTCCTTCAGTGGATGAATAAACGAACTGGTGCATGCATATCATGGAATACTTTTCAGCAACAGAAAAACACAACTATTTACACGTATTCTCAACAACTTAGATGAATCACCAGAAAATAAGGCTGAATGAATAAAGCCAACTCTAGAAGGTTACAAACTGCCTGATTCCATGTATAGAACATCCTTGAAATAATAAAATTATAGAAATGGAGAACAGATGAGCTGAGGGTTGAGGAAGTGGTGGGGCTGGAAGAGAAGTAGATGTGACTATGGAAGGGAACAGGAAGGGTCTGTGTGGTGATGGAAGTATTTACTGTGCATATCCTGGTTTTGATACTGCATGAGAGTTCTGCAAGATGTTAGTGTGAGAAATTGGGTAAAGGCTGCAGAGGATCGATATTATTCCTTACAAATGCGTGCAAACCTATGTGAAGAAGTGAAAGTGTTAGATGCTCAATTGTGTCTGACCTTTTGTGACCCCTTAATTAGCCCACAAAATCCATGGGATTTCCCAGGCAAGAATACTGGAGTGGGCTGCCATTTTCTTTTCCAGGGGATCTTTCTGACCCAGGAATTGAACCTGGATCTCCTACACTGCAGGAAGATTGTTTATTGTTTCAGCCACCAGGAAGTCCTAAGAATACTGGAGTGGGTAGCCAGTCCCTTCTTCAGGGGATCTTCCCAATCTAGAGATGGAACCCGGGTCTCCTGAACCACCAGCTGAACCACCAGGAAAGCCCAGGCAAACCTAAAACTATCTCAATGCAGGACAAGAAAAAACAGTTAGAATTGGACATGGAACAATGAACTGGTTCCAAATTGGGAAAGGAGTAGGTCAAGTCTGTATATTGTCACCCTGCTTATTCAATTTATATGTAGAGTACTTCATGTGAAATGTTGGTCTAGATGAAGCACAGGCTGGAATCAAGGTTGCCAAGGAGAAATATCAATAACCTCAGGTATGCAGAAGACAACACCCTTATGGTAGAGAGCGAAGAGGAACTAAGAACCTCTTGAAAAAGAAGAGAATGAAAAAGCTGGCCTAAAACTCAACATTCCAAAAACTAAGATCATGGCATCTGGTCCCATCACTTCATGGCAAATAGATGGTCAAACAATAGAAACAGTGACAGACTTTATTTTCTTGAGCTCCCAAATCACTGCAGATGGTGACTGCAGTCATGAAATTAAAAGACGCTTGCTCCTTGGAAGAAAATCTCTGACAAATTTAGACAGCATATTCAAAAGCAGAGACATCACTTTGCCAACAAAAGTCCACATAGTCAAAGCTATGGCTTTCCTAGTAGGCATGTATGGAAGAGAAGTGATGGACTATGGGAACAAGGTCGGGGTTGATGGAAGTATTTACTGTGCATATCCTGGTTTTGATACTGCATGAGAGTTCTGCAAGATGTTAGTGTGAGAAATTGGGTAAAGGCTGCAGAGGATCGATATTATTCCTTACAAATGCGTGCAAACCTATGTGAAGAAGTGAAAGTGTTAGATGCTCAATTGTGTCTGACCTTTTGTGACCCCTTAATTAGCCCACAAAATCCATGGGATTTCCCAGGCAAGAATACTGGAGTGGGCTGCCATTTTCTTTTCCAGGGATCTTTCTGACCCAGGAATTGAACCTGGATCTCCTACACTGCAGGAAGATTGTTTATTGTTTCAGCCACCAGGAAGTCCTAAGAATACTGGAGTGGGTAGCCAGTCCCTTCTTCAGGGGATCTTCCCAATCTAGAGATGGAACCCGGGTCTCCTGAACCACCAGCTGAACCACCAGGAAAGCCCAGGCAAACCTAAAACTATCTCAATGCAGGACAAGAAAAAACAGTTAGAATTGGACATGGAACAATGAACTGGTTCCAAATTGGGAAAGGAGTAGGTCAAGTCTGTATATTGTCACCCTGCTTATTCAATTTATATGTAGAGTACTTCATGTGAAATGTTGGTCTAGATGAAGCACAGGCTGGAATCAAGGTTGCCAAGGAGAAATATCAATAACCTCAGGTATGCAGAAGACAACACCCTTATGGTAGAGAGCGAAGAGGAACTAAGAACCTCTTGAAAAAGAAGAGAATGAAAAAGCTGGCCTAAAACTCAACATTCCAAAAACTAAGATCATGGCATCTGGTCCCATCACTTCATGGCAAATAGATGGTCAAACAATAGAAACAGTGACAGACTTTATTTTCTTGAGCTCCCAAATCACTGCAGATGGTGACTGCAGTCATGAAATTAAAAGACGCTTGCTCCTTGGAAGAAAATCTCTGACAAATTTAGACAGCATATTCAAAAGCAGAGACATCACTTTGCCAACAAAAGTCCACATAGTCAAAGCTATGGCTTTCCTAGTAGGCATGTATGGATGTGAGAGTTGGACTGTAAGGAAGAATAAGGAATAATAAGAATTGATGCCTTTGAACTGTGGTGTTGGAGAAGACTCTTGAGAGTTTCTTGGACTGCAATGAGATCAAACCAGTCAGTACTAAAGGAATTCAACCCTGAATATTCATTGAAAGGCATGATGCTGAAGCTGAGGCTTCAATACTTTGGCCACCTGATGTGAAGCGATGGAAGAGACCAGTGATGTTGGGAAAAATAGAAGGCAAAAGGAGAAGGGGACTACAGAGGATGTTATGGTTGGATGCCATCATTGAGTCAAGGGACATTAGTTGAGCATGCTCTGGGAGATAGTTATGGACAGGGAAGCCTGCAGGGCTTGCAGGTGTGCTGCAGTCCATGAGGTTGCAAAGAGTCAGACATGACTGAAAAAACTACTTACTTGGTAATTAGTTATTAATCATAAGTAGATTTTGCTATTCAAATATATTAATTCAGCATAATCCATAGGTCAGTTTAGCAGAGAAAATGTGTTAAGCTTGGTTTTACTTTTAGCAAGCACCTATATTGGATGATTTCATCATCTGGACTAGTGGTATGAATAAGCTAATAGGTTTGTGTAGAATAAGGATAACTGAATTTTATTATACATAGATACTGTGAGTGGTCCTGAAAGCAAATTTAATGTAGCTTTGATGATATAAATCCATCATAACCAAGGCTGTGAGTCCACTGATTTGAATCATAAATATATCTAATGCTACTAATGATGGCAAAAACTCAATTTTGTGTGGGAAGAAATACATAAAGCAACATTAAAATAAAAATATGAGAAGTAATATTTACCCAGAGGTTACTTATGGCAACTACAATCATAAAGAATCCAAAAGGCACATGGTAAAGATCATGGCATCTGGTCCCATCACTTCATGGCAAATAGATGGTCAAACAATAGAAACAGTGACAGACTTTATTTTCTTGAGCTCCCAAATCACTGCAGATGGTGACTGCAGTCATGAAATTAAAAGACGCTTGCTCCTTGGAAGAAAATCTCTGACAAATTTAGACAGCATATTCAAAAGCAGAGACATCACTTTGCCAACAAAAGTCCACATAGTCAAAGCTATGGCTTTCCTAGTAGGCATGTATGGATGTGAGAGTTGGACTGTAAGGAAGAATAAGGAATAATAAGAATTGATGCCTTTGAACTGTGGTGTTGGAGAAGACTCTTGAGAGTTTCTTGGACTGCAATGAGATCAAACCAGTCAGTACTAAAGGAATTCAACCCTGAATATTCATTGAAAGGCATGATGCTGAAGCTGAGGCTTCAATACTTTGGCCACCTGATGTGAAGCGATGGAAGAGACCAGTGATGTTGGGAAAAATAGAAGGCAAAAGGAGAAGGGGACTACAGAGGATGTTATGGTTGGATGCCATCATTGAGTCAAGGGACATTAGTTGAGCATGCTCTGGGAGATAGTTATGGACAGGGAAGCCTGCAGGGCTTGCAGGTGTGCTGCAGTCCATGAGGTTGCAAAGAGTCAGACATGACTGAAAAAACTACTTACTTGGTAATTAGTTATTAATCATAAGTAGATTTTGCTATTCAAATATATTAATTCAGCATAATCCATAGGTCAGTTTAGCAGAGAAAATGTGTTAAGCTTGGTTTTACTTTTAGCAAGCACCTATATTGGATGATTTCATCATCTGGACTAGTGGTATGAATAAGCTAATAGGTTTGTGTAGAATAAGGATAACTGAATTTTATTATACATAGATACTGTGAGTGGTCCTGAAAGCAAATTTAATGTAGCTTTGATGATATAAATCCATCATAACCAAGGCTGTGAGTCCACTGATTTGAATCATAAATATATCTAATGCTACTAATGATGGCAAAAACTCAATTTTGTGTGGGAAGAAATACATAAAGCAACATTAAAATAAAAATATGAGAAGTTAATATTTACCCAGAGGTTACTTATGGCAACTACAATCATAAAGAATCCAAAAAGGCACATGGTAAACATGAAAATATCTCTAAGAAACCAAGATATGTCACTAAACACAATGAAACACAAACATTTGGTTCAGGTCAGTACTTACTTTACTCATTCAATTTTACTTCAGAAAAAAATTTAAATAGCTTTGATATTTGATGTCTTAGAAGTAGAAAAAATAGAATCTGTGAGAGTATATAAATATAAACTGAGAATATTCTGCAAGGATAGTGGCTATGTTAGAGGGAGGAATCAAATATATGTAGACTTGGTGAAAGTGTGAAGGGGAATTTTTAAGTTTTATTCTATGTGCATTGATATGTTTAAACATTTTATCAGCATGCATTTCTTTATTTACTAATTTTACAAAAAATAAAATGGAAAATAAGACATGAAAAATACACAGATAAATTCTATTGCAAGAAGTAAGATAATTATTCCAATCAAGTAAAGGTACAAAATTGCTTCATGAGAAAACCAAGAACATGAAAGACAGTAATTTCTTGTTAAAGGGGATTATTCACAGAAGAACACCAGCTCCTATCAACTGGTATGCTGGTAGTTTAGTTTTTGTTCTCATACAACACCCAAGTGAACACTTTGTAAGAGAAATTCTAAAGGAGCCCTAACAATAACTGTAATGTGCAAGGCTTCAGTAAGGAAGTCAGCTGACTCATTTTTCCAATGGTGGGTGGGAAATACAGATTAGGGAAGAAAAAACAATCACTGGGCCTGGTAATAATGCAATAACCTAATAGAGTCTAGTGATAAGAGCAGCTACATTTAAAATTAACTTCAGTTTGGCTTTGGCACTTTATTCCTTTTCCTTTTTCTTGTTTTAAATAAAGTGAAGTCATCAGAATGAGTTTTTACAAAACTGGGCAAGGACATGACTAGTGCTTGACTCCATTTAGCTAAAGTGTTCTCTGATGAATGAATTTCTGTGCTTCCTTAGGTACAACTACTTTATGAAAGGTTTCTGTAGACTCCAAAATATAAAGAGTAATCTGATTTTCTACTTGTAATAACATCTGGTGAAATAACAGCTTTTCTGTAGCCTAGAGCAATGCTATAATATTAGATAAGTCTGTTTGCTGACTTTTGGTAACATAAATCCCTTGAAGCAATGGTGACTTCCGTATCTTAGATTTGTTAGAAAAGCCTGCTTGGGTAAGAAATAAAGAAAGATTTTACTCAATATGCAAAAAAAAATTTCAGTACTTACTTTACTCATTCAATTTTACTTCAGAAAAAAATTTAAATAGCTTTGATATTTGATGTCTTAGAAGTAGAAAAAATAGAATCTGTGAGAGTATATAAATATAAACTGAGAATATTCTGCAAGGATAGTGGCTATGTTAGAGGGAGGAATCAAATATATGTAGACTTGGTGAAAGTGTGAAGGGGAATTTTTAAGTTTTATTCTATGTGCATTGATATGTTTAAACATTTTATCAGCATGCATTTCTTTATTTACTAATTTTACAAAAAATAAAATGGAAAATAAGACATGAAAAATACACAGATAAATTCTATTGCAAGAAGTAAGATAATTATTCCAATCAAGTAAAGGTACAAAATTGCTTCATGAGAAAACCAAGAACATGAAAGACAGTAATTCCTTGTTAAAGCGGATTATTCACAGAAGAACACCAGCTCCTATCAACTGGTATGCTGGTAGTTTAGTTTTTGTTCTCATACAACACCCAAGTGAACACTTTGTAAGAGAAATTCTAAAGGAGCCCTAACAATAACTGTAATGTGCAAGGCTTCAGTAAGGAAGTCAGCTGACTCATTTTTCCAATGGTGGGTGGGAAATACAGATTAGGGAAGAAAAAACAATCACTGGGCCTGGTAATAATGCAATAACCTAATAGAGTCTAGTGATAAGAGCAGCTACATTTAAAATTAACTTCAGTTTGGCTTTGGCACTTTATTCCTTTTCCTTTTTCTTGTTTTAAATAAAGTGAAGTCATCAGAATGAGTTTTTACAAAACTGGGCAAGGACATGACTAGTGCTTGACTCCATTTAGCTAAAGTGTTCTCTGATGAATGAATTTCTGTGCTTCCTTAGGTACAACTACTTTATGAAAGGTTTCTGTAGACTCCAAAATATAAAGAGTAATCTGATTTTCTACTTGTAATAACATCTGGTGAAATAACAGCTTTTCTGTAGCCTAGAGCAATGCTATAATATTAGATAAGTCTGTTTGCTGACTTTGGGTAACATAAATCCCTGGAAGCAATGGTGACTTCCCGTATCTTAGATTTGTTAGAAAAGCCTGCTTGGGTAAGAAATAAAGAAAGATTTTTACTGTGCAAATCCAGAAGAGGCTGATCTCATAGAGCAACAACAAAGGGAAAAACAACAACAACAACCAAAAAAACCCACAAAGAACATGCTAAAGCTGGGTTTACCTGAGATAGACCATTATCCTTTTCAAGTACCATAGCTGATGATTTTCAGTTTGGAAAAGATACAAGCCAATTTCCAAGAATATACTAAAATAGGACACAAGTCTTTCTTTGAAATTATTAATAATAAAAATGTAATCTGGTGGATCACGGTAGGCAAATTCCAAAGGGTTTTTTTTATTCTTTGTTATTTGCAGCAATTATTTTTTTGTCTGACAGGCCATTTATAGAAAGATTATATCGTAATAAAATGGCCCAAGAGGTGAAGAATAAGACCTGAATCTCAAAGGGAAAACTTTTTCATTTGGAAACCAAGTAGTGTTAGAACAAAAAATCTGCTACCAACTAAGTTTGCTGTATCCTGTAGAGAAATAGAAAATTGGGCAAATACATTTGAGACACAAAACTGATAAGACCACATTCTAATGCACAGAAGGAGAGCAATGAAAACTGTGTTGATAGTCTCTTCAGCTTTCTGATCTTTCTAAAGATAGTACTTTCATGGAGATTAAAGGAGACCATATATTACAAGTTTTTATTATGTCAAAAAACAATGGTATTGTCACCATTTTAGTATTAGATTTACACCAAAACTCTTCCTAGTAATAAGCCTAGGTTAATGATAGAGTAAGTGTATTTTCACATAGTATGTTCCCATGCTTTATCCATAATTCTTAGTTGTCTTAAAGCTAATTGCTTCTCTACAATGTTTATTTTTATGTTGTTTATATGAATGCCAATATGCATACTGTTACAGTTATTTTTGACAGAAAGTGGTTCAGAAATGGCCATGTTAACTAACATATACAAAGATGACCACTGAGAATGGCTGAGCTTTAAAAGCTACTATTCGAAAGAATTCCTTTGTTTAGGAGTCTGATTTTTTCGTCCTAGCATCAATACTTCCCAACACCCCTCCAGGTCTCTCATTCTGACACCTGTTTCCACAACCTCTGGATTTCTCCCTATTAATTGGTGTTCCAGCTAAATCAAATCAAGCTGTTATTATCAGGGTTCAATAGTTCTATAGGGACTTAGCTGTAGAGGGAATCTAGATGGGCAACTAAACCTTTCTGCAGACCATTAATCTGCACTAAGGCAACCTGGACACAGAGTATGAAATTCACCTTGGCCAGATAACTGTTCATTTCTAAGTTTCAGAAATGTTGATATCACCACCTCTACTCATTGTATCCTGGAAGCACACTGACTACCCACCTGCTTCCCCAGCAACAACTCAAGTTTAATAGGCAGTGCATTTAAAAGGTTTAATAAATGGTTCTTGGATGAATGAATGAATATATGCATTATAGCCTATATAATATAACTTTGAGAAATCTTGAATTGAGTCATTTTACTAACTTTTTCATTTGGAAACCAAGTAGTGTTAGAACAAAAAATCTGCTACCAACTAAGTTTGCTGTATCCTGTAGAGAAATAGAAAATTGGGCAAATACATTTGAGACACAAAACTGATAAGACCACATTCTAATGCACAGAAGGAGAGCAATGAAAACTGTGTTGATAGTCTCTTCAGCTTTCTGATCTTTCTAAAGATAGTACTTTCATGGAGATTAAAGGAGACCATATATTACAAGTTTTTATTATGTCAAAAAACAATGGTATTGTCACCATTTTAGTATTAGATTTACACCAAAACTCTTCCTAGTAATAAGCCTAGGTTAATGATAGAGTAAGTGTATTTTCACATAGTATGTTCCCATGCTTTATCCATAATTCTTAGTTGTCTTAAAGCTAATTGCTTCTCTACAATGTTTATTTTTATGTTGTTTATATGAATGCCAATATGCATACTGTTACAGTTATTTTTGACAGAAAGTGGTTCAGAAATGGCCATGTTAACTAACATATACAAAGATGACCACTGAGAATGGCTGAGCTTTAAAAGCTACTATTCGAAAGAATTCCTTTGTTTAGGAGTCTGATTTTTTCGTCCTAGCATCAATACTTCCCAACACCCCTCCAGGTCTCTCATTCTGACACCTGTTTCCACAACCTCTGGATTTCTCCCTATTAATTGGTGTTCCAGCTAAATCAAATCAAGCTGTTATTATCAGGGTTCAATAGTTCTATAGGGACTTAGCTGTAGAGGGAATCTAGATGGGCAACTAAACCTTTCTGCAGACCATTAATCTGCACTAAGGCAACCTGGACACAGAGTATGAAATTCACCTTGGCCAGATAACTGTTCATTTCTAAGTTTCAGAAATGTTGATATCACCACCTCTACTCATTGTATCCTGGAAGCACACTGACTACCCACCTGCTTCCCCAGCAACAACTCAAGTTTAATAGGCAGTGCATTTAAAAGGTTTAATAAATGGTTCTTGGATGAATGAATGAATATATGCATTATAGCCTATATAATATAACTTTGAGAAATCTTGAATTGAGTCATTTTACTAACTTTTTAAAACTGAAACTACCTGACACATTTCATAAAAATTTTGAATGACACACAACAGCAAATGAGTTAAAGAGTAAGTCTTCCTTCCACCAGGGAACTCTGAAAATACTCTTATATATCTTTCCACTTATAATCAATGCATAACAAAGTATACATGTATATATACAGATAATTTCACCATTTTTCACAAATGAGGTTATACTCTAAACACAGCACTACACCGTCATTCTTATTTAGTAATAATTCTTACAGATTTTTTATACTATTAGATATAGATCTTCATTCTTTTTCATAAGTAGATAGTATTCTAATGTATGAAATATATTAAGTCTTTTAAAATTATACTTGTGGAATTAGACTGCAAGGACGTTAAGGTAAGTCTTAGTTTTGCAAACTTACAAGATCAAAGTGTTCAGGAGATTTTTCCTTAGTGATTTAAGCATCTGGGTAAAGATATTAGAGTAAAAGAATAAATAACAGCAAAAACAAAAAGTAGGACAAAAGGATTCTTTTATACTTGAACCTCTAAGAAATAAACATCTACTTTATCTTCTCCATTATTTTTTGGGTAAGAAATGAGATGAATTAAAACATGACTTGATCAAGAGCTTGGGAGCTGGGAATTAACAATGATTGAAGGAGGAAGGCTAGAGATAGAGGGCTGAAGATCAAAGCAGCATGCACAGACCTGACAAGAAGCAGCCCTTTGATTTCATGTCAACCACTATTTCCTGAGTGATTACTTCGGGCAAGATGCTTACTCTCTTTTAATCTAGAAAGACAAATGACAATTCAGCACAACATATGTTCAGTCCCAGGTGAGTGATTATAGACTGTAATTGCTAGAAGGGTTTGCTGAAAATATTAACACTGAATGTAGCTTCCCTCTTAGGCCAAAGGGAAGTACTGTTGGTTTCAGTGGTCTGCTGCTAAGGGGGAGAATTAATGGGAGATAATTTCCCATTCAGTTCTGCTAAATGGGAGATTATCTTCTCAGGATAATAACCTAGACATATTAGATATAACCTATCATATGGTTCAATAATTTCCATGAAACTGTTATATCATTTACTATTCATATAAATCCTGAGGTTTAGATATTTTATGCATTTTGATAAAACCATATATTTGAAAAATTCTAAAGAAATAAACATTTCTTAAATAACTGTTTATTAATTAATCATCTTAGTCACAACCAGAAATCCCTGTACAATATTTCATAAATATTATATACATATATGTTTGTGAGCACCAGTATTATGTCTAATTTTGCTTTTTTTTTTTCTACCATGTGATATGATACGGTGGGAAAAGTATAGTTTGGGGGATCATATCAGCCAGGGCTATCAGCCAGGGCTCATATCTCAATTCAACTACTCAACTATTAGTTGAGTCATTTCTGTGAATGTTTTCTTGGTCCCAGTTTTTGGTGGTACTGTTTGGAGTAAATGAGGTAAATTGTGTAAGAATGTTATTGAATTCAAAATATAAAATGAAAACATACGATTTTTCCTTAGTGATTTAAGCATCTGGGTAAAGATATTAGAGTAAAAGAATAAATAACAGCAAAAAAAATGAAGTTGGACAAAAGGATTCTTTTATACTTGAACCTCTAAGAAATAAACATCTACTTTATCTTCTCCATTATTTTTTGGGTAAGAAATGAGATGAATTAAAACATGACTTGATCAAGAGCTTGGGAGCTGGGAATTAACAATGATTGAAGGAGGAAGGCTAGAGATAGAGGGCTGAAGATCAAAGCAGCATGCACAGACCTGACAAGAAGCAGCCCTTTGATTTCATGTCAACCACTATTTCCTGAGTGATTACTTCGGGCAAGATGCTTACTCTCTTTTAATCTAGAAAGACAAATGACAATTCAGCACAACATATGTTCAGTCCCAGGTGAGTGATTATAGACTGTAATTGCTAGAAGGGTTTGCTGAAAATATTAACACTGAATGTAGCTTCCCTCTTAGGCCAAAGGGAAGTACTGTTGGTTTCAGTGGTCTGCTGCTAAGGGGGAGAATTAATGGGAGATAATTTCCCATTCAGTTCTGCTAAATGGGAGATTATCTTCTCAGGATAATAACCTAGACATATTAGATATAACCTATCATATGGTTCAATAATTTCCATGAAACTGTTATATCATTTACTATTCATATAAATCCTGAGGTTTAGATATTTTATGCATTTTGATAAAACCATATATTTGAAAAATTCTAAAGAAATAAACATTTCTTAAATAACTGTTTATTAATTAATCATCTTAGTCACAACCAGAAATCCCTGTACAATATTTCATAAATATTATATACATATATGTTTGTGAGCACCAGTATTATGTCTAATTTTGCTTTTTTTTTTTTTTCTACCATGTGATATGATACGGTGGGAAAAGTATAGTTTGGGGGATCATATCAGCCAGGGCTATCAGCCAGGGCTCATATCTCAATTCAACTACTCAACTATTAGTTGAGTCATTTCTGTGAATGTTTTCTTGGTCCCAGTTTTTGGTGGTACTGTTTGGAGTAAATGAGGTAAATTGTGTAAGAATGTTATTGAATTCAAAATATAAAATGAAAACATACTTGATATATATTTATCAAACATATTATTTATAGCTTATATTATTAAATAATATATTTAATATTTTATTGATAATAATATTGGCATATTAATAATAGTTTTTATTATGCTAATTAATATAAACGATGTATGTTACATTATTATTTCCAAAATCTTAACTTAAAAATTTCTGGCACATGTTAAAGCTGGAATAGTAAAGCATAGGAAAACTATTTTTACTTTTATAAGTATTTTACTATTTGCACAAGTATGTTTTGCTTTAACATCCATTGTAAAATAATGTTATCATAACAGATTAATAAAGTGTTGGATTTTGGTTGCTTTCTTAGGCACTGTAAACATCAGTATGTATATATATATATATATATATATATATATATATATATATATATAATACAAATATATGTATTTTATAATCCTGTTATTGTCTATTCATAATCCAATTAAAGTTCACCATTCTTTCTGGTAAACATGGTAACGAACCTACCTGTCAATGCAGGAGAACTAAGAGACACAGTTCAAACCCTGGGTCGGGAAGATTCCCTGGAGAAGGGTGTGGCAGCCCATTCGAGCATTCTTGCCTGGAGAATCCCATAGATAGCAAAGCCTGGCAGGTTAGTCCATACAGTCTCACAGAGTTGGACATGACCGAAGCAACGTACACACACACACACATTATTCAATACTGAGTCTCCCCCTTCTAGATCAGTACCTGGCCTTAATTTACTTAAATCTCTCTCTACAACTTATATGTCAATGTCTATTGCTAAATATCCTTCTTCAAGTCAATTCTTGGATAAAACACAGTGGAGCAGTAGTGTGCACATGTGCTAAGTCACTTCCGTCATGTCCAACTCTGTGTGACGCTATGGACAGAAGCCATAGTACCGTATCTTTAATTGTATAATCTGCACACAATGTAATCAAGCCAAAAGTGTTACTAAAGATAATTGGTAAGAATTATTATAGCCTCCAAGAAATGCAGCCTGGTGGGGAATATTTTTTAGATTCAATATAGAAACTAAATGTAGACTTCAAGGATAAATCACAGTAAACTGCAATGCCACATGGAAAAAATACCTTTTGTCTAAAAAGTATGTTAATTGATGGGATACCTTTTATTAAGCATTTTGGTTCTTGTGTCAATATTGTGCAGTTCTGCACAAGTAAGATCAGAATGTGCTCGAGACAGGGAAGTACAATTGATAAGTCCTTTCTTCTTCAAGCATGAAAATACCACTTGCAGATAGAATGATTGAGAAAACCTAACTATCGTTATTTAAGTCCATGCTATTAAAAAAAGTGCCAAAATATTATGGGATATGAAATGTATGGAACTCAAAGACAAAGAATACAAAAACTGCAGTAATGAAGAGTGACATGTAGAATGGGCTATGATACAGGTGTAGCAATCCAGAATTTACTTTCTATAATGGTAGACTAGAAAATTTGTTTCAATCTTCCAAACAATAACAATTAGCTGAAAAGCTGGGCAAGACATTTAAGAACTGTATGAAGACACTGGAAAGCTTTAATGGCAGTATAGATTTACAGAGCCAAAATCCAGGGGAATAACAGACCCCCAAAAGGTTAGCCTCACCTTTGGGGCTGCTTTTCTTCTAGAGTTAGCTGCTGATCCTATAACATGCGACAAGAGATTAAGAGGTTGAGCAGAGCTGTTGACAAACGGTGGAGGCTAAAGTGACAAATAATTAGTGTTTGGAGGCTCTAAGGAGGGATTATCTAATAAATGCCCCAAGCTTTGAGACTCAACACCTAGGTACTACAAACTGAAAGGAAGGATGAACTGGCAATTTACTAGCACTAGAAAGGAAAAAGAACCAGTTTCAAATGATCATATTCCATAATTGGATATAATGATTTTGATGCCAAGTACTCCTAGTAGCGTGGCAAATGTAATTATTAATTCCTACACATTTTCATATACAATGTTTAAATAATTCAGAACTAACCAGGGACATAAGAATACAAACCCACAAGATCACAAAGCAACAGACAATAAAAAAATACAAAACTCAATTATCAGACACAGAATTAAAACTATGATTTAATATGTTCCAGGAAACCTTCAGGAGAGAAAAAGATAGTTTAAAAGAATTTAAAAAAAATATTAATGGCAGCCTGGTGGGGAATATTTTTAGATTCAATATAGAAACTAAATGTAGACTTCAAGGATAAATCACAGTAAACTGCAATGCCACATGGAAAAATACCTTTTGTCTAAAAAGTATGTTAATTGATGGGATACCTTTTATTAAGCATTTTGGTTCTTGTGTCAATATTGTGCAGTTCTGCACAAGTAAGATCAGAATGTGCTCGAGACAGGGAAGTACAATTGATAAGTCCTTTCTTCTTCAAGCATGAAAATACCACTTGCAGATAGAATGATTGAGAAAACCTAACTATCGTTATTTAAGTCCATGCTATTAAAAAGTGCCAAAATATTATGGGATATGAAATGTATGGAACTCAAAGACAAAGAATACAAAAACTGCAGTAATGAAGAGTGACATGTAGAATGGGCTATGATACAGGTGTAGCAATCCAGAATTTACTTTCTATAATGGTAGACTAGAAAATTTGTTTCAATCTTCCAAACAATAACAATTAGCTGAAAAGCTGGGCAAGACATTTAAGAACTGTATGAAGACACTGGAAAGCTTTAATGGCAGTATAGATTTACAGAGCCAAAATCCAGGGGAATAACAGACCCCCAAAAGGTTAGCCTCACCTTTGGGGCTGCTTTTCTTCTAGAGTTAGCTGCTGATCCTATAACATGCGACAAGAGATTAAGAGGTTGAGCAGAGCTGTTGACAAACGGTGGAGGCTAAAGTGACAAATAATTAGTGTTTGGAGGCTCTAAGGAGGGATTATCTAATAAATGCCCCAAGCTTTGAGACTCAACACCTAGGTACTACAAACTGAAAGGAAGGATGAACTGGCAATTTACTAGCACTAGAAAGGAAAAAGAACCAGTTTCAAATGATCATATTCCATAATTGGATATAATGATTTTGATGCCAAGTACTCCTAGTAGCGTGGCAAATGTAATTATTAATTCCTACACATTTTCATATACAATGTTTAAATAATTCAGAACTAACCAGGGACATAAGAATACAAACCCACAAGATCACAAAGCAACAGACAATAAAAAAAAAATACAAAACTCAATTATCAGACACAGAATTAAAACTATGATTTAATATGTTCCAGGAAACCTTCAGGAGAGAAAAAGATAGTTTAAAAGAACTTAATGGAGATTCTAGAAAAAGGAAGATACAATTCATAAAATTAAGAGTATAATATACTGGCTTGAATTTTGTTAGAGACAATTGAAGAGGGAATTAGTGGACAAGTCAGAAAAAGTTTACGAACTGAAAAACAGATAAAAGTAAGGTTGCAAACACATATGAGGCATAGGAGATATAGCAGGTGCTGTGAAATGTGTATAATAAATATAACTGGAGTCTTAGAAAGGAATGGGAGAGGGAACACAATAGGAGCAAAATTTAAAGAGATTGGCTGACTGAAAATTTCCCAAGACTGATAAAGGCACCAGATCACAGGTACAAACATTCCTTACAGAAATGAATTACGGATATAAGGAAAATGATACTCCTTAGAGTGTCATAGAAAAATGACTGAAAGTCAAAAGCAAACAGAAACCATTCTAGATCATATTCCATGAACACGATTGTTAGTTAACTCCACATTGGAAACTATGTCAACCAACCAGCAATAGAATCATATCTAGCATTAAAGTTACTTCACTTCAACATACCGAGTACACCATGCCTTATTCAGGAAAACATCCTTCCAATATGAAAGTGAAATAAAGATATTTTCAGATGGGTGGAGCTAAGATGGAGGCGTAGAAGGACGTGCACTCATCTCTCCTGCAAAATCGCCTGAATTGCAACAAGTTCCTGGGAAACCATCGACAGGAGGAGGTTGGATCTGATCACAGAAAGATACCCCACAACGAAGAACAAAGAAGAAATCGCAACAAGACGGTAGGAAGGGTGCAATCGTGCTTTTAAAACTCAAACCTCATACCCGCCAGAGAGGCCGGGTGGGCCAAAGGCGAAACCCTGTTGCAGATCAAGACCCAGGAAAGGAGCGATGACACCCACGAGGGACTGAGCCAGACCTGCTTTGGAGGTCCCAAAAGCCCCCTTGAGCTAGAAGTGCCCTTGAGCAGTCCTAGGAAGGACGGCACTCAGTTTCCTTTGAAGGAGGTTACCATTAACCGGATCATAGAGCCGCCGAGGAGGACTGGAAACTCTGTGCGCACTGTGATCCAGGAGAGAGGAATAGCGGTCCTGCATGAGACTAAGCCAGACTCACCTCTGAGTAATTTGACATCTCCCGCAGTGGCAGGAGTCGACAGTGGCCTGCAGCAGGGTCGGGGTCACTGCAGAAGCGCTTCCCATAGAGTGTGTGGGAATAAATCCGTTGTGAGACAGACGCCAGTTTCCCTACTGTAGTTTGGCTGCTGGTCAAATGACAGGGCGGGAATTTAGCTCCATCCAGCAAGAAAAGGAATTTGGATTAAGGATTAAGAAACTCCAAGGGCCAGCCTGGGTGTGCCTTTTAGTTCTGGAATAGGCCGAAATAAACAAGCAGTCAAAGAGGTCTTCAGATCCAACCACTGCCAGAGGCAAGAAAAGACTGATAATTCCTGAACAGTCATCCAGAGAAAGAAGAAAATAAACACTATTTTCACGTTTTGTCTGAAGCTGGAGTTACTGCTGGATTTTTTTTAAATTTCACTTTATTTCTTATTCTTTTTTCTTGCTCCACATTGGAAACTATGTCAACCAACCAGCAATAGAATCATATCTAGCATTAAAGTTACTTCACTTCAACATACCGAGTACACCATGCCTTATTCAGGAAAACATCCTTCCAATATGAAAGTGAAATAAAGATATTTTCAGATGGGTGGAGCTAAGATGGAGGCGTAGAAGGACGTGCACTCATCTCTCCTGCAAAATCGCCTGAATTGCAACAAGTTCCTGGGAAACCATCGACAGGAGGAGGTTGGATCTGATCACAGAAAGATACCCCACAACGAAGAACAAAGAAGAAATCGCAACAAGACGGTAGGAAGGGTGCAATCGTGCTTTTAAAACTCAAACCTCATACCCGCCAGAGAGGCCGGGTGGGCCAAAGGCGAAACCCTGTTGCAGATCAAGACCCAGGAAAGGAGCGATGACACCCACGAGGGACTGAGCCAGACCTGCTTTGGAGGTCCCAAAAGCCCCCTTGAGCTAGAAGTGCCCTTGAGCAGTCCTAGGAAGGACGGCACTCAGTTTCCTTTGAAGGAGGTTACCATTAACCGGATCATAGAGCCGCCGAGGAGGACTGGAAACTCTGTGCGCACTGTGATCCAGGAGAGAGGAATAGCGGTCCTGCATGAGACTAAGCCAGACTCACCTCTGAGTAATTTGACATCTCCCGCAGTGGCAGGAGTCGACAGTGGCCTGCAGCAGGGTCGGGGTCACTGCAGAAGCGCTTCCCATAGAGTGTGTGGGAATAAATCCGTTGTGAGACAGACGCCAGTTTCCCTACTGTAGTTTGGCTGCTGGTCAAATGACAGGGCGGGAATTTAGCTCCATCCAGCAAGAAAAGGAATTTGGATTAAGGATTAAGAAACTCCAAGGGCCAGCCTGGGTGTGCCTTTTAGTTCTGGAATAGGCCGAAATAAACAAGCAGTCAAAGAGGTCTTCAGATCCAACCACTGCCAGAGGCAAGAAAAAGACTGATAATTCCTGAACAGTCATCCAGAGAAAGAAGAAAATAAACACTATTTTCACGTTTTGTCTGAAGCTGGAGTTACTGCTGGATTTTTTTTAAATTTCACTTTATTTCTTATTCTTTTTTATTGCTTTTTTTGTTTTGTTTTCAATTATTTTTTTTCCCAAACCTCCCCCCCCCCGCTTTTTTTGTGGGGGGGATGTGAGTGTGGGTATGCTTATTTCTCCAATTGAATTCTATTGAAGCTACTAATTTTATCAGTAAGACTGAATATATTCAAGTCTACATAATTTCTTTTTTTTTTTTCCTTTTAAACCACACATTTGTTTTTGGTATAAACTTCTGGATCCACATTGGCCTTTTAAGGTTCTGTGGGGGCTTTGTTTGTTTTTATTGTTTTTGCTTTGTTTTCTATATTTTTCTATATACTTATCTCTGTTTTAATTTTAAATTTTTTTAAATTTGTACTACTACTTCCTCTATAACTCTTTGCTTTCTCTGATGAGCCTTTCCTACAGCACTAAACTCTAATACATACAAATATTTATCTCCCTATATTTAACTTTGCAGTATTATTCTATATTTCTCTTCTATTCTCCCTTTCTCTTTTTCCCTTTTCCCATCACATTTCTTAGTCTGTTCTGTCCTCATCGCCTTATCCCCAACGGGGACCCTGCTCTAGCATTATTCTCCAATTGGTGCTCTACTTAGTTTGGTTATTAACTGGTGGATATCATTCTTGGTTTTCTCTATTTGCCGTGCTAACATATTGTACTGTATTTTTGGTTGAAATGCTTGGGTTATGTTACAGCTGTATATGTTTATGTGTATAATTCAATATGCTAGATAGTATTTGCATAATATTTTAATTGCCATTTGTCAAAGGTATACCTTCTGTTTCTCATTCGTGTATATATGTTTTAATATCATTTAATGCCATAACAAAGCAGCCGTGAAATCTTCATTCCCTGGTCGGGCAACAAGCCCCGGGGCTTTAGGGAGGGAGCACTGATTCCAAAACTCTACAATACTAGAGAACGCCTAGAGAGCAACAAACAGTGAGAATGCCAACAAAGTCAAGCACTTGTATGCAAGTCCTGACATAAACCAACCACCAGCATCACCCAGAATAAGAAGCCTCATCCAAACAACAAACACCGATAGACGTAACTCAAAGTCTGGGAAAAGGAAATCCCGAACAGAGTTAGTTTAAAAAATTAATAATAACAATTAAATGGCAGAGAAATACCACACAAGTGAAGGAACAATCTACAAACACACAAGATCAAATCAATGAAGAGAATTTGGACAAACTTTCTGAAAGTGATTTCAGAAGAATGATAGTAAAGTTGATCAAAGACTCTGAAAACAGAATGTTATAGAAATTGCAAGACACAAATAACACACTGAATAAACACAAGAACTTACAAAAAAACTAACAGAGACAAACAACTCAATTGCTGAACTGAAAAACACTGTAGAAGGAATCAAGAGCAGAGTATCTGAGACAGAAGACCGGATAAGTGAGCTGGAAGATAGAATGGTGGAAGTAACTGCTGAAACACAGAATCTAGCTCAAAGAATGAAAAGAGCCGAGGATAGCCTCAGAGACCTCTGGGATAATATCAAACGCACCAACATTCGAATTATAGGGGCTCCAGAAGAAGAAGAAAAAAAGAAAGGCTATGAGAAAAATTTTGAAGAGATTATAGTTGAAAATTTCCCTAACATGGGAAAAAAAATAGTCAATCAAGTCCAAGAAGCGCAAAGAGTACCATACAGAGTCAACCCAAGAAGAAACATACCAAGACACATATTAATGTAGCTAACACAAATGAAACACAAAGACAGAATTCTCAAAGCAGCAAGGGAAAAGCAACTAGTGACATACAAGGGAAAGCCCATGCGTTTAATAGCTGATCTTTGAACAGAAACTCTGCAGGCCAGAAGGGAATGGCAGGACACATTTAAACGGCTAAAAGAGAATAATCTGCAACCAAGAATCCTCTACCCTGCAAGGACCTCATTCAAAATTGATGGAGAAATCAAAAGCTTTACAGATAAGCAAAAATTAAAAGAATTTAGTCACACCAAGGCAGCCTTACAACAAGTGTTAAAGGGACTTATATAGACAACAAGTATAAAAGGAGAAGATCCACGAAACAAACCCATCATAACATCTAAGAAGATGACAATAGGATCATTTGTATCAATAATTACTTTGAATGTCAATGGACTAAATGCCCCAACCAAAAGACACAGAGTGGCTGAATGGATTCAAAAACACAACCCATACATATGCTGCCTCCAGGAAACTCACTTCAGACCTAGAGACACTCATAGACTGAAAGTGAGAGGCTGGAAAAAGATATTCCATGCAAATGGAAATCAAAAGAAAGCTGGAGTCGCAATCCTCATATCAGACAAAATAGACCTCAAAATAAAGAAGATTAGAAGAGACAAGGCAGGACACTACATAGTGATCAAGGGATCGATCCAAGAAGAAGACATAACAATCATAAATATCTATGCACCTAACACAGGAGCACCCCAATACACCTGTGAGTACCTTATTTTTGACAAAGGAGGTGAAACTATAAAATGGGACAAAGACAGCCTCTTCAACAAATGGTGCTAGGAAAATTGGACAGCTACATGCAAAAAAATGAAGTTGGAACATTCCCTGACACCATACACAAAGATCAAATCAAAGTAGGTTAAAGACCTAAATGTAAGACCAGAATCCATCAAAGACTTAGAGGAGAATATAGGCAAAACACTCACGGACGTAAATTGAAGCAAGTTCTCCTCTGACCCACCTACTAGAATAGCGGAACTAAAAAGAAAAATGAACATGCGGGACCTCATGAAACTTAAAAACTTTTGTACAGCAAAAGAAATTACAAATAAGGTGAACAGACAACCCACAGAATAGGAGAAAATCATAGCATATGAAACAATGGACAAAGAATTAATCTCCAAAATCTAGAAGCAACTCAGACAACTCAGCACCGGAAAAATGAACAACCCAATTAAAAAATGGGAAAAGGACCTAAACAGATACCTCTCCAAAGACGACATACAGATGGCCCCAAGACACATGAAACAATGCTCAACTTCGCTTATAATTAGAGAAATGCAAATCAAAACTACAATGAGATATCACCTCACACCCGTCAGAATGGCCATCATCCACAAATCGACAGACAATAAATGCTGGAGAGGCTGTGGAGAAAAGGGAACCCTCCTGCATTGCTGGTGGGAGTGTAAATTGATACAGCCTCTATGGAAGACAGTCTGGAGATTTCTTAAAAAACTAAAAACAGAAGCACCATATGACCCAGCAATCCCACTCTTAGGCTTATACCCTGATGAAATCAAAACTGAAAGAAGCACCTGTACCCCAATGTTCATTGCAGCTCTCTATACAATAGCTAGAACATGGAAGGAACCTAGATGCCCATCGATGAACGAATGGATCCAAAAGCTCTGGTACATATATACAATGGAATACTACACAGCTGTAAAGAGAAATGCAGAAGAATCAGCCCTAATGTGGTAGCTGACTCTAGAACCTATCATAAAAAGTGAAGTCAGTCAGAAAGACAAGGACAAGTACAATATACTAGCACACATATATGGAATCTAGTAGGATGGTGATGATAGTATATGCAAAGAAGCAACAAAGCCTCTTCAACAAATGGTGCTAGGAAAATTGGACAGCTACATGCAAAAAAATGAAGTTGGAACATTCCCTGACACCATACACAAAGATCAAATCAAAGTAGGTTAAAGACCTAAATGTAAGACCAGAATCCATCAAAGACTTAGAGGAGAATATAGGCAAAACACTCACGGACGTAAATTGAAGCAAGTTCTCCTCTGACCCACCTACTAGAATAGCGGAACTAAAAAGAAAAATGAACATGCGGGACCTCATGAAACTTAAAAACTTTTGTACAGCAAAAGAAATTACAAATAAGGTGAACAGACAACCCACAGAATAGGAGAAAATCATAGCATATGAAACAATGGACAAAGAATTAATCTCCAAAATCTAGAAGCAACTCAGACAACTCAGCACCGGAAAAATGAACAACCCAATTAAAAAATGGGAAAAGGACCTAAACAGATACCTCTCCAAAGACGACATACAGATGGCCCCAAGACACATGAAACAATGCTCAACTTCGCTTATAATTAGAGAAATGCAAATCAAAACTACAATGAGATATCACCTCACACCCGTCAGAATGGCCATCATCCACAAATCGACAGACAATAAATGCTGGAGAGGCTGTGGAGAAAAGGGAACCCTCCTGCATTGCTGGTGGGAGTGTAAATTGATACAGCCTCTATGGAAGACAGTCTGGAGATTTCTTAAAAAACTAAAAACAGAAGCACCATATGACCCAGCAATCCCACTCTTAGGCTTATACCCTGATGAAATCAAAACTGAAAGAAGCACCTGTACCCCAATGTTCATTGCAGCTCTCTATACAATAGCTAGAACATGGAAGGAACCTAGATGCCCATCGATGAACGAATGGATCCAAAAGCTCTGGTACATATATACAATGGAATACTACACAGCTGTAAAGAGAAATGCAGAAGAATCAGCCCTAATGTGGTAGCTGACTCTAGAACCTATCATAAAAAGTGAAGTCAGTCAGAAAGACAAGGACAAGTACAATATACTAGCACACATATATGGAATCTAGTAGGATGGTGATGATAGTATATGCAAAGAAGCAACAGAAAGACAGACAGGGACAGTGGACATATGGGCATTGTTGGGAAGGAACAGAGGGTGGGAGGCATAAAGGAAGTAGCTTGAAGGCCTGTACTATCATAAGTGAAGAAAATAACTATAGTCATTGTTCTGTGAGAAAAGCAGAACCTTCACGGGTGTTGTATGATGGTCTGGAGGGGTGGGATGGGGGGATATACATATGACTAATCTGAAAACATACATATCTGTAAACAACAAAACCCTGTAAAAGTTAAAAGTAAAATAAAAGCTTTTAAAAAAAAATAAAGAAAAAAAAGACATTTTGAAACAAATAAAAATAGAGAGAATGTATTACTACCAGCCACAGATCAAACAAGATACTCTACAGTGATTTTCAGATGGATGGCCAGCGATCCATAAGGAATGACTGCAGATTCAGGAAGCAATATTTGAAAAGACATTTGAGTGAAATTAATTGCTTAAAATAAAAATGTAATGCTTTGTAGAGTTTAAATACAGAGAAAATTCTTATCACAAAAACATCAATTGTAAATAGAGCAAATATATTTAAAGTATCCTAAAATTTTGTATTGTCTAAGAAGAGGTAAAACTAATATGTTATGTTAGGTTTTGATAAGCATATACATTGTAATCTAGAGAATTATTCCCAAATCTAAGAGGGTACCTAAGACCTTTTCGTGGGTCCATTAAGATGGTTCTATTTTCATAATAAGACATTATTTGCCCTTTTCACTGAGTTGGTATTTTATTTGATTGTGTGGAAGCCATGACAATTAAAATTGTTAGTTTTAGCCCAAATTAAGGTGGCAACACCAGACTCTATTAGTTTTCATTGTACTTTCTTTTTGTGCTAGGTGTCAGTATTTTTTTTTTTTTTCTATAAATTTCCAGATAGGAAAAGTTTTAGGTTTAGCCATTTAGTCTCTGTCTTAATTACTAAATCTTGTGACTTAAGAGCAAAAACATTTGCAGACAATATATAAATAAATGGGTATAGCTGTATTTCAATAAAATGCTATTTAAAAAAAAATATATATATTTAAAAAAACTAGCTATGGATTACATTTGACCTGTGGGCCATCATTTGCTGACTTCTGTTCTGTGAC
The DNA here is from genome assembly GCA_022376925.1 of Tragulus kanchil. NCBI lineage: Eukaryota > Metazoa > Chordata > Mammalia > Artiodactyla > Tragulidae > Tragulus > Tragulus kanchil. Next base: position 262,806,986 of record JAIOJX010000026.1, on the reverse strand, counting down.
TCACATGTGCAGTAAAAACAAGTAACCACACATTCACGCACATATATAGACATACACACAGACCGGTTTACTTAAGAATGCCATTACTGAAGCAGTAGAAATTACTGATTTCTTTAAAGCCTAACTCTTGAGTACATATATATTCTTTGTAACCATAAAGCATATTGTCTACATGCTGAAGTATGATGATTGTCTTAAGGAAATGCACTTAGGTGACTCTATCACTAGTGTGTTGAACTATTCCTTGTGGAATACCATTGTTACTTGAAAGAACAATTAACGCATAAACTATTGCTATTTAGGTTTTGAAAATTGGCATACCAGATAATGAGATGTGAAGGGAATTCTTGTAAGGGGTTTTGGGAAAAAGTTGTCTTTGCTATCAAAAAAGAGAACCTAATAATTGCTTCTCCTCACAGGGTATTATCCTCTCTTCATGTGATACTTGGAACTATGCAACCATCCCATAAGGTAGAAGACCACTCAGCTGAGGATAAAGACAACAGCATCTTAAGTGACATACTGTTGGTATACTGAGTTGACAGTATTGCAGTACAAGGGTTATTGTTCTGCTTTTGTCAGGTCATTAATTTATTCATTTATTTACCAAGTACTTATTGAATACTAATTATATGCAGGGGAAAATGGTAGAGTCTCTCATCCCCTAGATGTTAAATTCTAATAGAGAAGACAGAGAATAAACTTATAATTAAATGCATGAGGAGAATTCAGAGTGCTAGGGAAATGTGACTTGTTGGGGGTGCAATGAATGGCTTTCTGAGTAAGGTATAAGCCAAACCTGAAGAATGAGTTCAAGTTGGCTACTGTAGAAAGGATAGAGGGAAGGGTTTCCAGAAAGGAAACCAATGTATCTAATGTATGAGAGAACAGGGAACACATAGAAGGAATTTAAGAGAAGCCAAGATGCCTAACAGCACAAAGAACAAGGCAGTTATGGAGGCTGGAGAAGTGCTTGGTCATGCTGCAATCTTAGAATGTAAGGACCACATTAAAAGTTTTGAACTTCATTCTAAAAAATATGCCAGTGTACCTTGGCATGCACAAATTAGGCTTTGTAAAAGATCATACTGGTTCTAAAATGGAGAATAGATTAGACTGGCCTGAATAAGAAGCCTGGACCTCAATAAAGAAGTACGCAACAGTGGAGGAGAGAGATGAAGTGGCAGACAGTGGGGCCATAGCAGTGGTGTTAAAACAGGGAAACATAGCCTAGGCTGAGGTGCAGTGAAAGTGAGGATGTGAGGTTTGGCAGACACTTGAAGGATGCTTAAATATTGGTTAGGTTAAAGGTTACAGTGAATTTTTTTTTTAAATTTTATTTATTTATTTTTGGCTGTGCTGGGTCTTTGTAGATGTGTAGGTTTAGCTGCTCTGTGGTATGTGGGATCTTCCTGGATCAGGGATCGAACCTGTGTCTCCTGCGTTGGCAAACGGGTTCTTCTCCACTGAGCCACAAGGGAAGCCCCTACAGTGAATTTTTTACAGTGCTTTTGGGAGTTGTATAAGGAAAGGAGCATATGTAAACTGTTTCAGAATAAGTTCCAGATCAAAATTTCTATACTGTTTATTTGATTTCATACTATGTTTGGTACTTCCATACTATCTAGATTTCACCCATCTATACTTCCTATTCTTTCCAAAAGAAAAGCTTTAATATTCTTATTGCCAGAAATGTAATAGTAACCAATGAAATATTTTCATAGGACACATGATTTACAAACATAAGGCCTTTTATATGATTACATTTGTCTATTAAAGTATATAGTTAAATTGGTGTGATCTCCACTCCTTCCAACTAGCTTGCTTTCTCACATAAGATACCAAACTCAATATACCTTGGATATTCTTACAATATTTAAGGAAAATAATATATTAAAGTAGGCATATGCTTTTTTATGTGCTTGAATAGCTTTATTCCGATCATAAATTAAAAGACCTATATTTAAATAATTTCTGGTTCTGACCCAGCAATTAAAGATTTTATTCAACATAGATAAATAACAAAAGAAAACACTCAGATTCTAACAAAAGCATTTCATAAGAGCCTAAGCACAAAGAACAAGGCAGTTATGGAGGCTGGAGAAGTGCTTGGTCATGCTGCAATCTTAGAATGTAAGGACCACATTAAAAGTTTTGAACTTCATTCTAAAAAATATGCCAGTGTACCTTGGCATGCACAAATTAGGCTTTGTAAAAGATCATACTGGTTCTAAAATGGAGAATAGATTAGACTGGCCTGAATAAGAAGCCTGGACCTCAATAAAGAAGTACGCAACAGTGGAGGAGAGAGATGAAGTGGCAGACAGTGGGGCCATAGCAGTGGTGTTAAAACAGGGAAACATAGCCTAGGCTGAGGTGCAGTGAAAGTGAGGATGTGAGGTTTGGCAGACACTTGAAGGATGCTTAAATATTGGTTAGGTTAAAGGTTACAGTGAATTTTTTTTTTAAATTTTATTTATTTATTTTTGGCTGTGCTGGGTCTTTGTAGATGTGTAGGTTTAGCTGCTCTGTGGTATGTGGGATCTTCCTGGATCAGGGATCGAACCTGTGTCTCCTGCGTTGGCAAACGGGTTCTTCTCCACTGAGCCACAAGGGAAGCCCCTACAGTGAATTTTTTACAGTGCTTTTGGGAGTTGTATAAGGAAAGGAGCATATGTAAACTGTTTCAGAATAAGTTCCAGATCAAAATTTCTATACTGTTTATTTGATTTCATACTATGTTTGGTACTTCCATACTATCTAGATTTCACCCATCTATACTTCCTATTCTTTCCAAAAGAAAAGCTTTAATATTCTTATTGCCAGAAATGTAATAGTAACCAATGAAATATTTTCATAGGACACATGATTTACAAACATAAGGCCTTTTATATGATTACATTTGTCTATTAAAGTATATAGTTAAATTGGTGTGATCTCCACTCCTTCCAACTAGCTTGCTTTCTCACATAAGATACCAAACTCAATATACCTTGGATATTCTTACAATATTTAAGGAAAATAATATATTAAAGTAGGCATATGCTTTTTTATGTGCTTGAATAGCTTTATTCCGATCATAAATTAAAAGACCTATATTTAAATAATTTCTGGTTCTGACCCAGCAATTAAAGATTTTATTCAACATAGATAAATAACAAAAGAAAACACTCAGATTCTCAGAATCCAAAAGCACTGTTCATGAAGAGTCTCCAATTCATCATCTGGTTATTTTAGCAACAGAAGAGTATTTCTTCCTGTAACAATTAATATGCATTTTGATTCCTTTTAACCTCAAGAATGAAGCTTCTTTAGGTTCTCTCTGAAGTTATAAGAGTGCAAATCAATCTAAGCTATTTCATTTAGAAATTTAAATTTACCATTGGGCAAATTTAAAAGTAGATTCAAAACAAATTCTACATGATGTCTCAGTTAAGTCACTTCATTTTCTTTTAAAAAAACTAAAATGAATAGAATACATTCAGATCAGAAAGTTATAGCACATTTTTGTCCTAAAACCTTCAAAGTTTTCACATCCAATGTTTTGGAAATTACTAAATATTGTTTTGATCAATAATAAATGTTATATTCACTAAAATTTTATATAAATTGGGAATAAATAAAAATTATGATGTTGGAAATGGCTACATGTCTCTCCAGAAATAGTTCTTTCATGTAGGGAAAGGTTCCATTGGAATCCTAGCTTAGAGACATTATTTTGCTCCAGAACTCAAAAGTATAAACTAATACTCATACAGTGGGCACATTGATGAAGTAATTCATTTAGCCAAAAATACATATTTGGTTTTCAGTTCCTCAAATGAGATTGGGATATTCCTATTTTCCTTCCTTCCATCTCTTTTCTCTACTCAATCCTCAGGGAGTAAAAAGTATTGATTTAGCTTCTGGACCATCTTTAGCATCAAAAGATTCTTTCACTTCAAGGTTCTACATTATTATGCATACTAACCCATTGGGTTCTTGCCCTTAATACCCTCTGGCATTCATTTCTACTCCCTCTTCTTCAGAGTCCATCACCATACGATCTATCTTATAGTATCATCAAGTGCCCCAAGGGCCAGTGCATCTTAAGTGTTCTGTTTTACCTTTCTGGGATATTGCTTTATCTGAGGATTATTTATTCTGAAAGTCCTTGCAATATTCTTAGTTCCTCAAAGTTTTCACAGCACCATTTTCATTTTGTCTCCTGAAGCTCTATTTCAGAGTTGGTGTAAATAACTGATAACATCATTACAGCAAAGAGTGCCATATTGATGTGGTTCAATTGCTAAGTTGTGTCTGACTCTGCAACCCCATTAACTGCAGCACACCCGACTTCCCTGTCCTTCACTATGTCCTAGAGTTTGCTCAAACTCATGTCTATTGAGTTGGTGATACTATCTAATGATCTCATCCTCTGCAACACCCTTTTCATTTTGCCTTCAATCTTCTGCAGTATCATGGACTTTTCCAATGAGTCAGCTCTTTGCATCAGGTGGCCAAAGTATTGGAGCTTCAGCTTCAGCACCAGTCCTTCCAGTGAATATTCAGGGCTGATTTTTTGTTTTTAAAGATTGACTGGTTTAAGCTCATTGCAGTCCAAGGTACTCTCAAAAATCTTCTCCAGAACCACAGTTCAAAAGCATCAGTTCTTCCATGATCAGCCATTTTTATGATCCAACTCTCACATCCATACATGACTGTTAGAAAAAACCATAGCTTTGACAATACGGATCTTCATCAGAAAAGTGATGCCTCTGCTTTTTAATACACTGTTTAGATTTGTCAGAGTTTTCCTTCCAAGGAAAGTTTGTCTTTTAATTTTATGGCTGCAATCGCCATCCACACTGATTTTAGAGCTCAAGAAAATAAAATCTGTTACTGCTTCCACTTTTTCACCTTCTCTTTACCATGAAGTGATGGGACCAGATGCCATAATCTTGGTTTTTCTGAACGTTGAGTTTTAAGCCACTTTTTTCACTCTTCTCTTTCACCCTCATCAAGAGGCTCTTTAGTTTCTCTTTGCTTTCTGCCATTAGAGTGGTATCATCTGCATATCTGAGGGTGATGACAATTGTCTCCTGACAATCTTGATTCCAGCTTGTGATGCATCCAGCCTGGCATTTTGCATGATATATTCTGCATATAAGGTAAATAAGCAAGGTGGCAATATACAGCTTTGTCATACTTATTTCCTAATTTTGAACCAGTCAGTTGTTCCATGTCTAGTTCTAGCTATTGTTTCTTGACCCACATACAGGTCTCTCAAGAGACACATCTGTCTGGTACTGCGATCTCTTCAAGAATTTTTCATTGTTTGTTGTGATACACACAGTCCCAGGCTTTAGAGTAGTCACTGAAGTAGAAGTAGATTTTTCTGGAATTCCCTTGATTTTCTGTGATCCAGTGGATGTTGGTAATATAGCATCTCCATCTTCAACTGCCAATTCATTTTGCCTTCTATTGAGTTGGTGATACTATCTAATGATCTCATCCTCTGCAACACCCTTTTCATTTTGCCTTCAATCTTCTGCAGTATCATGGACTTTTCCAATGAGTCAGCTCTTTGCATCAGGTGGCCAAAGTATTGGAGCTTCAGCTTCAGCACCAGTCCTTCCAGTGAATATTCAGGGCTGATTTTTTGTTTTTAAAGATTGACTGGTTTAAGCTCATTGCAGTCCAAGGTACTCTCAAAAATCTTCTCCAGAACCACAGTTCAAAAGCATCAGTTCTTCCATGATCAGCCATTTTTATGATCCAACTCTCACATCCATACATGACTGTTAGAAAAAACCATAGCTTTGACAATACGGATCTTCATCAGAAAAGTGATGCCTCTGCTTTTTAATACACTGTTTAGATTTGTCAGAGTTTTCCTTCCAAGGAAAGTTTGTCTTTTAATTTTATGGCTGCAATCGCCATCCACACTGATTTTAGAGCTCAAGAAAATAAAATCTGTTACTGCTTCCACTTTTTCACCTTCTCTTTACCATGAAGTGATGGGACCAGATGCCATAATCTTGGTTTTTCTGAACGTTGAGTTTTAAGCCACTTTTTTCACTCTTCTCTTTCACCCTCATCAAGAGGCTCTTTAGTTTCTCTTTGCTTTCTGCCATTAGAGTGGTATCATCTGCATATCTGAGGGTGATGACAATTGTCTCCTGACAATCTTGATTCCAGCTTGTGATGCATCCAGCCTGGCATTTTGCATGATATATTCTGCATATAAGGTAAATAAGCAAGGTGGCAATATACAGCTTTGTCATACTTATTTCCTAATTTTGAACCAGTCAGTTGTTCCATGTCTAGTTCTAGCTATTGTTTCTTGACCCACATACAGGTCTCTCAAGAGACACATCTGTCTGGTACTGCGATCTCTTCAAGAATTTTTCATTGTTTGTTGTGATACACACAGTCAAAGGCTTTAGAGTAGTCAATGAAGTAGAAGTAGATTTTTTTCTGGAATTCCCTTGATTTTTCTGTGATCCAGTGGATGTTGGTAATATAGCATCTCCATCTTCAACTGCAGAGAGTATATCAATCTGATTTCAATACCAACAATCAGGTGATGCTCACATGTAGAGTCATCTTTTTTGTTGTTGGAAGGTGTCTGCTATGACCAGTTTGTTCTCTTGAAAAAACTCGTTAACCTTTGCTCTTCTTTATTTCTTACTCCAAGGCCAAACTTGACTGTTATACTACATATCTCTTGACTTCCTATTTTTTCATTCCAATCCCCTATGATAAAAATGACACCTTTTAAATATTAACTCTAGAGGGTTTTGTAGGTCTTTGTAGGACTGTCTGACTTTAGCTTCTGTGGCATTAGTGATTGGCATCGACTTGGATTACTGTGATGTTAAATGGTTTGCCTTGGAAACAAACCTAGATTTCTGTCATTTTTGAGATTGCCTGCAAATACTGCATTTTGGACTCTGTTGTTGATTACGAGGGCTATTCCATCTCTTCTAAGGAATTCTTGCCCACAGTAATAGAAATAAAAGTCATCTGAATTCAATTTGTGCATTCTCATCCATTTTGTTCACTGATTCCTAAAATGCTGATGCTCACTCTTGCCATCTCCTTCTTGACCACTTCCAATTTATCTTGATTCATAGACCTAACATACCAGGTTCCTGTGCAATATTGTTCCTTATAGCATCAGACTTTACTTTCAGCACCAGACACATCTACAGTTAAGTATTGTTTCTGCTTTGGTGTGGCATCTTCTTTCTTCCGGGAAGTCTTAGAATTGCCCTCCACTCTTCCCGCAAAAGCATATTGGACACCTTCTGACCTGGGGGGCTTATCTTTCTGGTGTCATATTTTTTGCCTTTTCTAACCGTTCATGGAGTTCTAGCAGCAAGAATACTAGAGTGGTTTTATTGCCTCCCTCCATTTTGAACCAGTCAGTTGTTCCATGTCTAGTTCTAGCTATTGTTTCTTGACCCACATACAGGTCTCTCAAGAGACACATCTGTCTGGTACTGCGATCTCTTCAAGAATTTTTCATTGTTTGTTGTGATACACACAGTCAAAGGCTTTAGAGTAGTCAATGAAGTAGAAGTAGATTTTTTTCTGGAATTCCCTTGATTTTTCTGTGATCCAGTGGATGTTGGTAATATAGCATCTCCATCTTCAACTGCAGAGAGTATATCAATCTGATTTCAATACCAACAATCAGGTGATGCTCACATGTAGAGTCATCTTTTTTGTTGTTGGAAGGTGTCTGCTATGACCAGTTTGTTCTCTTGAAAAAACTCGTTAACCTTTGCTCTTCTTTATTTCTTACTCCAAGGCCAAACTTGACTGTTATACTACATATCTCTTGACTTCCTATTTTTTCATTCCAATCCCCTATGATAAAAATGACACCTTTTAAATATTAACTCTAGAGGGTTTTGTAGGTCTTTGTAGGACTGTCTGACTTTAGCTTCTGTGGCATTAGTGATTGGCATCGACTTGGATTACTGTGATGTTAAATGGTTTGCCTTGGAAACAAACCTAGATTTCTGTCATTTTTGAGATTGCCTGCAAATACTGCATTTTGGACTCTGTTGTTGATTACGAGGGCTATTCCATCTCTTCTAAGGAATTCTTGCCCACAGTAATAGAAATAAAAGTCATCTGAATTCAATTTGTGCATTCTCATCCATTTTGTTCACTGATTCCTAAAATGCTGATGCTCACTCTTGCCATCTCCTTCTTGACCACTTCCAATTTATCTTGATTCATAGACCTAACATACCAGGTTCCTGTGCAATATTGTTCCTTATAGCATCAGACTTTACTTTCAGCACCAGACACATCTACAGTTAAGTATTGTTTCTGCTTTGGTGTGGCATCTTCTTTCTTCCGGGAAGTCTTAGAATTGCCCTCCACTCTTCCCGCAAAAGCATATTGGACACCTTCTGACCTGGGGGGCTTATCTTTCTGGTGTCATATTTTTTGCCTTTTCTAACCGTTCATGGAGTTCTAGCAGCAAGAATACTAGAGTGGTTTTATATTGCCTCCCTCCAGTGAACCACATTTTGTCAGAATTCTCTACTATGACCAGTCCATCCTGGCCGGCCCTGCACAGCCTGGCTCATAGCTTCACTGAGTTATGTAAAGCCCGTTGGCCACAACAAGGCTATGATCCATGAAGGGGAATGAAAACCACAGCCATTGTTTTTTCATGCTACCACTTTGTTCTAAGCCACCATTATATATTGTCTGGATTGTTGCAGTACTTCCTAACTGCTCATCATTTTCATTGTTCTTGGACACCAACAGCTATGTTCCACAGAACAGGCAAAATAATTCTGCAAAAACTTAAAACTTACTATGTTACATTTTGCTCAAAACCTTCTATGGCTGCTCATCTTACTGTGGTAACAGCCATATCCTTATGGTGGCCTATAGCTCTTTTCTGTGACACTCCAGATGTTCTCTTGCTTTCTGTCCTTAATACTTTATATGTCTAACTCTGACTGACTGTTTCCCCAGATATTTTTATGGCTTACTTCTTCACTGCTTTCAGGTTATTTACTTAGATGTATTTCAGTGACCTTCCTGGGTCACACTATTTATACCACAATCTTCTCTCCATTTCTGCTAGACCTATGCACTTACCATTCATTTTATTTTTTAATCTGTATAACACTTAGGGCATGCTGTGTATGTATTTATTTATTTTGTGTCTCCTTACCTTAAAATCAGTCATTAAATGAAGGTAATTTTGCCTTTTCTAAAACTCCTCTATCTTCAGTCTAGACTAGTACTTGCCACAAAATATACTTTTAATAATTATTTTGTTGAGTAAATCACTCAGTATATGGATATCAAAGAAGAACTAGTATAATATTAGAGAAGCAAATCATTAAAATGTTCCTACCACCAGCTTTGAAATGCCATTCTGCAAAACTCATCTAACTACTCCATTTATACTGTCACAAAGGCTTTCCTTCATTGAATAATTTTTTTTTCTCCCAAATAACTTAGAAAAACAGCAAAAACAAATAAATAAATGATCATATAAGCTTTGGCCTTAAAATCAAAACCCATCACTTTCCAACAAAGTGAGTATACATTCCATGTTAATGGACACAGTGAACCTTTCATTTCAAAAATAATTTTCACTCCTTAAGCATGCAATGAATTCACCAGGACAAGTTAACCTGAAGGGTCTAATAAATATGGCCAAAAGGCAAGAAACAATATTTCTAAAGCTTATTAAGTGTAAATAAGGAAGAAGATATAGTCTTTGTTCTCTCTTAATAAAATCTCTTCTCTCCCCAGTCTACGTTCATTTTTCTGCATGTTAGTTGTCTATCTCTTTTTTACACTGATTAATCTTACAAGTTCATTTTCTTCTCTTCAATGCATTTTCTCTTACATATAATAGACACTGTTTTCTGAATATTCATCATGTCTACTATAACAGTTTATTCACCTATTTCCATTGTGTTATTTTAACTTCAACATTAACTGAAAGTCTTCCAGCTTGAGGTGTCGGCATTAAAATTAAAGATTGAGTGTACTCAAAGGCAGAAATTGCCTGGGTGCCATATAAATCACTTCTAAATTTTTTGTTATTTAACTCTGACTGACTGTTTCCCCAGATATTTTTATGGCTTACTTCTTCACTGCTTTCAGGTTATTTACTTAGATGTATTTCAGTGACCTTCCTGGGTCACACTATTTATACCACAATCTTCTCTCCATTTCTGCTAGACCTATGCACTTACCATTCATTTTATTTTTTAATCTGTATAACACTTAGGGCATGCTGTGTATGTATTTATTTATTTTGTGTCTCCTTACCTTAAAATCAGTCATTAAATGAAGGTAATTTTGCCTTTTCTAAAACTCCTCTATCTTCAGTCTAGACTAGTACTTGCCACAAAATATACTTTTAATAATTATTTTGTTGAGTAAATCACTCAGTATATGGATATCAAAGAAGAACTAGTATAATATTAGAGAAGCAAATCATTAAAATGTTCCTACCACCAGCTTTGAAATGCCATTCTGCAAAACTCATCTAACTACTCCATTTATACTGTCACAAAGGCTTTCCTTCATTGAATAATTTTTTTTTCTCCCAAATAACTTAGAAAAACAGCAAAAACAAATAAATAAATGATCATATAAGCTTTGGCCTTAAAATCAAAACCCATCACTTTCCAACAAAGTGAGTATACATTCCATGTTAATGGACACAGTGAACCTTTCATTTCAAAAATAATTTTCACTCCTTAAGCATGCAATGAATTCACCAGGACAAGTTAACCTGAAGGGTCTAATAAATATGGCCAAAAGGCAAGAAACAATATTTCTAAAGCTTATTAAGTGTAAATAAGGAAGAAGATATAGTCTTTGTTCTCTCTTAATAAAATCTCTTCTCTCCCCAGTCTACGTTCATTTTTCTGCATGTTAGTTGTCTATCTCTTTTTTACACTGATTAATCTTACAAGTTCATTTTCTTCTCTTCAATGCATTTTCTCTTACATATAATAGACACTGTTTTCTGAATATTCATCATGTCTACTATAACAGTTTATTCACCTATTTCCATTGTGTTATTTTAACTTCAACATTAACTGAAAGTCTTCCAGCTTGAGGTGTCGGCATTAAAATTAAAGATTGAGTGTACTCAAAGGCAGAAATTGCCTGGGTGCCATATAAATCACTTCTAAATTTCTTTGGAAATGTTACCTTAACTTTCACCTATGATTTGAACATATACTAATTTAAGATAATTTACATTTCAGAAAAATAAAAACTAGACAAGTGAGCCATCATTCTCTATCATAATTAATAAACATCTGTTGCCATTCTCATGATACCACCCTCTGCATGTTATGAAGGTTGTATTCTAAGGATCTCTTCTCCTTTCAGAAAGAACTCAATTAAGCACTGCCATTCTGTAGGATTGGTGAAGTAAATATTCATTCATCCTGTTGAAAGACAAATCTCAGTAAAAGAGCTGAAACCAAAATCTCTTTTAAATATTGGCCCTGGATGTGGAAAAAATAAAACTCAGAGACACTAAGAAGCAAAACACTTAACAAACTAATAACAGTGTCCCTTGCTAAGAAATGATGATGGTACCTAGATGGAGCAACTGTGACACTTTAGAAATGTTGTGTCTCAATGGTGGGTAAATTATTTTAAATGCTGTGGGGCAAGAGCTAGATAAAAAACTACAACAAATATCTCCCTAAATCTTTCTTTGATATTGTTTGCTCAGTTTGAAAGGTCTACTCAATAGGCCATAGTTTTTTTTTAATGCCATATTTCTAAACACCCTTTTCTTCCTTCCCTCCTTTCTTTCCTTCCTTCCCACCTCCATTGTATCTTTTGATCCTTCATTTTTTTTATGGAAAAAAATATACAATACCCCGGAGAATGAGACAGTGTTCTAGGTTCTATGGATTCAAAAAAAATCACAGGATATACATTGAGTAATAACACACCCTCACAAACAAACACATTGTAGACATTAAAGCTGGGAGCAAACATGAAGATAATTCATCCAATTCTCCATTTTATAGCTGATGATTTGGGCCTCTTACAACTAGTTGTCCAAGATTACTCATTTAATTAAAAGGTTAAAATGTAGTACTAGAATCTAGGACTTCTAGATGTCTGGTTCAATTCATTTCTCCTAAAGTACGCTGGCTTTCAGTGAGAACAAAAGCCATTAACTAAATTGCCAAATGAAAGTGTAAAGTGAACAAAAGATATACATAGTGCTAAGCTATACTATTAAAACACTAAACTCCCTTTGATAGTCAAAGATAAAGTTCTAAATCTAAGATGCTTACTATGTAAACTTTTTTGTTTCTTTCCTGCTTAATGTAACAGTTAATATTTAAATAGTTTTACAATTAGGAAATGGAAAACTGACCTTGCTAGTTGGGCATAATTAATAAACATCTGTTGCCATTCTCATGATACCACCCTCTGCATGTTATGAAGGTTGTATTCTAAGGATCTCTTCTCCTTTCAGAAAGAACTCAATTAAGCACTGCCATTCTGTAGGATTGGTGAAGTAAATATTCATTCATCCTGTTGAAAGACAAATCTCAGTAAAAGAGCTGAAACCAAAATCTCTTTTAAATATTGGCCCTGGATGTGGAAAAAATAAAACTCAGAGACACTAAGAAGCAAAACACTTAACAAACTAATAACAGTGTCCCTTGCTAAGAAATGATGATGGTACCTAGATGGAGCAACTGTGACACTTTAGAAATGTTGTGTCTCAATGGTGGGTAAATTATTTTAAATGCTGTGGGGCAAGAGCTAGATAAAAAACTACAACAAATATCTCCCTAAATCTTTCTTTGATATTGTTTGCTCAGTTTGAAAGGTCTACTCAATAGGCCATAGTTTTTTTTTAATGCCATATTTCTAAACACCCTTTTCTTCCTTCCCTCCTTTCTTTCCTTCCTTCCCACCTCCATTGTATCTTTTGATCCTTCATTTTTTTTATGGAAAAAAATATACAATACCCCGGAGAATGAGACAGTGTTCTAGGTTCTATGGATTCAAAAAATCACAGGATATACATTGAGTAATAACACACCCTCACAAACAAACACATTGTAGACATTAAAGCTGGGAGCAAACATGAAGATAATTCATCCAATTCTCCATTTTATAGCTGATGATTTGGGCCTCTTACAACTAGTTGTCCAAGATTACTCATTTAATTAAAAGGTTAAAATGTAGTACTAGAATCTAGGACTTCTAGATGTCTGGTTCAATTCATTTCTCCTAAAGTACGCTGGCTTTCAGTGAGAACAAAAGCCATTAACTAAATTGCCAAATGAAAGTGTAAAGTGAACAAAAGATATACATAGTGCTAAGCTATACTATTAAAACACTAAACTCCCTTTGATAGTCAAAGATAAAGTTCTAAATCTAAGATGCTTACTATGTAAACTTTTTTGTTTCTTTCCTGCTTAATGTAACAGTTAATATTTAAATAGTTTTACAATTAGGAAATGGAAAACTGACCTTGCTAGTTAGGGCCATATATATTGATACATAGAAATAATTTATATTTATTAGAATAAAGAGCTTATGATTAATACATTCAAGGAAATTCTTTTCTAAATTTCATTTATCTATTTTTTCCTTACTCAGTCCTTTAGTTTCACCAGTGGATTTCCATAGGTAGACATGTGCTACAAAAGAAGGACTGTATCATAATGTGGCACTAAAGAATGAGTAGGGTTATACTGATATCTGGTTTCCAGGACTTGAATGCATAAGAGAAAGCTTGAAATAAATTTAAGTGACACATCTTGTAAAAGTAGGTGAAGGAACAGAGTATATTACTGAACATACCACTAGCCTACACTGTAGGACTCTCTTAAAAGGGAGCATGGATCCTCTAACAATAAAAGTTTATTTGCTTAATAGTTTTCACTATTTAATAAAAAATAAAATAATGGATTTATTTTTAGAAAATAAAATCTGTTCTTTAAATAATTCAAATTTGGGAGGTTTAATGATCATTTAACATGTGTTTAAAATTAGTTGTTGTAATGGTCTTTAATTCATCTTTTTTTTTTAAGGGTTGTTTTTTTCAGCCTCTTTATTTATTCATCTATTTATTTATTTTTTATCCCTCTTTATTTTTCTGCCTGCATGTGCCTCCCATTGCAGTGGCCTCTCTCGATGTAGACCACCAGCTCTGGGCACATGCGTTCCAGAGTACCAGCATGTAACTGGACACACTGGTCCAACCGCTCCAGGGCACATGGGGTCTTCCTGGGCCAGGGATCAAACTGGTGCCCCTTGCGGACTCTTTAGTCACTGGACCACCAGTGATTCATCTTTAAAATCATTATTATTTCCTACAGAATGAATCATGTCTTTTTAAAGTTTTTCTTTTGTCTTTTTATTTTTTTGTTAATCAATAGAATAAAACTAAACTGGAAAATGCAAAACAGTTGAAAGAATTACTATTACAATTATGCTATGGGATTGACATGTACACACTGCTATATTTAAAATGGACCAATAAGGACCTACTGTACAGCACAGGAAACTCTGCTCAATATTATGCAACAACCTAAATGCGAAAATTATTTGAAAAAGAATAAATACATGTATGTGTATAACTGAATCACTCTGCTATACTCTCAAAACTATCACAACATTGTTAAGCAACTGCGTGTTAGTTGTTTAGTCATGTCAGTTTCTTTATGACCCCATGGACTGTAGCCCACCAGGATCCTCTGTCCATGGGATTCCCCAGGCAAGACTCAATATAAAATAAAAAGTTAAAAAAATAAAAATAAAATATTAAAAAAATACTACAAGATGTGAATACACTCTATGCAGAATACGTGACCCTTGATGTGGTCTGACTTAGGAGGCTAGGGAAGCCTCGGTTGGATCCTCAAAACATTTCCTATTGACTTTGTAGAGTGGAAAAATTCTACAAACATTTAATTATAAGTGCTTTTATATAAGCAAGATGTCCACCATGTAAACACCGATTGTGAAGAAGGTCTAATAATAAACTAGGTCAATGCATAAATTATTGTTAAATACTCATCGGAGGCAAGCTTTTGATTTAGGAGAATATAGTTCAAATAAAGTATTTTTGAGTGCCTGTCACTCTACTTGGTTGAGGATACGGAGTAATATACAATTAGCCCATGTATGTTGAATAATATGACATTGGTGTTGGCATATTAAAGAAAAGTAATCAGTGCTATAAGAAAGGAAATCAGAATACAAGTGAATTCTAGATCAAAAGAATCTGTCCAAATGTGAAGAGTCCCTGGTGGCTCAGATGGTAAAGAATCTGCTTGCAATGAAGGAGACCTGGGTTCAGTCTCTGGGTGGGGATGATCCCCTGGTGGAGGGCATGGCAAACCCACTCCAGTATTCTTGCCTGGAGAATCCCATAGACAGAGGAGACTGGCAGACTATAGTTGATAGGGTCACAAAGAGTCAGACATGAGTAGTGACTGAGCATGCAACATGATGAGTGAAGGTCATCTTACCATGTGAAGAAAAATTACAGTGTAACAGGCAATCCAGTCAGGGCTACATATTTACTGACTTAATATTGCTGATTTTTTGCTTGATATTATATAGAATATATGATATTTAAATCATTATTTTCTATATACATTTTCCCACAAAATCACCTACATATAAACTCTGAGAGATAAAATGTTAGTTACTATAAATAGGACAATATATAAATATGTACATATGCATGTATACATATATATGCATAAACACATATATTCATACCATACATTGGTAATGTACATACACCTATCTACATATACATATATACATGTATATATAGGTATATATAGTTTTTAATATCTAAATATATCCATATTACATATTTGAAAAATATTTACCCTATTGTGCTATTATGTTTAATGACCATTATTTTAAATACTATGTACCATGCATGGCTCCAGTATTCTTGCTGGGGAAATTCTATGGACAGAGGAGCCTGGAGGGCTACAGTCCATGGAGTCACAAAAAAGTTGAACATGACTTAAGGACCAAACAACAACCACAACCACCATGCATGGCATATGATAGCTCACTCTTAAGTTCTAGTTAGTCATTTCTGAGTATAATGCCTGAGAACTATTTATGAGCAAAGTCTCACCAAATGTGGTATTGATAGTGGCTGGATGTGTTCCTTATCTAGGCTCTTGATTCTTCACCCATGTACCTATGCCCACTGAAGGTGGCTGATACTGATTATCTCATGGGAGATGCCAAGACCATTAGCTACTGATACCAGCCATGTGCCACATTCGTGGGAACGGCCCCTATATGAAGGCTAGAAATGAGGAAAATGACATTCTCTCCCTTTTATTATTGCTCATGGTTTTGTTGTGCTGTCTTACATAGTTTAATAGTTATTATGATTTTTTTTTTTTTTTTTTTTTAACAGATAAATCAGTGAGAAAATGGACTAGGAGCTGAGTCTGGTGACAGACCTTACCCTCTGTTTAGAATTTGCTTTCCCTTCAGAAAATGATGACTTTAACATAAGACCATGCTTCCTTTATGAGCTTACTCCATAAGATATTTTAGTTACTAAGTAAAACAGCCTTCTAAAGAGTCCTCTTCAGTCCCCCAGGCATGCTTGCTTAGGTATGTTAAAGCTAACAGGAACAAATTCTTATATTTGTGACATATACTACTTTCTAATAATGGACATTTTCCAGGTAGAGATAGTTTTAGGAAAATGTTTCAACCATAGTAATTCATGAACTTTTCTAGGCAAAACGTACCTTTCATATTAATTTATGGTCAAAATTAATTTTATATTCCTTTTTAATGCAAAATTTTCATTGTTGGTGATCTAACTATGCATGTAAAAACATGATATTTTGCATAAACACATATATTCATACCATACATTGGTAATGTACATACACCTATCTACATATACATATATACATGTATATATAGGTATATATAGTTTTTAATATCTAAATATATCCATATTACATATTTGAAAAATATTTACCCTATTGTGCTATTATGTTTAATGACCATTATTTTAAATACTATGTACCATGCATGGCTCCAGTATTCTTGCTGGGGAAATTCTATGGACAGAGGAGCCTGGAGGGCTACAGTCCATGGAGTCACAAAAAAGTTGAACATGACTTAAGGACCAAACAACAACCACAACCACCATGCATGGCATATGATAGCTCACTCTTAAGTTCTAGTTAGTCATTTCTGAGTATAATGCCTGAGAACTATTTATGAGCAAAGTCTCACCAAATGTGGTATTGATAGTGGCTGGATGTGTTCCTTATCTAGGCTCTTGATTCTTCACCCATGTACCTATGCCCACTGAAGGTGGCTGATACTGATTATCTCATGGGAGATGCCAAGACCATTAGCTACTGATACCAGCCATGTGCCACATTCGTGGGAACGGCCCCTATATGAAGGCTAGAAATGAGGAAAATGACATTCTCTCCCTTTTATTATTGCTCATGGTTTTGTTGTGCTGTCTTACATAGTTTAATAGTTATTATGATTTTTTTTTTTTTTTTTTTTTAACAGATAAATCAGTGAGAAAATGGACTAGGAGCTGAGTCTGGTGACAGACCTTACCCTCTGTTTAGAATTTGCTTTCCCTTCAGAAAATGATGACTTTAACATAAGACCATGCTTCCTTTATGAGCTTACTCCATAAGATATTTTAGTTACTAAGTAAAACAGCCTTCTAAAGAGTCCTCTTCAGTCCCCCAGGCATGCTTGCTTAGGTATGTTAAAGCTAACAGGAACAAATTCTTATATTTGTGACATATACTACTTTCTAATAATGGACATTTTCCAGGTAGAGATAGTTTTAGGAAAATGTTTCAACCATAGTAATTCATGAACTTTTCTAGGCAAAACGTACCTTTCATATTAATTTATGGTCAAAATTAATTTATATTCTATTAATGCAATTCAGATCAACACTTTATATCACACATGTTCATATATTATTTTAATTTGATTCCTCTGTTAAAAATCATTGTTGGTGACTTTCCATCTCTAGGTAGAGAGCTAACAGTTCATATGTTATGTATACATGCTTTGGAATTCAAACAAACTTGATATAATCTTCCATCTGGCACTTGTTAGGTATTTGGTCTTGGGTAAACTGCTTAATTATTCCAAGCCTCAATTACAAAATAAGGGTTATAAAAGTACCCATCTCAATGCTGTGAATATTACAGTAGCTATAATCAGGACAAATGCATAGTACAGGGATGTGTCAATGTAATAAACTTCTAAGAAGCAATAGTTGCTGCCATTGCATATTGCTGTTTTTTAAGATAGTTTTTCCTTCTGAATCAATTTAAGAAAAGGGTATCAAGATGAACTTGTTTTTTAAAGGAAAATGCTAAAGCCATGTCACGGATAAAACAACTTTCTGTGAGCCTGGTTTGCTCCAACTAAAATCTTTAAAAGTCTGAAAGGCAGATTTTCCATCAGCAACCATATTGTCCATCCCTATCATAAAAACTCATAAAGGAAAAGGATAAATAAAAGTGTTGATAAGAAATGCTACGTTTATTAGCTGATAAGAAATAGCCATCTGGAGTCCTATGGACATTTTAAAGAACAATGTATCTGAATTTAAATTCCGAACTATATTTAGTCATTAAATTCAGAATATGCCTAAGATAAAGATTTTAATTTCACTAGTCTGTTCAGTTACTAAAATTCATTTAGATGTTGTCTCTACTGTTTATCTGAGTCTATATGGCTAACCTGAATGTCAGTGAGCTCAAAATCTGGTATTTCACCAGGAAAAATCATAGCTGATAAAAGACTTATCTGGAACTGAACTTTCCTTGATTAGTGGGTCATAGAAAAAAAAAAGCAAATGGTGTCAAAATACTAAATAAAGTCTACTCAAATAAGATCATCAAATATTTATTGGGTTCCTGCTCTGTTTATAACTCTGAATGATGAGATATCAGAAAGTGCAAATACAAGCAAGATTGTAACTCTAACTTCAAGAAGCATACGACTATGGAGAATAGTTAAATAGATCTGACTTCTACAACCAGACATTCAGAGAGTTAGATAAAGGACACTAATGAATGATGCTGACAGATTATTTGGAGTACTCCTACAGTCGGAATTGAATTATGTACACTCAAACATAGCTGAGATATGACTGGAATAAAGATTGAAGTCTGACTGTGGAAGGTTAAGCTGATGAATTTTTGCTTCAATATTGGACCATCTTAAAGTGCTTTGCGGGTTTCTCTGGTGGTCCAGTGGGCAATGACACTGCCTGCAGTGCAGGGGCGTCAGTTTGATCGCCTGGGGCTTGGTCAATTACAAAATAAGGGTTATAAAAGTACCCATCTCAATGCTGTGAATATTACAGTAGCTATAATCAGGACAAATGCATAGTACAGGGATGTGTCAATGTAATAAACTTCTAAGAAGCAATAGTTGCTGCCATTGCATATTGCTGTTTTTTAAGATAGTTTTTCCTTCTGAATCAATTTAAGAAAAGGGTATCAAGATGAACTTGTTTTTTAAAGGAAAATGCTAAAGCCATGTCACGGATAAAACAACTTTCTGTGAGCCTGGTTTGCTCCAACTAAAATCTTTAAAAGTCTGAAAGGCAGATTTTCCATCAGCAACCATATTGTCCATCCCTATCATAAAACTCATAAAGGAAAAGGATAAATAAAAGTGTTGATAAGAAATGCTACGTTTATTAGCTGATAAGAAATAGCCATCGGGAGTCCTATGGACATTTTAAAGAACAATGTATCTGAATTTAAATTCCGAACTATATTTAGTCATTAAATTCAGAATATGCCTAAGATAAAGATTTTAATTTCACTAGTCTGTTCAGTTACTAAAATTCATTTAGATGTTGTCTCTACTGTTTATCTGAGTCTATATGGCTAACCTGAATGTCAGTGAGCTCAAAATCTGGTATTTCACCAGGAAAAATCATAGCTGATAAAAGACTTATCTGGAACTGAACTTTCCTTGATTAGTGGGTCATAGAAAAAAAAGCAAATGGTGTCAAAATACTAAATAAAGTCTACTCAAATAAGATCATCAAATATTTATTGGGTTCCTGCTCTGTTTATAACTCTGAATGATGAGATATCAGAAAGTGCAAATACAAGCAAGATTGTAACTCTAACTTCAAGAAGCATACGACTATGGAGAATAGTTAAATAGATCTGACTTCTACAACCAGACATTCAGAGAGTTAGATAAAGGACACTAATGAATGATGCTGACAGATTATTTGGAGTACTCCTACAGTCGGAATTGAATTATGTACACTCAAACATAGCTGAGATATGACTGGAATAAAGATTGAAGTCTGACTGTGGAAGGTTAAGCTGATGAATTTTTGCTTCAATATTGGACCATCTTAAAGTGCTTTGCGGGTTTCTCTGGTGGTCCAGTGGGCAAGGACACTGCCTCGCAGTGCAGGGGGCGTCAGTTTGATCCCTGGCCTGGGAAGATCCCATGTGCCTCCAAGCGGCTGGTCCGATGTGTCCAACTACTGAGCAGGAGCTCTGGAGCACATGCGCCCAGAGCCGTTGCTCTGTAGCAACAGAGGCCACTGCGATGTGAGGCCCACACAGGCCAAAGAACAAAGATGGATCAAAATAGATAAATGAAAGACCAATAGGAGGGTCCAAAAAAAAAAGAAAAAGTGCTTTGTTTCCAGTGGGACAAGGTAGTTGATGGCTGGGTAGAACTCCTTCTAGAAAAATCAGGACAGCTAAATAGACTATAGAAATCATCTGTTTTAAGGAGATGGAGAACAACAGAAGCCAGCAAGAAACAGAGAGGCTAACATGAAAAGGCAATCAATCTACAGAAGTGAACTGACTTTAGGCAGTTTACCTTGAGGAAATGTGACAGTTCTGGGCAGGAGGAGGGAACTGAGAATCCAGACCAAACTTGCTGGGAATGCTGGTGGTAGGGATGGCCACCGTGGGGTGGTGGGCCACTGTGGACAGAAGAGGTTTAGGTGGTTTCCAGCACAAGGCCAATTTCTTCTCAGGATATTTTCCAAATACTGGGGGTGCCTGGGATAATAGAATACAAATCTGAACAGAAAGCATGTGGACAGAAGAGTAGAAATGTTGGAATTCTGACAAGACTGTGATTAGAGATTAGGACACACCAGAGGGAGGCATCCAGATTACACCAAGTTCTTAATTAAAAATGCTGAAGGCCTGGGGGATAGCAAAAAGTTTGGACAGAATGTGAATTGAAATGCAAATACACTCTAAAACATACGCTTGAGAATATTGATCTGACCGCTACAACCAGACATTCAGAGAGTTAGATAAAGGACACTAATGAATGATGCTGACAGATTATTTGGAGTACTCCTACAGTCGGAATTGAATTATGTACACTCAAACATAGCTGAGATATGACTGGAATAAAGATTGAAGTCTGACTGTGGAAGGTTAAGCTGATGAATTTTTGCTTCAATATTGGACCATCTTAAAGTGCTTTGCGGGTTTCTCTGGTGGTCCAGTGGGCAAGGACACTGCCTCGCAGTGCAGGGGGCGTCAGTTTGATCCCTGGCCTGGGAAGATCCCATGTGCCTCCAAGCGGCTGGTCCGATGTGTCCAACTACTGAGCAGGAGCTCTGGAGCACATGCGCCCAGAGCCGTTGCTCTGTAGCAACAGAGGCCACTGCGATGTGAGGCCCACACAGGCCAAAGAACAAAGATGGATCAAAATAGATAAATGAAAGACCAATAGGAGGGTCCAAAAAAAAAAGAAAAAGTGCTTTGTTTCCAGTGGGACAAGGTAGTTGATGGCTGGGTAGAACTCCTTCTAGAAAAATCAGGACAGCTAAATAGACTATAGAAATCATCTGTTTTAAGGAGATGGAGAACAACAGAAGCCAGCAAGAAACAGAGAGGCTAACATGAAAAGGCAATCAATCTACAGAAGTGAACTGACTTTAGGCAGTTTACCTTGAGGAAATGTGACAGTTCTGGGCAGGAGGAGGGAACTGAGAATCCAGACCAAACTTGCTGGGAATGCTGGTGGTAGGGATGGCCACCGTGGGGTGGTGGGCCACTGTGGACAGAAGAGGTTTAGGTGGTTTCCAGCACAAGGCCAATTTCTTCTCAGGATATTTTCCAAATACTGGGGGTGCCTGGGATAATAGAATACAAATCTGAACAGAAAGCATGTGGACAGAAGAGTAGAAATGTTGGAATTCTGACAAGACTGTGATTAGAGATTAGGACACACCAGAGGGAGGCATCCGCAGATTACACCAAGTTCTTAATTAAAAATGCTGAAGGCCTGGGGGGATAGCAGAGATAAACCGAACTTTATCAGACTTCGACCCAGTTTCAAATCAGCATAGTGTCTGTTTATAATAAGGTGATCAACCACTGTTCTATTGACAGACTAGAAGGAAGAGTGAACTCCGTAACAGAAGATAAGACTCACCAGAGTAAGGCAATAAACATATTTTGCAACAGTATTCAATGCCAAAATGTTTTACCAGGAAAATAGCTAAATATTAATCACAATTATTTCTACATAAGAAAGGTAAAACTTTCTTCCTATATATATTCAAGATTAGGTTTAATAAATGTCTATTTTAAGCTATTAGAGGTACAAGGCAAAGGTTCATTGTTGGGAAGTTATAGGATGTAATCTACTAAGTATGATATCTGTGTTTCATGTGAATGTGTTTACTATCTTTTGAACATTATTATTTACTTATTAGTCTATGATGACTTTGAATAGTCTGCTATGTAAGAATATATTTTTTCATTTCAAAATTCATGCTATTATTTGATTGACTTTTTGTCAAATTATGATGTCAGAAGTATTGTTTTTTCAGTACTTTTCTAAGAGCAGACCACCTATTCACAAGTCTCAAATACACCATTTACTAGTATTGCAGTTTGAAAATTTGTTTACAAAATATAATTTGCTGCCTCAGTATAAACTCTGTAGGTCTTTCTCAGACATGTTTATCAAGGGAATAACAAGCCTAATTCCTATTTTGTTCAGCTTCAGCTTTACCTTTGACCTTTCTATAGGCTGAATTCTTGAAAATACCTAATCTTGACAGTAGTCAGTTATTTAGCTGCCATATCTTTCTTGCCTCTCCTTTAACTTTGTTATCAGAAAGATGTCTACATTTGTAGTATCGGCATCCTATTTCTGAGTTCACCATTTACACTTTCTAAATTTTAGCCTTTTAAGATTTCACAGCACAGAACTATTTATCCCAGTGACTATCACCATGGACTTGGCAGACCATGGCTGCTGAGACATATCTGCCCACAAGCTAAACTGTTTCTAAAGGATTGTTACCAAAAAGAATGAGAAAGGAAAAAGAAACATGAGACAAGGACCATCTACAGCCTTTAAAATCTAGTATTTGCTATTCTTTTCTCTAGAACTTCTACAGTTAGTAATAAATATCATTCTTGTGAAACAAAGGGACACATGACAGAAAACCAAGATTGAAAACAAAGATACAAAATAGATATAAAGGTGACTCACTGATACATATTAGCTGAGGAAGACTTTAAAATAACTGATAATAACCCTCTTACACTCATGCATCACAGGACCAACAGAAGAATCAAGAACTATAATCCCACAGCCACCAGAACAAAAACCACAGTCACAGAAAGCTAATCCAAGTGATCACATGGATTGGATCATAGCCTTGTGTAACTCAATAAAGCTATAAGATATGTTGTGCAGGGCTCCTCAAGATGGATGGGTCACGGTGGAGAGTTCTGACAAAATGTGGTCTACTGGAGAAGGCAATGAAAAACAACTTCAGTATTCTTGTCCTGAAAACCCCATAAACAGTATGAAAAGGCAAAAAGATATGACACTGGAAGATCAGCTCCCCAGGCTGACAGTGTTCAACATGGTACAAGGGAAGAGTGGAGAAATAGCTCCAGAAAAAATGAAGAGTCGGGGCCAAAGTGGAAATGACACTTAGTTATGGATGTGTCTGGTGGTGAAAGCCAAGGTTTGATGCTGTAAAGAACAATATTGCATAGAAACCTGGAATGTTAAGTCCATGAATTAAGGTAAATTGGATGTGGACAAGCCAGAGGTGGCAAGAGTGAACACAGACATTTTAGGGATCAGTGAACTGAAATGAACAGGAATGGGTGAATTTAATTCAGGTGGCCATTGTATCTACTACTGCAGGCAAGAATTCATTAGAAGAAATGCAGGAGCCCTCATAATCAATAGAACAGCACGCAGTACTTGGATGCAATCTCAAAAATGACAGAATGATCTTAGTTCTCTTCTAAGGTGAACCATTCAACATCAGAGCAATATAAGTCTGTTCCCCAACTATTAATGTCAAAGAAGCTGAAGTCAAATGGTTCTATGAAGACCTACATGACCTTCTAGAACTAACACCAAAAGAGAATGTCCTTTATCTGGAAAATGCAATAGAAGTGAATCTACAGCCTTTAAAATCTAGTATTTGCTATTCTTTCTCTAGAACTTCTACAGTTAGTAATAAATATCATTCTTGTGAAACAAAGGGACACATGACAGAAAACCAAGATTGAAAACAAAGATACAAAATAGATATAAAGGTGACTCACTGATACATATTAGCTGAGGAAGACTTTAAAATAACTGATAATAACCCTCTTACACTCATGCATCACAGGACCAACAGAAGAATCAAGAACTATAATCCCACAGCCACCAGAACAAAAACCACAGTCACAGAAAGCTAATCCAAGTGATCACATGGATTGGATCATAGCCTTGTGTAACTCAATAAAGCTATAAGATATGTTGTGCAGGGCTCCTCAAGATGGATGGGTCACGGTGGAGAGTTCTGACAAAATGTGGTCTACTGGAGAAGGCAATGAAAAACAACTTCAGTATTCTTGTCCTGAAAACCCCATAAACAGTATGAAAAGGCAAAAGATATGACACTGGAAGATCAGCTCCCAGGCTGACAGTGTTCAACATGGTACAAGGGAAGAGTGGAGAAATAGCTCCAGAAAAAATGAAGAGTCGGGGCCAAAGTGGAAATGACACTTAGTTATGGATGTGTCTGGTGGTGAAAGCCAAGGTTTGATGCTGTAAAGAACAATATTGCATAGAAACCTGGAATGTTAAGTCCATGAATTAAGGTAAATTGGATGTGGACAAGCCAGAGGTGGCAAGAGTGAACACAGACATTTTAGGGATCAGTGAACTGAAATGAACAGGAATGGGTGAATTTAATTCAGGTGGCCATTGTATCTACTACTGCAGGCAAGAATTCATTAGAAGAAATGCAGGAGCCCTCATAATCAATAGAACAGCACGCAGTACTTGGATGCAATCTCAAAAATGACAGAATGATCTTAGTTCTCTTCTAAGGTGAACCATTCAACATCAGAGCAATATAAGTCTGTTCCCCAACTATTAATGTCAAAGAAGCTGAAGTCAAATGGTTCTATGAAGACCTACATGACCTTCTAGAACTAACACCAAAAGAGAATGTCCTTTTCATCATAGGGAATTGGAATGCAAATTAGGAAGTCAAGAAATACCTAGAGTAACAGGCAAGTTTTCCCTTGGAGTACAGAATGAAGCAGGGCAAAGGTTAACGGAGTTTTATCAAGAAAACACATTTGTTGTAGCAAACACTCTCTTCCAACAACGTAAGAGATGACTCTACACATGGACATTACCATATGATCAATACTGAAATCAGATTGATTATATTCTTTGCAGACAAACATGGAGAAGCTCTATACAGTCACCAAAAACAAGACCTGAGTTGACTTGTGGCTTAGCTCATGAGCTCATTATTGCAAAATTCACGCTTAAATTGAAGAAAGTGGGGAAAACCTTTAAGCTATTCAGGTATGACATAAATCAAATATCTTACGATTAGACAGTGGAGGTAACAAACAGATTCAAAAAATTAGGCCTAAGACTTCCCTGGTGGTGCAGTGGGTAAGGACACTGCCTTGCAGTGCAAGGGGCGCTGGTTTGATCCCTACCCTGGGAAGATCCCACGTGCCCTGGAGCGGCAGTACCGATGTGTCCAATTACCGAGCTGGAGGTCTATAGCGCATGCGCCCGGAGCCGGTGCTCCGCAATGACAGAAGCCACCGCGATGGGAGGCCCACAGGAGCCAAAGAACAAAAACAGATCAAAATAGATAAATGAAAGACCAATAGAAGTGGCCCGCCTGCCCCTCTCCCTCCCCAACCCGCCTCCCCCAACCAAAAAAAACCAATTAGGCCTAGTAGACAGACTGCCTGAAGAACTATGAATGAAGACTTGTAACACTGTACAGGAGGAGGTGACCAAAACCATTCCCCAGAAAAAGAAATGCAAAAAGGCAAAGTGGTTGTCTGAGAAGACCTTATAAATAGCTCAGAAAAGAAGAGAAGTGAAAGTCAAAGGAGAAAGGGAAAGATGTAAGTGAATTCAGAGTTTCAGAGAATAACAAGAGAGATAAGAAAGCCTTCTTAAGTGAACAATGCAAAGAAACAGAGGAAAAGAACAGAATGGGAAAGACCAGAGATATCTTCAAGAAAACTGGAGATACCAAGGGAACATTTCATGTAAGGATTGGCAGAATAAAGGACAGAAATTGCAAGGACCTATCAGAAGCAGAGGAGAATAAGAAGAGGTGGGAAGAATACACTATACAAGAAGAACTATACAAAAAAGGTCTTCACGACCTGGATAACCATGATAGGGTGATCAGTCACTTCAAGTCAGACATCCTGGTATGTGAAGTCAGGTGGGCCTTAGGAAGCCTTACT
Source organism: Tragulus kanchil (assembly GCA_022376925.1). Classification (NCBI taxonomy): domain Eukaryota; kingdom Metazoa; phylum Chordata; class Mammalia; order Artiodactyla; family Tragulidae; genus Tragulus; species Tragulus kanchil. The sequence goes on along the minus strand of JAIOJX010000026.1, from coordinate 262,780,179 downwards.
ATGAGCAAAGCTGTGGAGGTGATGGAATTCCAGCTGAGCTATTTAAAATCCTAAAGGATGCTGCTGCTAAAGTGCTGCACTCAATATGTCAGCAAATTTGGAAAACTCAGCAATGGCCACAGGCCTGGAAAAGATCAGTTTTCATCCTGATTCCAAAGATACACAATGTCAAAGAATGTTCAAGCTGCAGTATAGTTGCACCCATTTTGCATGGTAGCAAAATAATGTTCAAAACCCTTCATATTTGTCTTCAACAGTACGTGAATTGAAAACTTGCAGGTGTATAACCTGGATTACGAAATGGCAGAGGAACCAGAGATAAAATTGCCAACATTTGTTGAAACATGAAAAGAGTGAGGAAATTCCAGAAAAGCACCTACTTCTGTTCCACTGACTATGCTAAAGCTTTTGACTGTGAGGATCATAACAAACTGGAAAATTCTTAAAGAGATAGGGATACCAGACTACCTTACATGCCTACTAAGAAACCTGTATGCAGGACAAGAGGCAAGAGTTAGAACTGAACATGGAACAGCAAACTGCTCCAAAATTGGGAAAGGAGTATGTCAAGGCTGTATATTGTCACTCTGCTTATTTAACTCACATGCAGAGCACATGGTGGGAAATGCTGAGCTTGATGACTCACAAGCTGGAATCAAGTGTGCTGGGAGAAATATCAACAGCCTCAGATACACAGATGATACCACTCTAATGACAGAAATCAAAGAGGAACTACATATCCTCTTAATGAGGGTGAAAAAGAAGAGTAAAAAGGTTGGCTTAAAACTTAATATTCAAAAAACTAAGATCACGGCATCTGGTATCATCACTTCATGACAAAAAGTAGTGGAAAATGTGAAAACAGTGGCAAATTTTATTTTGGGGGGCTCCAAATTCACTGTGGACAGTGACTGTAGCCTGAAATTTAAATACATTTTCTCCTTGGAAGTAAAGCTCTGACAAACTTAGTGTATTAAAAGAAGAGACTCCGCAGGGCCCATATTCAAACTTGGACAGTGATGTGACGCCTGGTATGTGAAGTCAGGTGGCTTAGGAAGCCTTACTATGAGCAAAGCTGTGGAGGTGATGGAATTCCAGCTGAGCTATTTAAAATCCTAAAGGATGCTGCTGCTAAAGTGCTGCACTCAATATGTCAGCAAATTTGGAAAACTCAGCAATGGCCACAGGCCTGGAAAAGATCAGTTTTCATCCTGATTCCAAAGATACACAATGTCAAAGAATGTTCAAGCTGCAGTATAGTTGCACCCATTTTGCATGGTAGCAAAATAATGTTCAAAACCCTTCATATTTGTCTTCAACAGTACGTGAATTGAAAACTTGCAGGTGTATAACCTGGATTACGAAATGGCAGAGGAACCAGAGATAAAATTGCCAACATTTGTTGAAACATGAAAAGAGTGAGGAAATTCCAGAAAAGCACCTACTTCTGTTCCACTGACTATGCTAAAGCTTTTGACTGTGAGGATCATAACAAACTGGAAAATTCTTAAAGAGATAGGGATACCAGACTACCTTACATGCCTACTAAGAAACCTGTATGCAGGACAAGAGGCAAGAGTTAGAACTGAACATGGAACAGCAAACTGCTCCAAAATTGGGAAAGGAGTATGTCAAGGCTGTATATTGTCACTCTGCTTATTTAACTCACATGCAGAGCACATGGTGGGAAATGCTGAGCTTGATGACTCACAAGCTGGAATCAAGTGTGCTGGGAGAAATATCAACAGCCTCAGATACACAGATGATACCACTCTAATGACAGAAATCAAAGAGGAACTACATATCCTCTTAATGAGGGTGAAAAAGAAGAGTAAAAAGGTTGGCTTAAAACTTAATATTCAAAAAACTAAGATCACGGCATCTGGTATCATCACTTCATGACAAAAAGTAGTGGAAAATGTGAAAACAGTGGCAAATTTTATTTTGGGGGGCTCCAAATTCACTGTGGACAGTGACTGTAGCCTGAAATTTAAATACATTTTCTCCTTGGAAGTAAAGCTCTGACAAACTTAGTGTATTAAAAAGAAGAGACTCCACTTTGTTGACAGAGGCCCATATAGTCAAAGCTATGGAGTCATGTATGGATGTGAGGTCTGGACCATAAAGAAGACTGAGTGCTGAAGAACTGATGCTTTTGAATTGTGGTGCTTGATAAAACTCTTGAGAGTCCCTTGGACAGCAAAGAGATAAAACCAGTTATTCCTAAAACAAATTAACCCTGAACTGGAAGGCCTGATGCTGAAGCTGAAGCTCCAATAATTTGGCTACCTGATACAAAGAGCCAATTTACTGGAAAAGACCCTGATGCTGGAAAAGAATTAGGGCAAAATGAGTAGGTGCTGATGGGATGACTTTGAGCCAACTCAGGAGACAGTGAAGGACAGGGGAATCTAGCTTTTCTGTAGTCCATGGGGTCATAAAGAGTTGAACCTGACTTAGTGACTGGACAACAATAACATGGCAATATGATCAGTAAGTTAGAGATAAAGATGAAACCAGAGAAGGTGAGTTTGAGATTTTCACCAGATAAAAGAATCTAAATGAAATTCTAGAGATGAAAATTTCTATCAAGAAAATTCTGGACAAAGAACCTATTAAGGCAGTATTAGTGATGTGTGGTATGCAACATTAGAAAATAGGCATATTGAGCCATAAATGGGAACATGTGAAAAATGTACAAGTATTTGAGACCTATAGAACAGATTAAATATGATTAAATTAACTTGAATTGGAGTCTGAGACAGAGTAAGAGAATGAACAGAAGCATACTTACAGTGCTAAGGAATAGGAGTGCTTACAATGGTTTGGGGCGAAGGTCTATAGAACATGTAAAAAGGGAACTACATATCCTCTTAATGAGGGTGAAAGAAGAGTAAAAGGTTGGCTTAAAACTTAATATTCAAAAACTAAGATCACGGCATCTGGTATCATCACTTCATGACAAAAGTAGTGGAAAATGTGAAAACAGTGGCAAATTTTATTTTGGGGGGCTCCAAATTCACTGTGGACAGTGACTGTAGCCTGAAATTTAAATACATTTTCTCCTTGGAAGTAAAGCTCTGACAAACTTAGTGTATTAAAAAGAAGAGACTCCACTTTGTTGACAGAGGCCCATATAGTCAAAGCTATGGAGTCATGTATGGATGTGAGGTCTGGACCATAAAGAAGACTGAGTGCTGAAGAACTGATGCTTTTGAATTGTGGTGCTTGATAAAACTCTTGAGAGTCCCTTGGACAGCAAAGAGATAAAACCAGTTATTCCTAAAACAAATTAACCCTGAACTGGAAGGCCTGATGCTGAAGCTGAAGCTCCAATAATTTGGCTACCTGATACAAAGAGCCAATTTACTGGAAAAGACCCTGATGCTGGAAAAGAATTAGGGCAAAATGAGTAGGTGCTGATGGGATGACTTTGAGCCAACTCAGGGAGACAGTGAAGGACAGGGGAATCTAGCTTTTCTGTAGTCCATGGGGTCATAAAGAGTTGAACCTGACTTAGTGACTGGACAACAATAACATGGCAATATGATCAGTAAGTTAGAGATAAAGATGAAACCAGAGAAGGTGAGTTTGAGATTTTCACCAGATAAAAGAATCTAAATGAAATTCTAGAGATGAAAATTTCTATCAAGAAAATTCTGGACAAAGAACCTATTAAGGCAGTATTAGTGATGTGTGGTATGCAACATTAGAAAATAGGCATATTGAGCCATAAATGGGAACATGTGAAAAATGTACAAGTATTTGAGACCTATAGAACAGATTAAATATGATTAAATTAACTTGAATTGGAGTCTGAGACAGAGTAAGAGAATGAACAGAAGCATACTTACAGTGCTAAGGGAATAGGAGTGCTTACAATGGTTTGGGGCGAAGGTCTGGAGGGGTGGGATGGGGGGAACTGGGAGGGTGGGGACCATGAATATGCATATGACTGATCTGGGAACATATATGTCTGTGAACAACAAAACTCTGTAAAACCTTTAAAATAAAGAATAAAAAAATAAAAATAATAAAAAAAAAATAATAGCTGGGCTTCCCCTGGTGGTCCATTGGGTAAGGACACCGCCTTGCAGTGCAAGGGGCGCCAGTTCGAGCCCTGGCCTGAGAAGATCCCACGTGCCAAGCGGAGCGGCTGGATCGATGCGTCCAATTACGGAGCCGGAGCTCTGGGGCGCATGCGCTCAGAGCTGGCGCTCCGCAATGACAGAGGCCACCGCGATGGGAGACCCACAGGAGCCAAAGAACAAAGACGGATGAAAATAGAGAAATGAAAGACCAATAGAAGTGGCCCGCCCGCCCCCCCCCCCCCCCCAACCCCCCCCCCCCCCAACCAAAAAAAAAAATAAAACTTTTAAAAAAAAAAAAAAATAAAAAGAAATAATAGCTGAGAAATTTCTAGCACTTATAAAAGGAGAGGAGTTCTGGAGAGCACATATAAGTTGCAGAAATATGCAGAAAGGTCCCTAAAGTTTTTTGAATATAGAAAACTAAAAATTATATTGAAGTCTGAGGAAGAATCCTCGCAAAGGACATTTAAACATTTAATATAAATATCTTCATAGCCTTAAAATATCTATTATGAATATATCTATGTATCTTAAAAAGGTAGAGGAAAACATGAGCATGAGAAAGAGAAATTGGAGAAAAACTGGAAAGAAATTTAATATATGAAATTGAAAATATACTGATTGATATTAAAAGAGCACTGCAAAATAGAAATCAGTGAAGTTAAAGACATAGCATTGAAAATATTGAAAATAAAGCATGGATATAGAAATAGCCAAAATAAATCTATCAAGAAAATTCTGGACAAAGAACCTATTAAGGCAGTATTAGTGATGTGTGGTATGCAACATTAGAAAATAGGCATATTGAGCCATAAATGGGAACATGTGAAAAATGTACAAGTATTTGAGACCTATAGAACAGATTAAATATGATTAAATTAACTTGAATTGGAGTCTGAGACAGAGTAAGAGAATGAACAGAAGCATACTTACAGTGCAAAGGGGAATAGGAGTGCTTACAATGGTTTGGGGCGAAGGTCTGGAGGGGTGGGATGGGGGGAACTGGGAGGGTGGGGACCATGAATATGCATATGACTGATCTGGGAACATATATGTCTGTGAACAACAAAACTCTGTAAAACCTTTAAAATAAAGAATAAAAAAATAAAAATAATAAAAAAAAAATAATAGCTGGGCTTCCCCTGGTGGTCCATTGGGTAAGGACACCGCCTTGCAGTGCAAGGGGCGCCAGTTCGAGCCCTGGCCTGAGAAGATCCCACGTGCCAAGCGGAGCGGCTGGATCGATGCGTCCAATTACGGAGCCGGAGCTCTGGGGCGCATGCGCTCAGAGCTGGCGCTCCGCAATGACAGAGGCCACCGCGATGGGAGACCCACAGGAGCCAAAGAACAAAAACGGATCAAAATAGAGAAATGAAAGACCAATAGAAGTGGCCCGCCCGCTCCCCGCCCTCCCCAATCCGACCCCCGCCCAAAATAAATAAATAAATAAATCTTAAAAAAAAAAAATAAAAAGAAATAATAGCTGAGAAATTTCTAGCACTTATAAAAGGAGAGGAGTTCTGGAGAGCACATATAAGTTGCAGAAATATGCAGAAAGGTCCCTAAAGTTTTTTGAATATAGAAAACTAAAAATTATATTGAAGTCTGAGGAAGAATCCTCGCAAAGGACATTTAAACATTTAATATAAATATCTTCATAGCCTTAAAATATCTATTATGAATATATCTATGTATCTTAAAAAGGTAGAGGAAAACATGAGCATGAGAAAGAGAAATTGGAGAAAAACTGGAAAGAAATTTAATATATGAAATTGAAAATATACTGATTGATATTAAAAGAGCACTGCAAAATAGAAATCAGTGAAGTTAAAGACATAGCATTGAAAATATTGAAAATAAAGCATGGATATAGAAATAAACAAAAATAAATAGGCTATAAGGGAAGTGGGAGACATTATCAAGTGGTCAAACATAGATGTGTAACTGAAGTCACAGGAAAAGAACACAGAGATGGAAGACAAACATATATCTGAACCAATTATTACTGAAAACTACATATACACAGGTTCCATTCAATGAGCTCAATGACCCACAGATTTAATTCAAGGAGCTCCATAACCCCTTGCAGAATAAAGATAAAATTAAACTATCCCAAATTATATCTAAAAGAAATTGCTTAAATCTAGTAATTAAGAAAAAACTCAGAAGAAAAAAGACACATTATGTACATGGGATGAAGATAAGAATTAGCATCAGAAAATATGCATGTGAAGATGGTCACTAATAATGTACTGCAAGAAAACAAAACATAATACATATACACACACATCTGTTGGCCCTTAGTTCTTTAACTACTGAAAAAAATTCTTTCAAAAGTGAAGAAAAATAAAGACTTTTTGAGTCAAAAAATGTGTATCACTTGGAGACATGCATAAAAAAAATTGTTAGTTCTTAAAACAGAAAAAATAGCACACAGAAATTTGAATTTTCATGAGATAAAATGAGCCAGAAGTGGTGAACGTGTAAATAAACATAAAAATAAGTTTTCCTTTAAAAAATTTTAAAAATAATTTATATGGCAAATGATTTGTGGCAATGATATATATATTGTTAAGTATAGTTTACTTACAATGTTGTGTCAGTTTCAGGTATACAACAAAGTGATTCAGTTATACATATATACCATTTTTATATTATTTTCCATTATAGTTTATTACAGGATATTGAATATAGTTCCTGTGCTATTTTTCAAATAGTATTGTCCTTGTTGTTTATCTTCATGCTAAATATCTATATGAATATATCTATGTATCTTAAAGGTAGAGGAAAACATGAGCATGAGAAAGAGAAATTGGAGAAAAACTGGAAAGAAATTTAATATATGAAATTGAAAATATACTGATTGATATTAAAAGAGCACTGCAAAATAGAAATCAGTGAAGTTAAAGACATAGCATTGAAAATATTGAAAATAAAGCATGGATATAGAAATAAACAAAAATAAATAGGCTATAAGGGAAGTGGGAGACATTATCAAGTGGTCAAACATAGATGTGTAACTGAAGTCACAGGAAAAGAACACAGAGATGGAAGACAAACATATATCTGAACCAATTATTACTGAAAACTACATATACACAGGTTCCATTCAATGAGCTCAATGACCCACAGATTTAATTCAAGGAGCTCCATAACCCCTTGCAGAATAAAGATAAAATTAAACTATCCCAAATTATATCTAAAAGAAATTGCTTAAATCTAGTAATTAAGAAAAAACTCAGAAGAAAAAAGACACATTATGTACATGGGATGAAGATAAGAATTAGCATCAGAAAATATGCATGTGAAGATGGTCACTAATAATGTACTGCAAGAAAACAAAACATAATACATATACACACACATCTGTTGGCCCTTAGTTCTTTAACTACTGAAAAAAATTCTTTCAAAAGTGAAGAAAAATAAAGACTTTTTGAGTCAAAAAATGTGTATCACTTGGAGACATGCATAAAAAAAATTGTTAGTTCTTAAAACAGAAAAAATAGCACACAGAAATTTGAATTTTCATGAGATAAAATGAGCCAGAAGTGGTGAACGTGTAAATAAACATAAAAATAAGTTTTCCTTTAAAAAATTTTAAAAATAATTTATATGGCAAATGATTTGTGGCAATGATATATATATTGTTAAGTATAGTTTACTTACAATGTTGTGTCAGTTTCAGGTATACAACAAAGTGATTCAGTTATACATATATACCATTTTTATATTATTTTCCATTATAGTTTATTACAGGATATTGAATATAGTTCCCTGTGCTATACAATAGGTCCTTGTTGTTTATCTGTTTTATATAGCATAGTTTGTATCTGCCTATCTCAAACTCCTAATTTATCCCTCCCTCTAAGGATCTTCTCTCTCTCTGACAGTTGCTCAGTTGTCTGACTCTGAGACCCTATGGACTATAGCCTGCCAGGCTCCTCTGTCCATGAGATTCTCCAGACAAGAATACTGGAGCGGGTTACCATTCCCTTCTCCAGGGGGCAATGATATTTTGGATATGTCACCCAAAGCACAGGCAGAAAGAAATCGATAAATTGGACTATAGTAGACCTACTATAGATTATCTACAATGAACCTATTTTAAACATAAACAGATTAAAAGTGGAATGATGGAAAAATATAAACCTAGAAAATATAAATAAAAATTAAATTTGCTATATTAATATCAAATAAAATAAATTTTAAAACAAAAATTATTACTAGAAGTAAAGTGAGACATTTCATAATAAAAACTGGCAATTTTTCAAGACATGGCAATCTTGAGTACATATATACTTCAAAAATATATGAGGTAAAACTGACAAAATTGAAAGAAGAAACAGATATATCACACAAACATATCCCACAACTACAGGGGGTGATCCTCTTTCTATAATTAATAGAATGTGTACAAAAAAATCAATAATAATACAAAAGACTTGGATAACAATATCAACCCATTTTTCCAAACTGAAATTTATAGCACACTCTATCTCAAATGAGAATACACTTTCTTTTCAAGTGTATACACAACATTCTCCAAGATAAGGCTATTTTATAAATCATTAATCCAACCTCAGAAAACATAAAAGGATTAACATTAGATAAAATATAGCCACTTAACACAATAAAATTAAACTGGAAATCAATAACAAAGATATTTCCAGTAAATTCTGAATTATTTGAAAATTAACTTCTAACCAAAAAAGCACTCAAAAAAAATTAGAAAATATTTTGAAGACTGGAAATAAAAATGGTATTTGAAGAATGTAGCTAAGGCATTTCTTGGAGGGAAATTTAGAGCAAAACTTTAAATGCTTACATTAGAGAATTAGATCTCAAATCAATGTGAAAGCTTCTATTTAGAAACTAGAAAAAAAGAAGATATAATTAAAATTAAAATAAGAAAATAATAAAGCTATGAACAAAAATCAATAAAATTAAAACTAGAAAATTGGTAAAAATCAATAAATCCAACAGCTGATTCTCTGGAAAAATCAATAAAGTTGATAAAATTTTGCACAGAGTGTTGAAGAAAAAAAAGAGTGAAAACACAAATTAATGATGTCAGAATGAAAAGAGGTTACCACTTGTTTAGGCCTTGAAAGCATTAAACAGGAATTTGATACATAGTTTTATGCCCACTAACTCAACAAGTTAGATAAAATGCATAATTCAATGATGAAATGTCACTTACTGCCAGATTCACCAAAGAGGTAAAGATAACCTGAATAATCTTATAAGTATTAAATATATAAATATTATAGTAAGATCTTTTCCACAAAATAAATTTCAGGCCCTGGTATCTTCACTAGTGAATACCACCAAACATTTGAGGCTGAAATAATCAATTCACACAATTTCTTCATGAAATAGAAACAAAGGGAAAAAATAATCAAATCAATGAGCTGGCAATTTTTCAAGACATGGCAATCTTGAGTACATATATACTTCAAAAATATATGAGGTAAAACTGACAAAATTGAAAGAAGAAACAGATATATCACACAAACATATCCCACAACTACAGGGGGTGATCCTCTTTCTATAATTAATAGAATGTGTACAAAAAAATCAATAATAATACAAAAGACTTGGATAACAATATCAACCCATTTTTCCAAACTGAAATTTATAGCACACTCTATCTCAAATGAGAATACACTTTCTTTTCAAGTGTATACACAACAATCTCAAGATAAGGCTATTTTATAAATCATTAATCCAACCTCAGAAAACATAAAAGGATTAACATTAGATAAAATATAGCCACTTAACACAATAAAATTAAACTGGAAATCAATAACAAAGATATTTCCAGTAAATTCTGAATTATTTGAAAATTAACTTCTAACCAAAAAAGCACTCAAAAAAAATTAGAAAATATTTTGAAGACTGGAAATAAAAATGGTATTTGAAGAATGTAGCTAAGGCATTTCTTGGAGGGAAATTTAGAGCAAAACTTTAAATGCTTACATTAGAGAATTAGATCTCAAATCAATGTGAAAGCTTCTATTTAGAAACTAGAAAAAAAGAAGATATAATTAAAATTAAAATAAGAAAATAATAAAGCTATGAACAAAAATCAATAAAATTAAAACTAGAAAATTGGTAAAAATCAATAAATCCAACAGCTGATTCTCTGGAAAAATCAATAAAGTTGATAAAATTTTGCACAGAGTGTTGAAGAAAAAAAAGAGTGAAAACACAAATTAATGATGTCAGAATGAAAAGAGGTTACCACTTGTTTAGGCCTTGAAAGCATTAAACAGGAATTTGATACATAGTTTTATGCCCACTAACTCAACAAGTTAGATAAAATGCATAATTCAATGATGAAATGTCACTTACTGCCAGATTCACCAAAGAGGTAAAGATAACCTGAATAATCTTATAAGTATTAAATATATAAATATTATAGTAAGATCTTTTCCACAAAATAAATTTCAGGCCCTGGTATCTTCACTAGTGAATACCACCAAACATTTGAGGCTGAAATAATCAATTCACACAATTTCTTCATGAAATAGAAACAAAGGGGATAATTCCCAATTCATATCATAAAAAATTCCTATACTACAGTGGCCCTCATGAAAAGGGAAACAAACCAATGAATAAAACTCCTTAAAATTTCAGCAAATCAATTCTAGAAAGCATAAAAAATAACACATTACAAATAATAGATTTATCAGAGTGACACTGATTTAACAGAGTAGTGTGCTTGTTTACTTGTAACAACAGGCTCCAGAAGCGGGAGAAAGAAAAACTAATAATTTGTAGCACCTTTGACTTTTCTTATGGTAATTCCCACTGTGGACACTTCCAACTATCACTGTGCATTTTACTGAATTCAGAGTTGGAAAAGATGCACACAATTGGCATATTACTGATTTATCATTTAAAAGTCAGAGCTTCCCTGGTGGTCCAGTGGGTAAGGACACCGCCTTGCAGTGCAAGGGGCGCCGGTTCGATCCCTGGCCTGGGAAGATCGCACGTGCTGTGGAGCGGCTGGATCGATGTGTCCAATTACCGAGCCAGAGCTCTGGAGCGCATGCACCCAGAGTCGGCACTCTGTGACAACAGAGGCCGCCATGATGGGAGGCCCACACGGGCCAAAGAAAAAAAAAAGATGGATGAAAATGGACAAATGACAGACCAATAGAAGTGGCCCACCTGCTCCCCTACCTCCCTACCCCACCCCCACCAAAATAAATAAATAAATAAACCTTAAAAAAAAAAAAAACAAATCAAAAAAAACAACATATTAACAAAATGTAAAAAAGAAAAAAAAAAACTATAATCTTCTCAAGAGATGTAGCAAAAACCATTTAAACATATTCAATACAAATTTATCAAAACTGAGCATATTACTTTTCTAGGGTTTCTGCACAAATTACCACATATCTGGATGGTTTAAAATAACAAATATTTATTGTTTCACAGTTCTGGAAGATAGAAATCCAAAATCAAGTTGTTGGTAAACAACTGCCAGATTCACCAAAGAGGTAAAGATAACCTGAATAATCTTATAAGTATTAAATATATAAATATTATAGTAAGATCTTTTCCACAAAATAAATTTCAGGCCCTGGTATCTTCACTAGTGAATACCACCAAACATTTGAGGCTGAAATAATCAATTCACACAATTTCTTCATGAAATAGAAACAAAGGGGATAATTCCCAATTCATATCATAAAAAATTCCTATACTACAGTGGCCCTCATGAAAAGGGAAACAAACCAATGAATAAAACTCCTTAAAATTTCAGCAAATCAATTCTAGAAAGCATAAAAAATAACACATTACAAATAATAGATTTATCAGAGTGACACTGATTTAACAGAGTAGTGTGCTTGTTTACTTGTAACAACAGGCTCCAGAAGCGGGAGAAAGAAAAACTAATAATTTGTAGCACCTTTGACTTTTCTTATGGTAATTCCCACTGTGGACACTTCCAACTATCACTGTGCATTTTACTGAATTCAGAGTTGGAAAAGATGCACACAATTGGCATATTACTGATTTATCATTTAAAAGTCAGAGCTTCCCTGGTGGTCCAGTGGGTAAGGACACCGCCTTGCAGTGCAAGGGGCGCCGGTTCGATCCCTGGCCTGGGAAGATCGCACGTGCTGTGGAGCGGCTGGATCGATGTGTCCAATTACCGAGCCAGAGCTCTGGAGCGCATGCACCCAGAGTCGGCACTCTGTGACAACAGAGGCCGCCATGATGGGAGGCCCACACGGGCCAAAGAAAAAAAAAAGATGGATGAAAATGGACAAATGACAGACCAATAGAAGTGGCCCACCTGCTCCCCTACCTCCCTACCCCACCCCCACCAAAATAAATAAATAAATAAACCTTAAAAAAAAAAAAGTCAATTCAAATAAATCATCATATTAACAGACTGTAAAAAGGAAAAATAAAAACTATAATCTTCTCAAGAGATGTAGCAAAAACCATTTAAACATATTCAATACAAATTTATCAAAACTGAGCATATTACTTTTCTAGGGTTTCTGCACAAATTACCACATATCTGGATGGTTTAAAATAACAAATATTTATTGTTTCACAGTTCTGGAAGATAGAAATCCAAAATCAAGTTGTTGGTAAACAACTTGTTTTCTCTGGAGCCTCTAAGGGAAGCTCTTCCTTTCTTCTTAGTTTTTGGGTTGTCAGCAATCCTTTATAGTCCTTGGCCTGTTGATTACTCTGATCTCTGCCTCCCTCCTTAATGGTTTCCCTTATCTATTTCTTTCCTTCTTATCTTCTCTTGAGGACAATCCCAACTGAGTATGACTTTATCTTAATTATATTTGTAAAGTCTTACTTTCAAAAAAGGTCACATCTATAAGTACTGGGGGTTACAGTTTAGTTATATCTTTTGAGGAGCCGCAATTCAATCAATAAAACTAAACAAACTTGGTAAAATGGCATCTATAAAAAATGCACCACAATGCTGCACTAAAAGAGCATTAAGATCAGAAAAAAGGCAAAGTTTCCCAGTCCTATCGCTTTTTTTTTTTTTGGCAATATTTTACTGGAGGTCTAAACTTGAGCAATTAAGCAATTAAATAAATAAATGAAAGCAATACAGATTGGAGAAAAAGTAACAAACAATAAATTGTGTTTATTTGCAGACAACCTGATTTTCCATGTAGAAAATGTCATGTACAAATTAGCTATTAAAGCTAATTTATGAGTTTGGCATTGTCGTAAGACTTCCCTGTAGCTCAGATGATATGCAGGTTGGGATGTGGGTTCCATACTTGGGTCAGAAAGATCCCCTGGAGAAGGAAATGGCAACCCACTCCAGTATTTCCTGGAGAATTCCATGGACAGAGGAACCTGGCAGGCTACAGTCCATGGGGCCAAAAAGAGTAGGACACAACTAAATGACTAACACATACATAAGATCAGTATACAAAAGTCAATGGAATTTCTATACACTAGTAACAAACAATTGGAACTTCACATAAAACATTCATTTTAAATTATATAAAACATGAAACAATTTGGGCTATATTTAAACTTAATGTATGTTTTAAATATGCTTAAAACTAAAAAACATTACTGTGACTAGGGAAAAATAACAAAAATGAAAAACGCCTCAGTAGAGAGAGACCAAGAATACTGTAGAGGAAAGCTGTTCCCTTCTCCAGGGGATCTTCTCAACCCAGGGATCAAACCCAGGTCTCCCACACAGCAGGTGAATTCTTCACCATCTGAGCCACCAAGGAAGTCAAAAATACTGGAATGGTTAGCCTATCCCTTTTCTAGGAAGATCCTTCCCAACCCAGGAATTGAACCAGGACCTCCTGCATTGTAGGCAGCTTCTTCACCAGGTGCACTATCAGTGAAGCCCTGAACATGGATCAAAAGGCTTAATAATAGTTCAGATACAAATTCTCCTCAAAGTGATCTAAAAATTCAATGCAACCCAATCAATCCTTTCAAGTTTTCTATAGAAATTGATAAGCTAATTCTAAAATTTATGTGAAGAAGAAAGACTCAATATAATCAAAGCAAACTTGATAAAGAAAAAGATAAATTTTGAAAAGAAAGACTTCATCTGATTTCAGGAATTACAGTTGATCCTTGAATATTGAGAGGATTAGAAATACTGAACCTCCCTTACAGTTGAAAATTTGAGTATAATTTTGGTCTGATTTCCACATCCCAGTTTCCTCCATATTTGCGATTTGGCATCTGCACATTCCAGTCACCTAGGATCATGTCATCCTATTGAAAAAAATACACACATGGGTGACCTATTCAAGTCTAAGTTTTTGAAGAGCCAACTGTACTATTATTCTACAGTAATTAAAATAACATTGTATTAGCATGAAGATAAACATACAAATTAATGAAACAGGACAGATCCCATGTTAGACCAGCATGTGTATTATTAAAGCTTTCTGAAAAGGTCCAAGGAAATTAGGGAATTCTAATAAATTGAGCTGGGTCAATTGCATACTTATATGTGAAAGATTAAACCTCAATGCTTACTTATATGATATATATATATATTAAATGAATAATAAACATAAATATAGAAGCTAAAGAATAAAATGCAAAAAGGAAACTTGGGGAAAAATATTTCCCCTTTTTGTAGGTTTGTCAGTAGGGAGGACATAGCTACTGGAGAATTTGCTTTAGTTGTGGAATTTTGTTGTAATTCAGGCACTCAATTGTGTCCAAGTCTTTGCTATCCCATGGCCTGCAGCATGCCAGGCCCCCCTGTCCCTCACCATTTCCTGAAGTTTGCCCAGTTTCCTGTCCATTGCATCAGTGACAGTCTGCCACGTACTGGGAATGCTGTCTGAGTAGGTAGCTCTTTTCGTCAGACTGCCAATGGTGCCTACTGCTTGATACATTTGGATTTTATGTAGGTGGGAAGGGAGGTGTTAGGAAGATCCTTCCCAACCCAGGAATTGAACCAGGACCTCCTGCATTGTAGGCAGCTTCTTCACCAGGTGCACTATCAGTGAAGCCCTGAACATGGATCAAAAGGCTTAATAATAGTTCAGATACAAATTCTCCTCAAAGTGATCTAAAATTCAATGCAACCCAATCAATCCTTTCAAGTTTTCTATAGAAATTGATAAGCTAATTCTAAAATTTATGTGAAGAAGAAAGACTCAATATAATCAAAGCAAACTTGATAAAGAAAAAGATAAATTTTGAAAAGAAAGACTTCATCTGATTTCAGGAATTACAGTTGATCCTTGAATATTGAGAGGATTAGAAATACTGAACCTCCCTTACAGTTGAAAATTTGAGTATAATTTTGGTCTGATTTCCACATCCCAGTTTCCTCCATATTTGCGATTTGGCATCTGCACATTCCAGTCACCTAGGATCATGTCATCCTATTGAAAAAAATACACACATGGGTGACCTATTCAAGTCTAAGTTTTTGAAGAGCCAACTGTACTATTATTCTACAGTAATTAAAATAACATTGTATTAGCATGAAGATAAACATACAAATTAATGAAACAGGACAGATCCCATGTTAGACCAGCATGTGTATTATTAAAGCTTTCTGAAAAGGTCCAAGGAAATTAGGGAATTCTAATAAATTGAGCTGGGTCAATTGCATACTTATATGTGAAAGATTAAACCTCAATGCTTACTTATATGATATATATATATATTAAATGAATAATAAACATAAATATAGAAGCTAAAGAATAAAATGCAAAAAGGAAACTTGGGGAAAAATATTTCCCCTTTTTGTAGGTTTGTCAGTAGGGAGGACATAGCTACTGGAGAATTTGCTTTAGTTGTGGAATTTTGTTGTAATTCAGGCACTCAATTGTGTCCAAGTCTTTGCTATCCCATGGCCTGCAGCATGCCAGGCCCCCCTGTCCCTCACCATTTCCTGAAGTTTGCCCAGTTTCCTGTCCATTGCATCAGTGACAGTCTGCCACGTACTGGGAATGCTGTCTGAGTAGGTAGCTCTTTTCGTCAGACTGCCAATGGTGCCTACTGCTTGATACATTTGGATTTTATGTAGGTGGGAAGGGAGGTGTTTCCATGAAAATTTCCCCTGAAGTTAATCCTACTAATTATACTTGCTTTCCCTTGAATTCTATTTTTTTTTTTTTTCTTTTTTTTCTGGAATAGCCATTTCCTTTGCAGAGATATTTCCCAAGTTCTCTGGAGCGCAGTTTTCTCAATAATCCTACCTATAATCTAAATCTTTCAGATATGTCCCAAATTCTAAACTCACAATTACTTTTCATTTTTATGATATATTTATTGGTACTTTTTCCCCCCCAAATATATTTTCTATCTTTCCCCCTCTGGGATTTATGCTTGAAAGTAGACATGTGTGCTCTGTCCACCATAATGTCCTGTGGTGATGATAAATGACTCTAGTGGGCTCCATCTTTGAAACCTTTCCATTAGAACTGACAGCTCTTCCTATTCTCAGTATATGCACACATCACTGCTCTCAGTATTCACACTTTTCTGTGTTTCTCATATTGACTCTAGAGGTTTACTCACATGACTTGCTTTCATCAGTGGGGAATTTGCAATGCTGATTGAAACTGAGGCATATAGATGTTTTCACATTGGGAGTTATCCTCTTGAAATGTTCTTTCACGGAACCCAGAGGCCATGCTATAAGGCCATTTTGCTGGAGGCGGGTCACACGGAGAGACCTTCATAGATAAGACTTCATGTACTGAGAGAAAAGGACATGCCAAGGAGAACTGAGGCATTCCTGACAGACTCCCTGCTGAATGTAGCTACTTGAGTGACATCAGTCAAAATCATGTGAATCAAAAAAAAAAAAAAAAATCTGACCAGTTAACCTCAGAATCACAAGAAAGAAAAGTCACTGTTCTAAAGACACTGTGTTTGGAGGTATTTCATTATGCATCAGTAAATCACCAAATTAGGCACAAAGGAAAGTCGTGGCCCCAGACAAACTGAACTATTCACATTTTCAGTAAATTCTTTCTCATTTTTCCTCCTTTATGGTTTTCTAATGCTTTCACTTCCTTCTAGAATGTGTATGCCTCCTGGGCTATTGAAATCCTACACATCCTTTAAGATGTTGAGATATTGAGTATGTATTTCTAATATGTTTTGACTTATCTTTCTCTATTTCTCACAAAACAGAAAATCCCCCAGGATTTATGGTTGTCTCTATTTTCATTAACCAGGTGGAACTATAACACTGTATCATTATTTTAAACCCAAGTGATTGTAAACTGTTCACATGCCAAGAAAACTGCTATTATAGGTGATTGAAGATGTTTCAGGAGTTCATTTTCTTTTTCAGCTGTCTGGCTCTTGCAGTGAGTGGAAAATGAACCCAATGATAATAATTATACCAATCGTTTTCTTGAATGCTTACAGCACTGTGTTAAGGCCTTTATGTGTGTAATCCAGGTCTCTCAGACCTCAGCATTCGGGGCTTACCAAAGATGGTATTCATCCAGAAGCTATAATGATGTTCTACTTCTGCTCTGGCTCAATTTATCTCTGTCCCTGCTCACAAATCCACTTGCTGAAATCTCATAGTGTCACTTCCAATCACGAAAATGCCAATTAGGAGCATGGTCTCCCTATGTTCCCACAGCTTGGAACTACTTGGTTTGGGATTTAAGAGCATGGGTGGGAAAGCAGATCCCTACCCAGTTCTTTCCCATGCTTGTCAGCTGGGTTCTGAAACAGACCAGCTTGCATAAAGAATCTCATAGATGACAAAAATAATAACAGGTATTTATTAATCATTGGCCACTCTACTTATTGTACACAGTTCCATTTAATACATCCAGCATCTCTGTGAAATAGGACTGTTATCATTATCGTTTATCAAATGGGTATGCAGACTTAGAGAGGTGAAAGTGCCCAAGATCATACAAGTTTCCAAGAAACTGCATCTGTTTTTGTCTGATCAGTTTGACTCTAATCATAGGAGCACAAATCTAGTCCAAGAAGCTTGATGACTGTCATGTCCCATTTCATCTGTTTACCCAGGTCTAACTGCCACCAGGAATTTTCATCCCATCCCCAATTCCACTGTCTTGATTTTGTAGCCAAAGCTAATCTCTTAAAAGAGAAAGAAAACAGATATGGAGGAAAAGAGTACAGTGGAGTTGCCTGCATGAACGTGTGGATGAACCTTAGCCCAAACCAGCCCATTACACCTGCATTATTTTGCTATTGTAAACAACAAATACAATATACAAATACATATACAAGGATGGTTAGCCTTGTTCCTGTTTTACTGCTGAGGAAACTAGCACTCAGCACTGTTAAGCAAATTTTCCATGCTCACAGAAGGATCAGGTGATTATGAGAAGGGTGATTAGGAGTGCAAACTAAGCTCATAATTGGCCCATCATAATATCTCCTGTAGAAAGCCTTAGGAAAGTGAAAAAACAAAGTTTACATATACTGGGAATTTCTAACATTTATTTAGGAGGAAGCTTTTTTTGGAACAAAGGGAATGTCAATGACTCGAGACATGTATTGAGGCTCTCAGCATGGAAAGAGGTATGTAACGCAGATGTGAACAAGTAACTACTTAAATCAGTTAGATTTATATTCGTGAAAAAAGTAATTTCACATTTATGTTCTAACATTGATTTTATAACTTCAGGCTTCTAGCAGGAAATGAGAGTAGTGCCCTCTCTTATTTTCCCCCAGTGACTCAGAAGCCTGCAAGCACTTCCAATCACGAAAATGCCAATTAGGAGCATGGTCTCCCTATGTTCCCACAGCTTGGAACTACTTGGTTTGGGATTTAAGAGCATGGGTGGGAAAGCAGATCCCTACCCAGTTCTTTCCCATGCTTGTCAGCTGGGTTCTGAAACAGACCAGCTTGCATAAAGAATCTCATAGATGACAAAAATAATAACAGGTATTTATTAATCATTGGCCACTCTACTTATTGTACACAGTTCCATTTAATACATCCAGCATCTCTGTGAAATAGGACTGTTATCATTATCGTTTATCAAATGGGTATGCAGACTTAGAGAGGTGAAAGTGCCCAAGATCATACAAGTTTCCAAGAAACTGCATCTGTTTTTGTCTGATCAGTTTGACTCTAATCATAGGAGCACAAATCTAGTCCAAGAAGCTTGATGACTGTCATGTCCCATTTCATCTGTTTACCCAGGTCTAACTGCCACCAGGAATTTTCATCCCATCCCCAATTCCACTGTCTTGATTTTGTAGCCAAAGCTAATCTCTTAAAAGAGAAAGAAAACAGATATGGAGGAAAAGAGTACAGTGGAGTTGCCTGCATGAACGTGTGGATGAACCTTAGCCCAAACCAGCCCATTACACCTGCATTATTTTGCTATTGTAAACAACAAATACAATATACAAATACATATACAAGGATGGTTAGCCTTGTTCCTGTTTTACTGCTGAGGAAACTAGCACTCAGCACTGTTAAGCAAATTTTCCATGCTCACAGAAGGATCAGGTGATTATGAGAAGGGTGATTAGGAGTGCAAACTAAGCTCATAATTGGCCCATCATAATATCTCCTGTAGAAAGCCTTAGGAAAGTGAAAAAACAAAGTTTACATATACTGGGAATTTCTAACATTTATTTAGGAGGAAGCTTTTTTTGGAACAAAGGGAATGTCAATGACTCGAGACATGTATTGAGGCTCTCAGCATGGAAAGAGGTAAAACGCAGATGTGAACAAGTAACTACTTAAATCAGTTAGATTTATATTCGTGAAAAAAGTAATTTCACATTTATGTTCTAACATTGATTTTATAACTTCAGGCTTCTAGCAGGAAATGAGAGTAGTGCCCTCTCTTATTTTCCCCCAGTGACTCAGAAGCCTGCAAGCACTCAATTTCCTCAGTAAATGCCACCCTAGCTATTGCTTACTTATCATATTAAAATATTTCTAATACAGGTAAGGTTTGTGCTCTCCAAAGAGAACTGGTTTCATTTTTATTACATACTTAAGGAACATCTTAACTGTTCAGAATGAAAATTAGAGAAGAAGGGAATATATTAAGATGAAAGAGAAGGTATTTACTGAACCTAAAGAACATTTAGGTGTACTTCTAAAGAAAAGCGTGCGGTAGACCACATAATAATGAAATTCCTCCTCTCAATATATTTTCTTCAACATACTAGAGTAGTATTATAAATCTATTCATTTTCCTGGGTTTCTTAATATTACATAAAATAAGCATATTCTGAGATGAAGCTGCATCATCATTTCATGTTTTTAATCAGGTAGGATACAAACAGCTGACTGTTTGTGTCCCTCCCAAAATTCATATGTTGAAATACTAACCTGTAGTGTGGCACCATCAAGATGCAGGGCCTTTGGGAGACAGTTAGGTCATGAGAGTTGAGCACTATTGAAAGGGATTAATGCCTTCATAAAAGGGACCCTAGAGAGCTTTCTGACTGTCTCTTCACCATGCGAAAATACAAGAAGTTGGCAATTTGCAACCAGAAGAGTGTTTGCATCAGAACTGAATCACACTGACCCGATCTCAGACTTTTAGCCTCCAGAAACGTGTGAAAAATTTTCGTTTATAACCCACTCAGGCTATAGGTATGCTGTTACAGCAGCCTGAAATGAACTAAGACAAGGACTATGCTTTATTAGTCATCAACAGGAAAGGCTTTTATTTCTGATAAACTTTAGCAAATAAAATTTCTTGTATTTATTTCTATAGCATAGAATTTGTAGATTATAATTGTTATGTAAAGTGATCCATAAAATACTCTTAACAAAACACAAAACAGAACACCTTCATGTATGGAATCACCTCCCTCATTAAAATAAACACATAGTCTCAATGCTTCACCCTTGAAGAATAATTTGTAGGTGGAAGGGAACAGTTGGACTGAGTTGCTCCACATCTGTTGCTCTTGGATTGTTTTCTCTGCCTTCAGTTAGTCCCCAGAAACACACTGCCTCTAAAAAAAACCCCAAAAGTCACGGGGCTTCCTTTGTGGTTCAGTGGGTAAAGAGTTCACCTTGCAGTGCAAGGGGCACTGATTTGATCCCTGGCCCTGGTAGATCCCATGTGCCGCGGAGCGGCTGGACCAGTGTGTCCAATTAGGAGCCAGTGCGTCCAATTAGGAGCCAGTGCTCTACAGCAAGAGAGGCCACTGCAATGGAAGGCCCACACAGGTCAAATAATAAAGATGGATGAAAATGAATAAAGGACCAATAAAAAAGAGGCCAAAATTAAAATTAAAAAAAAAAGCCAACAAACAACAAATTCTTATTCAAGCAAAGACACAAGAGCTTTTCTCTTTGCTGTCCTTCTCATTGTTGAAAAGGAAATAATTTTCAAAGATTTTATACAATACTCGGTACAATAAAAATGGCATTAAAATAGAAAGTATATGAAACTAAAATGGGTTACTGATTCTACCACAAGTAGTCAACCTTCAGGATTGCAAATGCGTGAGTAAGTCCAACTGAGCTTAGATATCAAAAGAACCTTATAACTAAATCATATAAATTTTGACCCATAGAATTGTGAGCTCAATAATCGTGACTTAAGAAATAAGTTTTGGAGTGTTTTTTTGAAATATAGCAAAAACTAATGTGTCACAGTTCAACATAATCTATTCTGATGGTAAGTTCAAATATCCATATGATTTTGGGGGTTCTATAAGCACATGAATGAGAAAGAGAGAGAGAGGCATAGACAAAGACAGACAAAAAATTTCAGTTGGTTCTGAAAAATCACATACACTAACACACAAGAGGCTCCCAGGTGCCTCTCTGGTAAATAATGTGCCTCTAATGCGGGAAACACAAGAGACAGTGGTTTCATCCCTGGATCAGAAAGATCCCCTGGAGAAGAAAATGGTAACCCACTGCAGCGTTCTTGCCTGGAAAAGCCTATGGACAGAGGAACCTGGTGGGCTATAGTACACAGAGTAGCAAAGAGCTGGAGACAACTGAGCACACAGACAGACATACACCACACACAAAATTCTGTTTACATACTGATAAAAGTTAAATCAAGTATTATAAATTAATGCTAGGATAAAATCTGATCCTGATCACTTTTTGATCTCAGAACATGTTACTCATTAATTAGTCAATTTAATAACTGTTTTTGTTAAAGCATTAAGCAAAGATGTTAAGTGCCTTCTATTAAAGAACGGATCTTTAACAGTAAAAAAAACTTCAAAGCATCTATTGTATTAGGTATAAAAAAGCAATTCTGTTGAAAATACAGCTGTAGTAAGAATAGTCAGCTGGACATTTTGTACTTTTTTTAGTTGAAATTGTGATAAAAATTATGCTATTAAATTTCTGACAGCAGTCATACAAAATATGATGCAGGCCATCTGGTCAAATCTTAAGAAGTCATACATCATTGAATTTTAGTTTGTAACTTTAATTGTGAAAACTAGTGAAATTATTCTCAATATGTTTAGGGAAATTTAAAGGTAAAACCAAGGCAATTTTTAACCATAATATAGAAGATTTCTGTGAAATATAACGTCAGGAAACCATTCAAAATGTCACAAATTTTTGCTCTCCTTTCTCTATCAAGAACATCTGACACTACAAAATTATTATTGTGAATATGTCTTGACCAATGTCCTCTTGTTGTCTGATATTTTGAGAACTAATAAAAATGGAGGATGCCAAAGGTCAGTAATTGGAAATTTCAAATTTAATGCTTAAGAACTTATTACCATGCAGAATTACTTAGAGCAAAACATGATAAATGATCAAAATTTGTATGAAATACTGCTACAAAATGAACCAATAAAGTGGGTACAAAAGATTTTTTTCCTGCCCACATTTTATATAGCAATAGTTGGATTTATACCCAAGGAAATAATCTAACACTTACTTTTCTGATTCAGAGAAGGCATCCTTCTCAGTCTTTATCAGATAGTCACGTCACAGTTGACTCTTGCAAGATGTTTATACAGATTTATAAAATAATCTATTAGCTCTATCCTCATAAGGATTAGATTTTTAAAAATACCAATATTGAAAGATTATCCCTGGATCAGAAAGATCCCCTGGAGAAGAAAATGGTAACCCACTGCAGCGTTCTTGCCTGGAAAAGCCTATGGACAGAGGAACCTGGTGGGCTATAGTACACAGAGTAGCAAAGAGCTGGAGACAACTGAGCACACAGACAGACATACACCACACACAAAATTCTGTTTACATACTGATAAAAGTTAAATCAAGTATTATAAATTAATGCTAGGATAAAATCTGATCCTGATCACTTTTTGATCTCAGAACATGTTACTCATTAATTAGTCAATTTAATAACTGTTTTTGTTAAAGCATTAAGCAAAGATGTTAAGTGCCTTCTATTAAAGAACGGATCTTTAACAGTAAAAAAAACTTCAAAGCATCTATTGTATTAGGTATAAAAAAGCAATTCTGTTGAAAATACAGCTGTAGTAAGAATAGTCAGCTGGACATTTTGTACTTTTTTTAGTTGAAATTGTGATAAAAATTATGCTATTAAATTTCTGACAGCAGTCATACAAAATATGATGCAGGCCATCTGGTCAAATCTTAAGAAGTCATACATCATTGAATTTTAGTTTGTAACTTTAATTGTGAAAACTAGTGAAATTATTCTCAATATGTTTAGGGAAATTTAAAGGTAAAACCAAGGCAATTTTTAACCATAATATAGAAGATTTCTGTGAAATATAACGTCAGGAAACCATTCAAAATGTCACAAATTTTTGCTCTCCTTTCTCTATCAAGAACATCTGACACTACAAAATTATTATTGTGAATATGTCTTGACCAATGTCCTCTTGTTGTCTGATATTTTGAGAACTAATAAAAATGGAGGATGCCAAAGGTCAGTAATTGGAAATTTCAAATTTAATGCTTAAGAACTTATTACCATGCAGAATTACTTAGAGCAAAACATGATAAATGATCAAAATTTGTATGAAATACTGCTACAAAATGAACCAATAAAGTGGGTACAAAAGATTTTTTTCCTGCCCACATTTTATATAGCAATAGTTGGATTTATACCCAAGGAAATAATCTAACACTTACTTTTCTGATTCAGAGAAGGCATCCTTCTCAGTCTTTATCAGATAGTCACGTCACAGTTGACTCTTGCAAGATGTTTATACAGATTTATAAAATAATCTATTAGCTCTATCCTCATAAGGATTAGATTTTTAAAAAATACCAATATTGAAAGATTAAAATGTCAAATAATATGCGAAATACAACTGAATATCATATTTTGTAAATGAAGAAAAGTTAAGCTTATATCAATACATATGTAACACATATGGATGTATATACTGACACAGGCATGAACACCTATGTAAACAAGAATGAAAGTAAATAACTACCAATGTTTTTAATCTTTCAACATGCCCTGTATCACACTGGAGACATGGATCCTCTTAGGTATATCTATAAAGTAGGAGCCATGCTTTGGAAAAAGTTTAGAAAATAAAATAGACGTTCATACATTTGCATGAGAAAATAGTGATAAGGTAATTTGTTAAAGATTGCAGGCTCTGATGAATAGTTTCTGGCTAGTGTGGAATACAGAAGACCTCACAAAATTCCCACATTAGTTGGTAGTAGAGGTGAGATCCTGGTTGAGATTTAAAGGTGGTCTGGTTTGTATACATATGAGGATGAAAGGAAATGACCAGTATGAATTATGACTCTAAGAGAAGAAGGCACAAGGCATTTTCCATTAACAGGAAATCATGCAGTTTAGTTGATGCCAAGAATGCCTGAAGAGGACTGATAAGAATCTAGAAAAATAATGTTGTGTATATATTGAGGCAGCTTGAATTCTACGATGGTCTACTTGAACAGATAATGGTAGAAAACTGAACACCATTTCAGTTGTCTCAAACATCTCATTTGAATCTCTTCCCGTCTCTCAGACTGGGCAGCCTGAGCAATTACACAAGAAATGTGCTGGCAGATGCTTAATATTTATAGTGTCAGTCTTGGCCCATTATTCTACTTTACAATTTACATCTGCTTGCTGCTATTTCCTTCTTTTCAGCTTCATCTTCTGCTTAACTCTTTTGCCCCATTCTTGCAGAATTACATTTCAAAATGATCTTACAATCAAAGGGGTACTTTTTATTTATAGCAATAGTTGGATTTATACCCAAGGAAATAATCTAACACTTACTTTTCTGATTCAGAGAAGGCATCCTTCTCAGTCTTTATCAGATAGTCACGTCACAGTTGACTCTTGCAAGATGTTTATACAGATTTATAAAATAATCTATTAGCTCTATCCTCATAAGGATTAGATTTTTAAAAAATACCAATATTGAAAGATTAAAATGTCAAATAATATGCGAAATACAACTGAATATCATATTTTGTAAATGAAGAAAAGTTAAGCTTATATCAATACATATGTAACACATATGGATGTATATACTGACACAGGCATGAACACCTATGTAAACAAGAATGAAAGTAAATAACTACCAATGTTTTTAATCTTTCAACATGCCCTGTATCACACTGGAGACATGGATCCTCTTAGGTATATCTATAAAGTAGGAGCCATGCTTTGGAAAAAGTTTAGAAAATAAAATAGACGTTCATACATTTGCATGAGAAAATAGTGATAAGGTAATTTGTTAAAGATTGCAGGCTCTGATGAATAGTTTCTGGCTAGTGTGGAATACAGAAGACCTCACAAAATTCCCACATTAGTTGGTAGTAGAGGTGAGATCCTGGTTGAGATTTAAAGGTGGTCTGGTTTGTATACATATGAGGATGAAAGGAAATGACCAGTATGAATTATGACTCTAAGAGAAGAAGGCACAAGGCATTTTCCATTAACAGGAAATCATGCAGTTTAGTTGATGCCAAGAATGCCTGAAGAGGACTGATAAGAATCTAGAAAAATAATGTTGTGTATATATTGAGGCAGCTTGAATTCTACGATGGTCTACTTGAACAGATAATGGTAGAAAACTGAACACCATTTCAGTTGTCTCAAACATCTCATTTGAATCTCTTCCCCTCTCTCAGACTAGGCAGCCTGAGCAATTACACAAGAAATGTGCTGGCAGATGCTTAATATTTATAGTGTCAGTCTTGACCCATTATTCTACTTTTCAGTTTACATCTGCTTGCTGCTATTTCCTTCTTTTTCAGCTTCATCTTCTGCTTAACTCTTTTGACTCCACTAACAAT
This sequence comes from Tragulus kanchil, assembly GCA_022376925.1. Taxonomy (NCBI): domain Eukaryota; kingdom Metazoa; phylum Chordata; class Mammalia; order Artiodactyla; family Tragulidae; genus Tragulus; species Tragulus kanchil. The sequence continues at coordinate 262,753,905 of JAIOJX010000026.1, read as the reverse complement.
TCACTTAACCAGATTTTAATCTTTGGTTCAATTCTTCCAATGTTTTCTCTCTTCTGATATGACATACATGGAACAATCCTCAGGACTTCTCTTCTTGGGACTGTTCTCTTCAGCACCCCATGCTGGGTGCCATTAGGTCCTGTGCATGTCTTCCATTCCAAAGACTCTATGTGAAAGCAAGATTTGACTTACATCTTTCTGTCTTTTAGTGAAGACACCTATTGCCTTCTAGTTTTCCCAGGTACACAATTAACTTTTCATACTCTGGGTTAACTATCATTTTGGTTTTACTTGGGAAAAATAAAAACAGTGGTGTTAACTGTACTTATATTGCTTAAATTCCTCAAATGTATATTAACTAATTTCTCAAATGTATAACAGGCCTCATATGAACATCATATAAATCTGTGGTAACAAAATTTTCTAAAGCCACATGTAGATTTAGACTGAATCACTGCTAAAATCCCATTTATATCACTTTGTGTATGTGTGCTCAGTCACCCAGTCATGTACGACCTTTTTGACCCCGTGGACTGTAACCTGCAAGGCTCCAGTGTCCATGGAATTTTCCAGTCAAGAATACTGGAGTGGATTGTCATTTCTTTCTCTAGGGGATGCTCCTGAACTGGGACTGAACCCACGTCTCTTGTATCTCCTGCACTGACAGGTGGATTCTTTACCACCGTGCCACCTGGGAATCCCATCTATCTCACTGGAGTATGTTTTCTCATATTTAACTGCTGAAAGACAGCTTCTGTGCCACAGCAAACAGGGACAGGCCCCTTCTGTATTTTCCATTAAAAAGAAATCATGCAGTCTAGTTGATGCCAAGAATGCCTGAAGAGGACTGATAAGAATCTAGAAAAATAATGTTGTGTATATATTGAGGCAGCTTGAATTCTACGATGGTCTACTTGAACAGATAATGGTAGAAAACTGAACACCATTTCAGTTGTCTCAAACATCTCATTTGAATCTCTTCCGCTCTCTCAGACTAGGCAGCCTGAGCAATTACACAAGAAATGTGCTGGCAGATGCTTAATATTTATAGTGTCAGTCTTGACCCATTATTCTACTTTTCAGTTTACATCTGCTTGCTGCTATTTCCTTCTTTTTCAGCTTCATCTTCTGCTTAACTCTTTTGACTCCACTAACAATTCACTTAACCAGATTTTAATCTTTGGTTCAATTCTTCCAATGTTTTCTCTCTTCTGATATGACATACATGGAACAATCCTCAGGACTTCTCTTCTTGGGACTGTTCTCTTCAGCACCCCATGCTGGGTGCCATTAGGTCCTGTGCATGTCTTCCATTCCAAAGACTCTATGTGAAAGCAAGATTTGACTTACATCTTTCTGTCTTTTAGTGAAGACACCTATTGCCTTCTAGTTTTCCCAGGTACACAATTAACTTTTCATACTCTGGGTTAACTATCATTTTGGTTTTACTTGGGAAAAATAAAAACAGTGGTGTTAACTGTACTTATATTGCTTAAATTCCTCAAATGTATATTAACTAATTTCTCAAATGTATAACAGGCCTCATATGAACATCATATAAATCTGTGGTAACAAAATTTTCTAAAGCCACATGTAGATTTAGACTGAATCACTGCTAAAATCCCATTTATATCACTTTGTGTATGTGTGCTCAGTCACCCAGTCATGTACGACCTTTTTGACCCCGTGGACTGTAACCTGCAAGGCTCCAGTGTCCATGGAATTTTCCAGTCAAGAATACTGGAGTGGATTGTCATTTCTTTCTCTAGGGGATGCTCCTGAACTGGGACTGAACCCACGTCTCTTGTATCTCCTGCACTGACAGGTGGATTCTTTACCACCGTGCCACCTGGGAATCCCATCTATCTCACTGGAGTATGTTTTCTCATATGTAACTGCTGAAAGACAGCTTCTGTGCCACAGCAACAGTACAGGTTTGTAGCAGCTGCTCCATCACTAGTCACATTAGAGACTATAAGAAAGCGAACTAGCAAGAAAACTGATAACTGGCTTACAATTTTGAACTAGTCAGTTGTTACACGTCTGGTTCTAATTGTTGCTTCCTGTCCTGCATACAGGTGTCTCAGGAGACAGGCAAGGTGGTCTGGTATTCCCATTTCTTTGAGAACTGCCCATAGTTTTCTATGATCCATACAATCAAAGGCTTTAGTGTAGTCAATGAAACAGAAGTAGATATTTTTCTGGAATTTCCTTGTGTTTTCTATGATCCAATGGATATTAGCAATTTGATTTCTTGTTCCTCTGCCTTTTCTAAATCTAGCTTGTACATATGGAATTTCTTGTTTCATGTACTGGTGAAGCTTAGCTTGAAGGATTTTGAGCACTATCTTGCTTGCATGTGAACTGAGTGCAAATGTACGGTAGTTTGAAAATTCTTTTGCATTGCCTTTCTTTGGGATTGGACTTTTCCAGTCCTGTGGCTATTGCTGAGTTTTCCAAATTTGCTGGCATATTGCGTGTAGCATTGTTAACAGCATCATCTTTTAGGATTTTAAGGAGTTCTGCTGGAATTCCATCACCTCCACTAGCTTTGTTCGTACTAATGCTTTCGATTCTTGAGAAAGTTTGTTCAAATCAAAACCTAAGGGAGGGTGAAATCTTAAATCTTTTATCTTGTAAATAGGAGCCATAGCTGAAGCAAAACCAAGACTACTATGTTCACAGGGGTTCACAGCAGGAAACTCTATTTCAGTTTCTATTACATTCTTTACTTTAGTCTCACACTATAGTTTTTCATTTATCTTCTAATTCTGGTTCTCTCTTCCTTTAAGATGAATTGGTAATATGAAAAGAAGTAATCTTTCCAAAATATGTCCAGCAAAAATAAAAAAGGCAAAAAACCACAAAGTTAATCTGAACATTCTAGTTTTCTTTATTGTGAATGTGTAAAGACAATTTCTGAACTAAGTATTTTCAATAGATGTCCTCAGAGGCTGTAAATTTAGGATTCATGGAAGGGTTTCGAAAGGTTTTTTTGAGCTGAGGAAAATACAAATTTAGTTGTGCATTTCTCAATTATGTGCATTTTTCTGATTAGACGCTCTAGTATTTGAAAATATATATATATATATATATATATATATATATATATGTGAAAGAAAAAGCACTTAGTAAATACAAATAATGACAAACAACCCAATCAAAAAGTGAGCAGAAGACCTAAATGACATTTCTACAAGCACATGAAAAGATGTTCAACCTCACTGAGTATCTGGAAAAATGCAAATTAAAATTACAATGAGGTACTACCTGACACTGATCAGAATGACCACCATTAAAAAGTCTATACATAACAAATGCTGGAGAGGGTATAGAGAAAAGGGAACTCTACTATACTGTTGGTGGGCAGTATCAGTTCCTATGGAATTTCTTGTTTCATGTACTGGTGAAGCTTAGCTTGAAGGATTTTGAGCACTATCTTGCTTGCATGTGAACTGAGTGCAAATGTACGGTAGTTTGAAAATTCTTTTGCATTGCCTTTCTTTGGGATTGGACTTTTCCAGTCCTGTGGCTATTGCTGAGTTTTCCAAATTTGCTGGCATATTGCGTGTAGCATTGTTAACAGCATCATCTTTTAGGATTTTAAGGAGTTCTGCTGGAATTCCATCACCTCCACTAGCTTTGTTCGTACTAATGCTTTCGATTCTTGAGAAAGTTTGTTCAAATCAAAACCTAAGGGAGGGTGAAATCTTAAATCTTTTATCTTGTAAATAGGAGCCATAGCTGAAGCAAAACCAAGACTACTATGTTCACAGGGGTTCACAGCAGGAAACTCTATTTCAGTTTCTATTACATTCTTTACTTTAGTCTCACACTATAGTTTTTCATTTATCTTCTAATTCTGGTTCTCTCTTCCTTTAAGATGAATTGGTAATATGAAAAGAAGTAATCTTTCCAAAATATGTCCAGCAAAAATAAAAAAGGCAAAAAACCACAAAGTTAATCTGAACATTCTAGTTTTCTTTATTGTGAATGTGTAAAGACAATTTCTGAACTAAGTATTTTCAATAGATGTCCTCAGAGGCTGTAAATTTAGGATTCATGGAAGGGTTTCGAAAGGTTTTTTTTTTGAGCTGAGGAAAATACAAATTTAGTTGTGCATTTCTCAATTATGTGCATTTTTCTGATTAGACGCTCTAGTATTTGAAAATATATATATATATATATATATATATATATATATATATGTGAAAGAAAAAGCACTTAGTAAATACAAATAATGACAAACAACCCAATCAAAAAGTGAGCAGAAGACCTAAATGACATTTCTACAAGCACATGAAAAGATGTTCAACCTCACTGAGTATCTGGAAAAATGCAAATTAAAATTACAATGAGGTACTACCTGACACTGATCAGAATGACCACCATTAAAAAGTCTATACATAACAAATGCTGGAGAGGGTATAGAGAAAAGGGAACTCTACTATACTGTTGGTGGGCATGTAAACTGGTGCAGTTCCTATGGAAAACAGTATGGAGGTTTCCTAACAAAGTAAAAATAGAGTTGCCATATGATCCAGCAAACATACTTTTGAGCATATAACCAGATAATTCAAAAAGGTACATGAATCCTAATATTCATAGCAGTACTATTTACAATAGCCTAGAATGGAAGAAAATGTATATTGATACATGAATGGATAAAGAGTATGTAGCATGTATACAGAACACAACACTACTTAGCCATAAAAAGAATGAAATTATGCCATTGCAGCTACATAGAAGAGCCTAGAGATTATCATATCAAGTGAAGCAAGTCAGAGAGAGAAAGACAAATACTGTATGACATCACTTACATGTAGATTCTAAAATATGACAAAATAAACTTATTTATGAAATGGACTCACAGACATAAAAAACAAACTTTCAGTTCCAAAGGGGGGGAAAGGGTGGTGGAGGGATAAATTAAGAGTTTGGGATTATTAGATACAAATTACTATAAACAAAACAGATAAATAACAAGATTCAGCTACATAGCATAGGGTACTATATTCACTGCCCTATAATAAACCATACTGGAAAAGAATACAAAAAGAATATATATAGAGAGAACTATACTTCATAATAAAAGAAATACCAAGTATGGCATTCTCTCTTGTAAACAATCTATTTTTATACCACATAAGAAAGGATACCTTTTTCCTTTGACTGAATATAATGCTCATTTTCATTTGCTAGTAAACTAAATACAAAGTTTGACAATAAAATAAAATCTAAAAATAAAAAGACACTTTGATTTCTGGCCAAGATGGCAAGCTTGCACCAGATCAGTAAAGGCACTAATGATAAACAAACTGATAAAACCAAAAAAGGAAACCTGTTGGAAGACATCTCAGGGCTTACAAAAGAGCCAGAAATAGAAAAAAAAATTCTAAGAAAGAATGAGATAAAATAGCTCACTGTGGCAGGTTCAAAATTTTGCATACTGCTTTACTCTCCAGGCATTTGTCTACTCTTAGTTTGGGACAAGAGGTCAAGAAGTTGGACAGAGGGAAACAGCTAAGAAGCTGGGAGAAAGAAGGACTTTCAGCAATCTTACAATTTTAGGGAGGAAGAAAATGGCATTCAGAGATATGAAAGCAGTCAGCTTTTTATGCCAAGATCATGGGATCATGGGGAAAAAAGGGCGGCACATAAAAGTAAGACTGTTTTCCAGACTTTCACATCAATATTAGAAAAGAGAATATAGTCTGAATGCAATATAAAAACCAATAATAACTCAAGTACAGAAATATGCAGTACAAAAGAAGAAAATGTATATTGATACATGAATGGATAAAGAGTATGTAGCATGTATACAGAACACAACACTACTTAGCCATAAAAAGAATGAAATTATGCCATTGCAGCTACATAGAAGAGCCTAGAGATTATCATATCAAGTGAAGCAAGTCAGAGAGAGAAAGACAAATACTGTATGACATCACTTACATGTAGATTCTAAAATATGACAAAATAAACTTATTTATGAAATGGACTCACAGACATAAAAAACAAACTTTCAGTTCCAAAGGGGGGGAAAGGGTGGTGGAGGGATAAATTAAGAGTTTGGGATTATTAGATACAAATTACTATAAACAAAACAGATAAATAACAAGATTCAGCTACATAGCATAGGGTACTATATTCACTGCCCTATAATAAACCATACTGGAAAAGAATACAAAAAGAATATATATAGAGAGAACTATACTTCATAATAAAAGAAATACCAAGTATGGCATTCTCTCTTGTAAACAATCTATTTTTATACCACATAAGAAAGGATACCTTTTTCCTTTGACTGAATATAATGCTCATTTTCATTTGCTAGTAAACTAAATACAAAGTTTGACAATAAAATAAAATCTAAAAATAAAAAGACACTTTGATTTCTGGCCAAGATGGCAAGCTTGCACCAGATCAGTAAAGGCACTAATGATAAACAAACTGATAAAACCAAAAAAGGAAACCTGTTGGAAGACATCTCAGGGCTTACAAAAGAGCCAGAAATAGAAAAAAAAATTCTAAGAAAGAATGAGATAAAATAGCTCACTGTGGCAGGTTCAAAATTTTGCATACTGCTTTACTCTCCAGGCATTTGTCTACTCTTAGTTTGGGACAAGAGGTCAAGAAGTTGGACAGAGGGAAACAGCTAAGAAGCTGGGAGAAAGAAGGACTTTCAGCAATCTTACAATTTTAGGGAGGAAGAAAATGGCATTCAGAGATATGAAAGCAGTCAGCTTTTTATGCCAAGATCATGGGATCATGGGGAAAAAAGGGCGGCACATAAAAGTAAGACTGTTTTCCAGACTTTCACATCAATATTAGAAAAGAGAATATAGTCTGAATGCAATATAAAAACCAATAATAACTAAAGTGCAGAAAAAACACATATGACGTATTGATCAGAGGAAATATGAATGCTGTTTGTATAACTGAGGCCCAACAAGGGAGGAGTGAGGGAATGGTACAGAAGCAATGTTTGGAAAGAAAATGGAGAATTTTTCCAAGATTGATAAATGATGTAGAAATACATTTTAAGAAATTTTGGAAACTCAAATGGTATTAATAGAAACAAACCCATATGTAAGAATAACAGGGCTTCCCCTAGTGGTCCAGTGGGTAAGGACACCGCCTTGCAGTGCAAGGGGCGTTGGTTTGATCCCTGGCCTGGGAAGATCCCACGTGCCGCAGAGCAGCTGGACTGATGTGTCCAATTACCCAGTCGGAGCTCTGGAGTGCATGCGCCCAGAGCCAGTGCTTTGCAACGACAGACGCCACCGCGATGGGAGGCCCACAGGAGCCAAGGAACAGAGACGGATGAAAATAGAGAAATGAAAGACCAATAGAAGTGGCCCGCCTGCTCACCTCCCTCCCCAACCCCACCCCCGCCCAAAATAAATAAAATAAATAAATCTTAAAAAAAAAAAAAAGAATAACAAAACTACTGAAAAACAAAGGCAAAGTTCTAAATTAAAAAGAAAAACAAAAGATTAATTATAAAGGCCCTCAGAAGCTTTTTGCTGACCTCCCAATAGAATAGAAAATGGACAATAATGAAACAATATCGTTAACATGCTGAAAGGAAATAGCGGTCACAGGGAAAATATTATACAATAATAAAAACAAATTACAAATACCTCTAGATATACTCTATACCCACAAAACTCTAAGAACTTGTTACTGTGAGTTGATCCCCAAAGTGATACCAAGAGAAATTATCCAGGTAAAACAAAACTATTGTAGACATAAGCATGAGAATGCAAAGAAAAATGTCCATGTTTGAGAAAAAACAGAATAATGAATGTTTAAGTCAATAAAAATAGTGAATAGGGGTTTCCTAGGTGGCTCTGTGGCAAAGAATTTGATGGCCAATCAGGAGATGCAAGAGACACAGGTTCAGTCACTGGGACTGTAAGGTACCTTGGAGTAGGAAACAGCAACCCACTCCTATATTCTTGCCTGGAAAATTTCATGGACAGAGGAGCATGGTGGGCTGCATGCAGTCCATGGGGTTGCAAAGAGTAGGGTATGACAGAGTGACTGAGCACTCACGCATGGGGTAAAAATGCATGTATATTAAAAAACATAATGTTAAAAGTAATCAATAATTCATTAACAAAGACTTGCTCCATAAGTAAAGTGATGTTTTAGCATTCAAATATTAATCAATATAGATTAATAAGATAAAAAGAGAAATTGTATGATTAAAACTTTTTAATGATAAAAAGCAGTTACAAATAATTAGTATGATATTGTACAAGGCCCATTTAACTCTGCTATAGTCTAGCAACTTGATTTTCACCATTTTTCCTATTTTCTTAGAATCCCTTTTCCATAACCATTTAGCTATAGGAATGAGAAATTATTCCTGGACTCCTTCAAACAGACATGATTATTCTTTCCTCTGTCATTTATTCTTGACTTTGCTTCACAATTATTTGATTCCTTGACCTTATTTCCTATTAAGCCTCCTAGGCCTTGTTTCCACTTACATTCCTATAGAACTTATAGGTTCTATACCTTTTTAATGTGTATTTTCACAGTAATGACCAGCTGTGCCTGGCATATAGCTAATACTGTTAAGTAAATGAGTGAAAATTGAGTAAATGAATGAATCAGTTAAGGAAAATTTGGTTTTATACACAGAGAAAGTAGAACCACTGAGACAACCGCATTTCTCATGCAAAGGTTGTGCCTCATCAAAGTTAAATTCATCATGGCTCTTTAAAATAATCTTTATTTTGTGACAAACCCCTTTTCAATAGAATATAGGTGGATATGTATATATGTGTATCTTCTGAATTACATTTTTGTCAAGATCAAATAATACAATAAAGTAAATGTTTTTTGGAAAATATTACATACAAGTAATTCTAGGAATTAAATATATTTTATGCTGAAAATAAATTAAGAAAATAAAATTGGCGTGTTCAGCTGTTTTGCTCTCATAAAGAGAAATCTGATTGTACATATCAGTACCTTTAAGTTTCCTGTTTTATTTTTTTTTCTTTAGGGTTTGACTAATATGCAATTTAAGTGGTCCTGCATCAGTTTATTCTGTGCTTGTACATAACTATATACACAATTTCAAATCCTTATCATTGCTTTAATCTGGGTTTTGCAATCAGACTAGTCAAAATTAACACTTAGACTCCAGAGACTCATGCCATAATAATTATCTATAAATCAGGTCACATTTTAGGATATTAGCATAAATGCAATTGAGGACTCCACATTTTAAAATTAAATAAAAATTTAGATTCCAAAAACTAATTTAATCAATATAGATTAATAAGATAAAAAGAGAAATTGTATGATTAAAACTTTTTAATGATAAAAAGCAGTTACAAATAATTAGTATGATATTGTACAAGGCCCATTTAACTCTGCTATAGTCTAGCAACTTGATTTTCACCATTTTTCCTATTTTCTTAGAATCCCTTTTCCATAACCATTTAGCTATAGGAATGAGAAATTATTCCTGGACTCCTTCAAACAGACATGATTATTCTTTCCTCTGTCATTTATTCTTGACTTTGCTTCACAATTATTTGATTCCTTGACCTTATTTCCTATTAAGCCTCCTAGGCCTTGTTTCCACTTACATTCCTATAGAACTTATAGGTTCTATACCTTTTTAATGTGTATTTTCACAGTAATGACCAGCTGTGCCTGGCATATAGCTAATACTGTTAAGTAAATGAGTGAAAATTGAGTAAATGAATGAATCAGTTAAGGAAAATTTGGTTTTATACACAGAGAAAGTAGAACCACTGAGACAACCGCATTTCTCATGCAAAGGTTGTGCCTCATCAAAGTTAAATTCATCATGGCTCTTTAAAATAATCTTTATTTTGTGACAAACCCCTTTTCAATAGAATATAGGTGGATATGTATATATGTGTATCTTCTGAATTACATTTTTGTCAAGATCAAATAATACAATAAAGTAAATGTTTTTTGGAAAATATTACATACAAGTAATTCTAGGAATTAAATATATTTTATGCTGAAAATAAATTAAGAAAATAAAATTGGCGTGTTCAGCTGTTTTGCTCTCATAAAGAGAAATCTGATTGTACATATCAGTACCTTTAAGTTTCCTGTTTTATTTTTTTTTCTTTAGGGTTTGACTAATATGCAATTTAAGTGGTCCTGCATCAGTTTATTCTGTGCTTGTACATAACTATATACACAATTTCAAATCCTTATCATTGCTTTAATCTGGGTTTTGCAATCAGACTAGTCAAAATTAACACTTAGACTCCAGAGACTCATGCCATAATAATTATCTATAAATCAGGTCACATTTTAGGATATTAGCATAAATGCAATTGAGGACTCCACATTTTAAAATTAAATAAAAAATATTATAATATATTGTTTCAGGCTTAATATTTGCATGTGCACATGCTCAGTCGTATCTGACTCTTTGCAACCCCATGGACTGTAGCCTGCCAGGCTCCTCTGCCATGGGATTTCCCAGGCAAAAATACTGGAGTAGGTTGCCATTTCTTTCTCTAGGAGATTTTCCCAACTCAGGGATTAAACCCACATCTCACTATTTACACAGGAAAAAAATGAAAGAAAAGCAAAAAGAGGATTTTTCTCAGTAAGCATTATATACTATTTCAATAATGAAGACAAAAATTCTGAAACTAAGACTGTTCTGAATAGAATTTCTGTATTAAGAGCTTAATCTCAATATGTAGGATAATATACATTTCTACCATTTACAGAATTTAATGACTATATAATGATTTATAACCTTTATGGATATTGATTGGAAAAAGACAGAAATAAACCCAAAAAGTTTGTGCTTAAGTTTAAGTAAGGCATACTATATTAATAATTGTGGCTTCTTAGAGCTTTATTAATAATTTGATGATAAACATGGCAGCTACTAAATTTATATTCTCAAATCAAGAAATTTATAAATAATAACAACTTTGAACTATAGGCAAAAAGAAAAAAAAGAAAATAAAATTGGCGTGTTCAGCTGTTTTGCTCTCATAAAGAGAAATCTGATTGTACATATCAGTACCTTTAAGTTTCCTGTTTTATTTTTTTTTCTTTAGGGTTTGACTAATATGCAATTTAAGTGGTCCTGCATCAGTTTATTCTGTGCTTGTACATAACTATATACACAATTTCAAATCCTTATCATTGCTTTAATCTGGGTTTTGCAATCAGACTAGTCAAAATTAACACTTAGACTCCAGAGACTCATGCCATAATAATTATCTATAAATCAGGTCACATTTTAGGATATTAGCATAAATGCAATTGAGGACTCCACATTTTAAAATTAAATAAAAAATATTATAATATATTGTTTCAGGCTTAATATTTGCATGTGCACATGCTCAGTCGTATCTGACTCTTTGCAACCCCATGGACTGTAGCCTGCCAGGCTCCTCTGCCATGGGATTTCCCAGGCAAAAATACTGGAGTAGGTTGCCATTTCTTTCTCTAGGAGATTTTCCCAACTCAGGGATTAAACCCACATCTCACTATTTACACAGGAAAAAAATGAAAGAAAAGCAAAAAGAGGATTTTTCTCAGTAAGCATTATATACTATTTCAATAATGAAGACAAAAATTCTGAAACTAAGACTGTTCTGAATAGAATTTCTGTATTAAGAGCTTAATCTCAATATGTAGGATAATATACATTTCTACCATTTACAGAATTTAATGACTATATAATGATTTATAACCTTTATGGATATTGATTGGAAAAAGACAGAAATAAACCCAAAAAGTTTGTGCTTAAGTTTAAGTAAGGCATACTATATTAATAATTGTGGCTTCTTAGAGCTTTATTAATAATTTGATGATAAACATGGCAGCTACTAAATTTATATTCTCAAATCAAGAAATTTATAAATAATAACAACTTTGAACTATAGAGATAGCAAAGTAAGAAATTTTCAATTTTCATTTAAAAATTCATGTAATAAAAAATACTGTCAAATATTACTTAGCTGACTTATGAATGATTTGATATTTATTAATTGAAGAAAAAGTTTTTGTACTGAAAACATGTCTACATACAAATTTAAAGTTTCTCAAATTGTAGTTTTCTATGCATTAGGTTTCATTCAATTTAATATTTTAATTTACTTTACTATTTTCCTGCTATGGGAAAGATAAATTTGATTGAAGGAAATTTTTAAATATAGAAAGTAGAAAAATTATCAACAATTTAAGCATTAGAAGTAACAATGCTCAGTACCCTGATATAATCATAATTTTGGCTTATTACCATCATACATTTAGAGTATAATTGTATATCCTGTTTCCATTTATAATAATGTCTATAATATTTTCCTAGTTTGCTGACACATTTTAATAGTGATATGATACATAGCATCCTAAAGTTTTATGTTTTTCATCTTCAATTGTGGTTAACAGGTCATATATTTATTGTGAGAAATAAAGATATTGCAAATAAAGCACTTAATAAAATGCCTGGCATTTTAGAGTAAGTACTGTATGCGTGAAATGCATTGCATGCTCAGTCATGTCTGATTCTTTGAGACCTCATTGACTGTAGCCTGCTAGGCTCCTCCATTCTTGGGATTCTCCAGACATGAATACTGGAGTAGGTTGCCATTTCCTCCTCCAGGGGATCTTCTATATCTAAGGATTGAATCCATGTCTCCTGCACTGGCAGGAGAATTCTTTACTACTGAGCCCTACAAAAAGCCACAGAGTAAATGTCACCAAAATTTAAACCAATAATTTCCTTACTTTTAGACATTTGTGTCTTAGAAGAAGTTTAATATTTTAAAACTACATTAAATAGATTTTATCATAAGGTTAATTATGCTTGTAGAATTACAATTGATGTAAGACAGACTAAAATAGTTTTTAAAGTATCAAAGTTTTTAAAGTATCAAACTAGTATCAACTTTCCAGAAAAGTTGTATTAGTTTATTCCCATGCCAGCAGTGACAGCTCCTTTTATGCTATGGTTACTGCCATTATAAAGATTTGCTAGACAGATTTGTTATTACAAGAAAGAATATGACATTTCAACTTATAGTTATATACATTTGACTACTAGTAAAGTTTGGATTTTTTTCAAATTTAATACTCACTTGTTCTTTTTTCAAGATTCATGTATTTATGGTTTCCTGTGGCTCAGATGGTTAAGGATCTGCCTGCAATGCAACATACATGGTTGTTGGGTCAGGTCCCTGGGTCGGAAGAGCTCCTGGAGAAGGGAACGGCTACCCACTTCAGTGTCTTGCCTGGAGAATTCCATGGACAGAGGAGCCTGGCGGGCTACAGTCCATGGGATGACAGAGTCAGACACGACTGAACATGTATGCATGCAATATTTACTCTAAATTGCCGCAAATTTTATTAAGTGCTTTATTTGCAATATGTTTATTTTCTCACAATAAATTACCATCATACATTTTTAAAAGAGTATAATTGTATATCCTGTTTCCATTTAATAATGTCTATAATATTTTCCTAGTTTGCTGACACATTTTAATAGTGATATGATACATAGCATCCTAAAGTTTTATGTTTTTCATCTTCAATTGTGGTTAACAGGTCATATATTTATTGTGAGAAATAAAGATATTGCAAATAAAGCACTTAATAAAATGCCTGGCATTTTAGAGTAAGTACTGTATGCGTGAAATGCATTGCATGCTCAGTCATGTCTGATTCTTTGAGACCTCATTGACTGTAGCCTGCTAGGCTCCTCCATTCTTGGGATTCTCCAGACATGAATACTGGAGTAGGTTGCCATTTCCTCCTCCAGGGGATCTTCTATATCTAAGGATTGAATCCATGTCTCCTGCACTGGCAGGAGAATTCTTTACTACTGAGCCCTACAAAAAGCCACAGAGTAAATGTCACCAAAATTTAAACCAATAATTTCCTTACTTTTAGACATTTGTGTCTTAGAAGAAGTTTAATATTTTAAAACTACATTAAATAGATTTTATCATAAGGTTAATTATGCTTGTAGAATTACAATTGATGTAAGACAGACTAAAATAGTTTTTAAAGTATCAAAGTTTTTAAAGTATCAAACTAGTATCAACTTTCCAGAAAAGTTGTATTAGTTTATTCCCATGCCAGCAGTGACAGCTCCTTTTATGCTATGGTTACTGCCATTATAAAGATTTGCTAGACAGATTTGTTATTACAAGAAAGAATATGACATTTCAACTTATAGTTATATACATTTGACTACTAGTAAAGTTTGGATTTTTTTCAAATTTAATACTCACTTGTTCTTTTTTCAAGATTCATGTATTTATGGTTTCCTGTGGCTCAGATGGTTAAGGATCTGCCTGCAATGCAACATACATGGTTGTTGGGTCAGGTCCCTGGGTCGGGAAGAGCTCCTGGAGAAGGGAACGGCTACCCACTTCAGTGTCTTGCCTGGAGAATTCCATGGACAGAGGAGCCTGGCGGGCTACAGTCCATGGGATGACAGAGTCAGACACGACTGAACATGTATGCGTGCATGCAATATTTACTCTAAATTGCCGCAAATTTTATTAAGTGCTTTATTTGCAATATGTTTATTTTCTCACAATAAACATACAACCTACTAACCATAATTGAAGATGAAAACCATAAGACTTTAAGATAATATGTATTATAAAGCTATTAAAATGTGTCAGTGACATAGGAAAATATTATAGACTCCCATAGGGTCAGGAAGAGTCAGACATGACTGAGTGACTAACACACACACATGCTTATTTTTAGAGGCTCATCTGTGACTCTTGGGTTGTAGGACTGTGATAAGTCAAAACACATTGGTTCAAAGTCCAGCTTTGTCAGTGACTGGCTACATGATACTGATTTGCTCTGTTTTAACACTTTTAGAACTCAGCTTTCTTACTTACAAATATGAACATGTAATATTGTGCAATCAATATGTTGTAGGAAAATAAAATTAATTAATGATTATAATATCCAACATGTACTCAATAAATATAAGGTGGTTTTGAAATAAACTATGTATGTTTTTCACATATATTACAAAAATCATTCTCAAACTATGTCTTTAAATTTTTAATTATGTTGTTACTTGGAAAGTTTTGATGTCTTAGGAACACAAATACTGCTAATCCTCACAATGTCATATATTCCTACTTCATTATCTATAAAAAAAAAAAAAAAACTCTACCTTAACATTTGTAAGAGAAAAAAAATTAAGGGGCTATATTAAAATACTGACTACAGAAATTTACAACTGTTTTGAAAAGTTCTTCAAGCATTGTGAACCTTTGTAGTGGTCATAAGTGTGAATAAATTGATAATATTTTATTTTTAATTCTAATTAAGAAACTTGACACTACGTTTACAGATTCAATCTTATAATTAATTAATTAATGTCTTCTTATATTGAAAATTTTTAAAAATGAAAATTTCCAATGAATTTTAGAAATTCTCCATATAAGGGGAAAAATAGAGCCTGAAAGTCGTATTCCAAAAGTAAAAGCTTTAATAAAACTTAATATGATTAATAAAAAGTTTTTGAAGTATGTAAATATAATTAAAATAATATATAGATACAGAGATATCAGAATATAATAAAAAAAGTTGTATCATCATAAAATATTTTCTTTCAAAAATGATGCAAGTTATATTACATTTCAAATAGAGCAATAAAGCGTGCATTCAGTTTTTGTTTTTGTTTTTGTTTTACAATGAGATCATTTGTTCAAACAAAATCTTATGAGTAATCACATTAAAATACATCTGAAATTATGGCTCGTGTAGGATAGTAGGTGCCAAAATATTATATACAAGAATTACCAAAAAAAGCTTAACATCATGCAGATTAGACCTCATCCCAGACAATTAAAAGTAATGCTCCTCCCAAGTGATTCCAACATATAGCTAGGGGTGAGAACCAGGGCTCTGGACCACTGGTGTGAAGTGAAGAATCCAAGAAATAGGTTTAGAAGACCACTAGAATAGCAAGCTACTTCTAATGGATAATTAATAAGTAAATTACATTTTAAATAAGAAAGATTGTAGTAACAGAACATCAGGAATAAAAATAGTAAAGGTTGCTTAATCCTTTGAGGAGAGTGCAATCACATTAAATATACTAGATAGAGATAAAATAAATAATTATGAAATAAGAAAGAAGCTACCTGTTATTGAAAAATATTCCACCATCTGAGGCAGTTAGAAAGAGATTTTTAAAAAGCATCAGCTTGGCCAAAAAGCAAATGAAAAGATTCTCAATATTCCTAATTTTTAGAGAAATGCATGTCAAAAGTACAATGAGGTATAACCCCACATTGATCATAATGACCATAATCATAAAAATCTGTTAAGAATATATGATGGAGAGGGTGTAGAGAAGAGGATATTCTCCTACACTGTTGGTGGGAATGTAAACTGGTGCAGCCACTATGGAGAACAGTATGGAGGCTCCTTAAAGAACTAAAACCAGAGCTACCATAATATCCAGCATTCTAGCATGTATCGGGAGCAAACCATAACTTAAAAAGATACAGGGCTTCCCTGGTGGTCCAGTGGGTAAAGACACTGCCTTGCAGTGCAAGGGACGCTGGTTTGATCCCTGGCCTGGGAAGAGTCCACGTGCCACGGAGCGGCAGGACCAATGTGTCCAATTACCGAGCCAGAGCTCTGGAGCGCATGCGCCCAGAGCCGGCGCTCTGCGACGACAGACGCCACCGCGATGGGAGGCCCACAGGAGCCAAGGAACAGAGACGGATGAAAATAGAGAAATGAAAGACCAATAGAAGTGGCCTGCCCGCTCCCCTCCCTCCCAACCCGACCCCCGCCCAAAAATAAATAAATAAAATAAAATAAAAGATACATGCACCCCAATAATCACTGCTGCAGTATTGACAATAGCCAGGTCATAGATGCAACCTGTCCATCAGCAGAGGAATGGATAAATAAAATTAAGTACGTATATACATGGAATATTGCACAGCCATAAAAAGAAGGAACTAATGCCATCTATGCAACATGATGGACCGGGATGTAGTCATGCTGAGTAGTAAGTCAGATGGAGAAAGACAAATATGTAATATTGCTTATATGTGGAATCCATAAAAGGATACCAATTACATTTTAAATAAGAAAGATTGTAGTAACAGAACATCAGGAATAAAAATAGTAAAGGTTGCTTAATCCTTTGAGGAGAGTGCAATCACATTAAATATACTAGATAGAGATAAAATAAATAATTATGAAATAAGAAAGAAGCTACCTGTTATTGAAAAATATTCCACCATCTGAGGCAGTTAGAAAGAGTTTTTTAAAAAAGCATCAGTTTGGGCCAAAAAGCAAATGAAAAGATTCTCAATATTCCTAATTTTTAGAGAAATGCATGTCAAAAGTACAATGAGGTATAACCCCACATTGATCATAATGACCATAATCATAAAAATCTGTTAAGAATATATGATGGAGAGGGTGTAGAGAAGAGGATATTCTCCTACACTGTTGGTGGGAATGTAAACTGGTGCAGCCACTATGGAGAACAGTATGGAGGCTCCTTAAAGAACTAAAACCAGAGCTACCATAATATCCAGCATTCTAGCATGTATCGGGAGCAAACCATAACTTAAAAAGATACAGGGCTTCCCTGGTGGTCCAGTGGGTAAAGACACTGCCTTGCAGTGCAAGGGACGCTGGTTTGATCCCTGGCCTGGGAAGAGTCCACGTGCCACGGAGCGGCAGGACCAATGTGTCCAATTACCGAGCCAGAGCTCTGGAGCGCATGCGCCCAGAGCCGGCGCTCTGCGACGACAGACGCCACCGCGATGGGAGGCCCACAGGAGCCAAGGAACAGAGACGGATGAAAATAGAGAAATGAAAGACCAATAGAAGTGGCCTGACCGCTCCCCTCCCTCCCCAACCCGAACCCCGCCCAAAAATAAATAAATAAAATAAAATAAAAAGATACATGCACCCCAATAATCACTGCTGCAGTATTGACAATAGCCAGGTCATAGATGCAACCTGTCCATCAGCAGAGGAATGGATAAATAAAATTAAGTACGTATATACATGGAATATTGCACAGCCATAAAAAGAAGGAACTAATGCCATCTATGCAACATGATGGACCGGGATGTAGTCATGCTGAGTAGTAAGTCAGATGGAGAAAGACAAATATGTAATATTGCTTATATGTGGAATCCATAAAAGGATACTAATTAACTTATATCCAAAGAAGAAATAGAATTGCAGAGATAGAAAGCAAACTTATGTTGTTGTTGTTGTTTTTCTATTGGTCTTTCACTTATTTCTTTGTTCTTTGGCCTGTGTGGGCCTCCCATTGCAGTGGCCTCTCTTGCTGCAGAGCATCGGCTCTGGACACATGCACTCCAGAGTTCCCACTCTGTAGATGGACATATCCCTCCAGCCTCTCCACAGCATGTGGGATCTTCCCAGGCCAGGGACCAAACCGGCACCCCTTGTACTGCAAGGCGATGCCCTTACCCACTGGACCATGAGGGAAGCCCAATTTATGGTTCTTGAGGGTTAGAAAGGAAGGGATAAATTAGGAAATTGGAATTGACATATATACTACACATGAGGGCTTCCCTGTTGGCTCAGATGTAAAGAATTTGCCAATGCTGGAGACCTGGGTTTATCCCTGGGTTGGGAAGATGCCTTGGAAAAAGCAGATGGCAATCCACTTCAGTACTCCTGCTTGGAGAATTCCATGGACAGATGAGCCTGGAGGGGTACTGTCTATAAGGTTGCAAAGATTAAAACAGGACTGAGTGACTAACACACACAACACACACTCAATAATGACCTATATAGCACAGGGAATTTTACTCAATATTCCGTAATGGCTTATATGAGAAAAGGATGTAGAAAAGAGTAGATACGTATCAATTATACAATCAATTATACAATTGATTCACTTTGCTGTATACCTGAAACTAACACAACTTTGTATACCAAGTATAGTCTAATAAAAATTAAAATAAAACAGTGTCAGCCAATGATTCAACAATTTGTGTTGTCCAAAATGAGACACTGGGGCTACACATTTCAGAGCAGATTTGATTCCTAGTCTCAAGATATCATAATAAAAATTAATTTCCAGTTAGAACACATATATACAATTTACATGATACATGGTGTATATATTATACATAATATGTTGCATGCATAATCGTATATATAATACACTCTACACATATACACAAACACATAAATGCATTTTTAGAAGATTAAATAATAACCTATGGTCTTTGTTGATGATAGAAGGACATAGATTTAGAATATACTTTTGAAATCAGAATTGGTTATATTTTGTCATTACTTGAATTTTATGTTTAATATTATACAAACTTTTAAGCTACTATTTGAATAACAAAAAATCTGTTAACAAGTTTTAACCTGAAAGATCCAGATAGATAGATAAAAATGCTTTTATTATTAATTTTTAAGATAATCTGTCCTTCAGCCTGGGTGTGACTCTATTGTTAATTTTGGCTCCATGAAAATTGAAGCAAATGCTTTAATACAAATGAAAACAAGTTAAGTAGTGGACTTTCTTTTTAAAAGTTAATTAGTGGTCTTCATTATGCCTGAAAGAATGCAAGATAGTAACATCTATCCTGTAAATTTAATGATTCATAAGTTTATTGAAGACTAAAAAATAAAAAACACAAGCTTTAAAAAAGTCATCTTGCTACCAACAGAAGCACTTAGAGCAGCAATACAAATGACTGCTATAAAAAGTACCTAAATTTCAATATATTAAAATATGTGATATTTTCTCAGATGGAGAAAGTTTAATAACTTTAGGAATTTATAATCCCTGATGTATATGATTCATTTCCTGATATTTTGGGCAAATGTCTTAATAAAAATTCAAGGTTATTGATATCATTTTAGAATTAAATTTGCTTTAATCAATGGAAAATCTTCTGACCATATTGCTATTTCTCAGTGAAAAAATGAATGCAAACACTACAAATCTAAGCTTAAATTCAAGACTGTAGGTCTCGACCTTCACTGGCTAATTGGGCATGTTTGACATTTGCTTTTTTGCCTTGTTCGTTTTCCCTTTGAATTTTTTCTTTAATGAAGACAAAATTCTTGACAACTACACTGCCCCAGAGATTAGATTCGTAGCAAAGAGGTCAAGTCCCTCTACATTCATATTTATCCTAAATTTTTATCCTTTTAGTAACATTATCTATTTCCTTACCCTTTTTGTGGTGGCTTATTTCACCTGCTAACCTTTTTCATTCATGGTATTATCATAGTCACTACTTCTTATAATCTGAATGCATACCTTGCTGTTAGTTTAAACCACACCTCTTTTTTTTCTTTTTTTAATAGGTTGACACTCAGATTTTGATAGCAGCAGGGACTGGATAGTACCTTGAGTTATTTACTTCTTAAATCACTTCAAAGTTGTAAGTCTCCAAACCATCCCAGAAAGTTGCACATTTCACTATTTACAGAGAATACTGTTAAAAAAAAGTTTTAACCTGAAAGATCCAGATAGATAGATAAAAATGCTTTTATTATTAATTTTTAAGATAATCTGTCCTTCAGCCTGGGTGTGACTCTATTGTTAATTTTGGCTCCATGAAAATTGAAGCAAATGCTTTAATACAAATGAAAACAAGTTAAGTAGTGGACTTTCTTTTTAAAAGTTAATTAGTGGTCTTCATTATGCCTGAAAGAATGCAAGATAGTAACATCTATCCTGTAAATTTAATGATTCATAAGTTTATTGAAGACTAAAAAATAAAAAACACAAGCTTTAAAAAAGTCATCTTGCTACCAACAGAAGCACTTAGAGCAGCAATACAAATGACTGCTATAAAAAGTACCTAAATTTCAATATATTAAAATATGTGATATTTTCTCAGATGGAGAAAGTTTAATAACTTTAGGAATTTATAATCCCTGATGTATATGATTCATTTCCTGATATTTTGGGCAAATGTCTTAATAAAAATTCAAGGTTATTGATATCATTTTAGAATTAAATTTGCTTTAATCAATGGAAAATCTTCTGACCATATTGCTATTTCTCAGTGAAAAAATGAATGCAAACACTACAAATCTAAGCTTAAATTCAAGACTGTAGGTCTCGACCTTCACTGGCTAATTGGGCATGTTTGACATTTGCTTTTTTGCCTTGTTCGTTTTCCCTTTGAATTTTTTCTTTAATGAAGACAAAATTCTTGACAACTACACTGCCCCAGAGATTAGATTCGTAGCAAAGAGGTCAAGTCCCTCTACATTCATATTTATCCTAAATTTTTATCCTTTTAGTAACATTATCTATTTCCTTACCCTTTTTGTGGTGGCTTATTTCACCTGCTAACCTTTTTCATTCATGGTATTATCATAGTCACTACTTCTTATAATCTGAATGCATACCTTGCTGTTAGTTTAAACCACACCTCTTTTTTTTCTTTTTTTAATAGGTTGACACTCAGATTTTGATAGCAGCAGGGACTGGATAGTACCTTGAGTTATTTACTTCTTAAATCACTTCAAAGTTGTAAGTCTCCAAACCATCCCAGAAAGTTGCACATTTCACTATTTACAGAGAGATTGTAGACTTGCCTTGGCACTTGCTTTTCATCACTTTTGTTTACCAGTTTTTGAACGCTTAACCTGAGGAGAGCACCTCTGGTCTCTTGTGCATGCATTTATTCACTCAGCAAACACTCAGTCAGCAGTTGCCACAACCTAAGAACTGTATGAGGCAGTAAAAAGACAAAATTAAAAGAGAAAAAAAAAAGAATCCCTGCCTTCCAGGTGCTCATATTCAAGATCAAAGCAGGCAGACATTTGGTACACCCTGGGATCTGGGGAATGGATTAAAGTTTTGCGTGTTATAAGAGCACAGAGAAAGGGAAGGGAAGAGGAGAGGGAAGATTTCCCAGTGGAAATAAACAGAAGCTAAACTTGAATTAACAGTAAATGTCAGCAAGTGGTGGGGAAACGGCACTTCAAGTCTCTGCTGGCCAAGAAAAGGCACTGCTCAAGTCTCCTACCACAGGGAGCACATTGACTGACAGCCCCAGCTGAACTCACTGCTCTGTTCATGTACAGGCTATACTTCTCTTGGCTTGCTTTTGAACTTAAAACAGAGCTGTGGATCACTTGTGCAGGTCGTTCCTGTGGGATGGAGCACTCTTCTAATGGATGTCTTTGGTTCCATTTCTCTTTGCCTGATGAAACACTTTTTGAATTGTGCTGAAGTCTAAGTCTAAGAACTTTCCTTCCAAGTCCTCCTTTCTTTACCCTGGTTTTTGTTTGTTTGTTTTGTTTTTTTTTGTTTTTGTTTTTTTCTTTCAAGTCAAGTCTCTTATGGACAGAATGATTTCTCTCTATATTTGTTCTTCTTCCTTTTAATCTTTCATATATATTCCCTCCCCCCACCTCTAATCTCTCTTTCATGACTAATCTTGATTTGGAGACTGCTTCTTATACTCAGATGCTCAGTCATGTCTGACTCTTTGGGACCCCATGGACTGGAGCTCACCAGGCTCCTCTGTCCATGGGATTCTTCCAGCAAGGAATGCGGGGATGGGTTGCCATTTCCTCCTGCAGGGATTCTTCTGGACCCAGGAATAGAATCTACATCTCCTGCATTGGCAGACAGAGTCTGGAAAGTCCCTGCTTCTTGGGAAACCTCAATTAACACAGGTGGTACCAAGAGTAGTCCAATGAATATGGCATTTGGTGACTGGTTGTCTGGTGAGTATGGAGGAAACTATCCTGCGTGGTATTTGGACATAAACAGCCCTCAGCAAAGGTAGTGGCCTAACTGCTGAAGAGTTTATTGGAGGTACCCTGGGAAGATGTTCTGGTGTAGGGGAAGCCCCATGCAGGTGCAAATATTTGAGACATTTAATATTTCAAATGATATGACTGATAAGGGGTTAACATTCAAAATACATAGTTTATACAAGTCAATATCCCCCAAAACACAACATGATTAGAAAATGGGCACAAAAACTGAAGAGACATTTTCCCAAAGAAGACATACAAATGGCCAACAGGAACATTAAAAGATGCTCAACACTGCTAATTATTAGAAAAATGGAAATCCAAACTATAAGGAGATATCATATCATACCTGTCAGAATAGTAGTATAGTGTTAGTTGCTCAACGGTTAGCATCAAAAAGTCTACACGTAACACGTTTTGGCAAGGCTGTGGACAAAAGGAACCCTGGTACACTACTGGTGAAAATATAAATTGGTGCAGCAACTGTGGAAAACATGAAGATGTTCCCTAAAACACTAAAAATGGGATGGAGCACTCTTCTAATGGATGTCTTTGGTTCCATTTCTCTTTGCCTGATGAAACACTTTTTGAATTGTGCTGAAGTCTAAGTCTAAGAACTTTCCTTCCAAGTCCTCCTTTCTTTACCCTGGTTTTTGTTTGTTTGTTTTGTTTTTTTTTGTTTTTGTTTTTTTCTTTCAAGTCAAGTCTCTTATGGACAGAATGATTTCTCTCTATATTTGTTCTTCTTCCTTTTAATCTTTCATATATATTCCCTCCCCCCACCTCTAATCTCTCTTTCATGACTAATCTTGATTTGGAGACTGCTTCTTATACTCAGATGCTCAGTCATGTCTGACTCTTTGGGACCCCATGGACTGGAGCTCACCAGGCTCCTCTGTCCATGGGATTCTTCCAGCAAGGAATGCGGGGATGGGTTGCCATTTCCTCCTGCAGGGATTCTTCTGGACCCAGGAATAGAATCTACATCTCCTGCATTGGCAGACAGAGTCTGGAAAGTCCCTGCTTCTTGGGAAACCTCAATTAACACAGGTGGTACCAAGAGTAGTCCAATGAATATGGCATTTGGTGACTGGTTGTCTGGTGAGTATGGAGGAAACTATCCTGCGTGGTATTTGGACATAAACAGCCCTCAGCAAAGGTAGTGGCCTAACTGCTGAAGAGTTTATTGGAGGTACCCTGGGAAGATGTTCTGGTGTAGGGGAAGCCCCATGCAGGTGCAAATATTTGAGACATTTAATATTTCAAATGATATGACTGATAAGGGGTTAACATTCAAAATACATAGTTTATACAAGTCAATATCCCCCAAAACACAACATGATTAGAAAATGGGCACAAAAACTGAAGAGACATTTTCCCAAAGAAGACATACAAATGGCCAACAGGAACATTAAAAGATGCTCAACACTGCTAATTATTAGAAAAATGGAAATCCAAACTATAAGGAGATATCATATCATACCTGTCAGAATAGTAGTATAGTGTTAGTTGCTCAACGGTTAGCATCAAAAAGTCTACACGTAACACGTTTTGGCAAGGCTGTGGAGAAAAAGGGAACCCTGGTACACTACTGGTGAAAATATAAATTGGTGCAGCAACTGTGGAAAACATGAAGATGTTCCCTAAAACACTAAAAATGGAACTACCATATGATCTAGCAACTCTACTCCTGAGTGCATATGCAAAATCAAAACACTAATTCAAAGATACATGCACTTAAATGGTCATAGAAGCACTCTTTATGAAAGCCACAACATGGAAACAATCTAAGGGTCTACCTGCAGATGGATGAATCAACAAGTGGTGTATACATATATGTATATATACATATATATATATATACAATAGAGTATTACTCAACCATAAAAGAGAATGAAATCTTGTCACTTACAATAACATGGGTGGACCTAGAGAGTATTATGCTCACAATAATTCAGAGAAAGACCAATAATGTATGTTATCACTTATATGTAGATTAAAGAAAACAAAATGAATGAATGAATATAACAAAACCGAAATAGTTTCAGAGATACAGTGAACAAACTAGTGGTTGCCATTGGGGAGACGAGAGTAGGTTAGTGCAAGGTGGAGGCAGAGGATTAAGAGGCACAAACTACTATATATAAAATAAATAAGTTACAAGGATATGTTGAATAGCACATGAAATATGGTCAATGTTTTACAATAACTTTATATGGAGTATAATAATATAAAAATGTTGATCACTATGTTGTACATCTGAAAATAATATAGTATTACAAGTCAACCATACCACAATTAAGAAATATTTTTCTGATTAGTAAAAAAGAGAAAAAAGATTCATGAGTTTTAGAAATACAGGGTCAATGATTCCTATAGGGACCTCAGAGTTGGCTGATTATTTCTACCTTGAATTGACTTCTTGTCAGTGGGATAATGAGAAACGGAGGGATGTTAGCAAGCATAAAAGGCTGATACTCTGAAATGTATGGAATGGAAAGCACTGTGTAGATATTAACTTTTATTGTTATGATACAAAGAAGATTGACTGTAGAATATTAAAGATAGCTCAAAGCAGGGGAAAATGGCAGTTTTTACTGGTTTCTATTAACTGACAACAATAACATCGACTTTAACAATTCTGCAAAGATTTGAACACTATGCCAAATAAATTCCAAATTGTAATTGGTAACAATCAAAAGAAAAATATTCAAAATTTGAATCTATATTGAATTTATGTGGTAATATCAGGTGGTCTGTTTATGACCAACTTATAAGAGGACTGAAGAAGGTCCAGTGAAAGAACTAATTTTCACAGAAAAAGAAACCAGTTGTGCTGTGGTTAAACCACCATGAATATTTTAGTCTACAAAGGAAACTGGTGAATGTGCAAAATTATAGTTGATTGGACAATCAACCCAAGTAGGTAAGATTAGGAGGCAGGAAAGTATGTTCTATTTCTATGTTTTAGAGTGCCATGTGAATCCATTAAGCACTAGTCATGTAACATTGAGCAAATAACTTATGCAAGCCTCAGTTTTCTGTAAAAGAGGAACACATATATTTGGCATAGAAAATGGCACATAATAAACAGCTACAGAAAACTAGCCATTGGTACTGTTACATCATTCATTTTACTCAACGTTTCACAGGTCCTTACATTCTGAAAATATTTCCTTTCTCTGGCTCTGGGAAATAAACTTTTATCACGTTCTTCCTTTTGTTTCCTGTTTAGATTTTGACCTTCTTTCTGTTGGTTTGATATTTTTATTGAATTGTTCTGTTTCACTTTTCCTTTCATATTTTTTACCTTTTTGTATGTTTACTCTTTGCTCTGTTTTTTGGTTTACAGATTTTTCCAATTTACAATAACTTAAGATTAAATTGTGACTATGAATCTGAAAATAATATAGTATTACAAGTCAACCATACCACAATTAAGAAATATTTTTCTGATTAGTAAAAAAGAGAAAAAAGATTCATGAGTTTTAGAAATACAGGGTCAATGATTCCTATAGGGACCTCAGAGTTGGCTGATTATTTCTACCTTGAATTGACTTCTTGTCAGTGGGATAATGAGAAACGGAGGGATGTTAGCAAGCATAAAAGGCTGATACTCTGAAATGTATGGAATGGAAAGCACTGTGTAGATATTAACTTTTATTGTTATGATACAAAGAAGATTGACTGTAGAATATTAAAGATAGCTCAAAGCAGGGGAAAATGGCAGTTTTTACTGGTTTCTATTAACTGACAACAATAACATCGACTTTAACAATTCTGCAAAGATTTGAACACTATGCCAAATAAATTCCAAATTGTAATTGGTAACAATCAAAAGAAAAATATTCAAAATTTGAATCTATATTGAATTTATGTGGTAATATCAGGTGGTCTGTTTATGACCAACTTATAAGAGGACTGAAGAAGGTCCAGTGAAAGAACTAATTTTCACAGAAAAAGAAACCAGTTGTGCTGTGGTTAAACCACCATGAATATTTTAGTCTACAAAGGAAACTGGTGAATGTGCAAAATTATAGTTGATTGGACAATCAACCCAAGTAGGTAAGATTAGGAGGCAGGAAAGTATGTTCTATTTCTATGTTTTAGAGTGCCATGTGAATCCATTAAGCACTAGTCATGTAACATTGAGCAAATAACTTATGCAAGCCTCAGTTTTCTGTAAAAGAGGAACACATATATTTGGCATAGAAAATGGCACATAATAAACAGCTACAGAAAACTAGCCATTGGTACTGTTACATCATTCATTTTACTCAACGTTTCACAGGTCCTTACATTCTGAAAATATTTCCTTTCTCTGGCTCTGGGAAATAAACTTTTATCACGTTCTTCCTTTTGTTTCCTGTTTAGATTTTGACCTTCTTTCTGTTGGTTTGATATTTTTATTGAATTGTTCTGTTTCACTTTTCCTTTCATATTTTTTACCTTTTTGTATGTTTACTCTTTGCTCTGACAAATTTTATCAAATTCTATCCTCCAGTGCTTTTACAGATTTTTAACACATACAATCACATTTCAAATTTCAAGGAGCTTTTTTCCCATAATCTTTCCTTTTTTAGAATTAAGAACTAGATTTTTAAGAAACAATATATTCTTGATTTTTTCCCAGTGTTATACTTAGATCTTTATTTATATTACCTATCTAACTAGCTGTTTTCATATTCCCTGAAAAGCCTATTTATTCTCTGTTTAAGTATACTTTTATTTATTTTATTCCAGAGGTTTTCCTCTAAGGCCTGGTGATCCTTGACTGTTCTTTTTATTTTTTGTAATGTGGATTAGCCTGTTTCTTCACTGAAATAGGAAGAATGCCTGGACTAGCACTCGACAAGAAATACTAAACCAATTTTTTAAAAAAGAGGGTGAAAGAGTTACTGTTTCTATTAAATCTCAACAGATAATTACTAAAAATTGTTACTACTGGATTAATTGTGAGCAAGACACTGATAGAAGAGCTTAACTGTTGAATGTCAAGATTGATTTGCATCCAATTTATTTTAGAAATGTTCTTAAGTTCTTACATCCTTTTAAAGAAAGTGATACTCTGTATTTAATTAATATCTTAGGGTATAGTATGGCAAGAAAGAGAAAGGAATACTCTAATTAACTAATGTATTCAAAAGAAAAAACTTTGGAATTACATGGAAAGAGTGCGTCTGGATGTATATTTATAAGTTTAAAGTTACAATGAAATATTTAAGGTTACAGATGTTGTTTCTGGGGTATCTGGCTGTGAGTTTTTTGACTGTAGATTAAAGACAGATAAGTTAGTCTTTCACAAATATAATATTGCTATAATACATTCACCTGTATTTTCATATGTATTAGTTTTAGGGCTCCTTATACAGTCAATGTTTTAGTATACACTTTTACCATGAGGGAGTGCTTTGCTACACAAAGAGAGACCTACCAACCAGCAATATTATCACTAGGGACTTTGTTACAAATGCAGCATCTCAGGCTCCCAGACCTAATGAATCAAAATTGGCATTCTAACAACGTCCTCAGTTCTTTCTTATCTCAGTGAAATCTGCAAGAGATAGGAAAGATGATCAAATTAAGGGTCATTATTTCTCATTCGAGAACTAGTTGTTCCTTTTGATATGTTTTATGTTGATGATCATATTTCACAGTCTTGGAAGCATTGGCATAATATCATTGAGGGTGTAGCAGAAGAGCTTAGAGAAGAACAATGAGTAGCATTTCATGTCATATATTTGCAAGAAAATCCATGCACTTGGGAAAAGAACTATATTGAAAATCTCTGTGAAAATAACTGGCAAGGTCATACTAGAGATGGTCAAACTAATTAGAGATAAGATATGGTAATGGTGAACATTTTAGTTAGGTAGACAGTTTTGGGATGATTCAGTGCAAAAGCAGGGTAACAGATACATTTTTCATTTTAATGGATGACTTAATGTCAATTTTTCCAGAGAAGAAAGAGCAACTGACAAGAAGTTTTACTACTATTGTCCTACTTTTACCATCATGGAAGAGCCAGTTGATAAATTGGAAATAATAGGACGTTTGAGAATTACAGTTAGCTGTTTAAAAATCTGTGATAATGAGGAAATCTAGGCATAGCAAGACTGACATGCCAAATTATGGGAAGTGAAATTTCAAAAACTTGAAAGAAAAAACTTTGGAATTACATGGAAAGAGTGCGTCTGGATGTATATTTATAAGTTTAAAGTTACAATGAAATATTTAAGGTTACAGATGTTGTTTCTGGGGTATCTGGCTGTGAGTTTTTTGACTGTAGATTAAAGACAGATAAGTTAGTCTTTCACAAATATAATATTGCTATAATACATTCACCTGTATTTTCATATGTATTAGTTTTAGGGCTCCTTATACAGTCAATGTTTTAGTATACACTTTTACCATGAGGGAGTGCTTTGCTACACAAAGAGAGACCTACCAACCAGCAATATTATCACTAGGGACTTTGTTACAAATGCAGCATCTCAGGCTCCCAGACCTAATGAATCAAAATTGGCATTCTAACAACGTCCTCAGTTCTTTCTTATCTCAGTGAAATCTGCAAGAGATAGGAAAGATGATCAAATTAAGGGTCATTATTTCTCATTCGAGAACTAGTTGTTCCTTTTGATATGTTTTATGTTGATGATCATATTTCACAGTCTTGGAAGCATTGGCATAATATCATTGAGGGTGTAGCAGAAGAGCTTAGAGAAGAACAATGAGTAGCATTTCATGTCATATATTTGCAAGAAAATCCATGCACTTGGGAAAAGAACTATATTGAAAATCTCTGTGAAAATAACTGGCAAGGTCATACTAGAGATGGTCAAACTAATTAGAGATAAGATATGGTAATGGTGAACATTTTAGTTAGGTAGACAGTTTTGGGATGATTCAGTGCAAAAGCAGGGTAACAGATACATTTTTCATTTTAATGGATGACTTAATGTCAATTTTTCCAGAGAAGAAAGAGCAACTGACAAGAAGTTTTACTACTATTGTCCTACTTTTACCATCATGGAAGAGCCAGTTGATAAATTGGAAATAATAGGACGTTTGAGAATTACAGTTAGCTGTTTAAAAATCTGTGATAATGAGGAAATCTAGGCATAGCAAGACTGACATGCCAAATTATGGGAAGTGAAATTTCAAAAACTTGAAAGAATGTGTTGGATATGATCCCACAGTCTGAGTCTCTAAAATAAAAATGATTCAAAGAACATGCATTCAAAGAAGAAGTCACTTACAATTGCAGTAAGAAAGCAGAGGGCCATAGCTTTAAAAATTGGAGCTGACCTGCAAGTCTTACAAGGATATTGATTAACAGAGATGAGGAGACATAGAGAATGAACATATACCTTGGTTATGTCAGGATAATGACAGGAAAGTTCAAATCTAGAAAGGCAAAAGTCCTAAAATGTAGATTATTATGTGGAGGTTGTGGTGTAATATAATAGTCACGAGAAGGAAACCAGATTACTCAATTTACATTGGGTTTCTCTCTACTTGGATTAGAATCGTTTGCTCACATCAGTTTCTCTTACTAAGTCTGGTTAATTTTGTTATTACCAAACTATAGTAAAAAGTAGAATGAAGACTAAATATTGGTAATAGGTAGCTGTAACAATGTCTATTAAAAAAAAGAAGTTATCTCCTAAAATATTTTTATTTATATTTTTAAAACCTGTTGTTATGATGACTAAATAATCTTTTTAGAACTTTATACAATTCTAAACTTGGCAAAAAGGAAGTTCTACTAAACTCAGAGAGTAGGGACATTTAAATACAGTATCATGGTCTTAATTAAATGGATCCAAAATGGCTGAGAAAACATGAAGAATACAACTCCAGACTGACATGTTTCTATATATTTTCCTATATTTGACTAGATATTATATGGCAGAGTCAAAATACTGGAATGTACAAAGGTACATAATTAAATATGTTCTTTAATTTCATATTGATGATAATGTTCAACTAGTTTTCAGTGATCACAATTATATATATTAACAACTCATTGCTAACTTTTACTTATCACATGTTTGTTATAGTTTTTTAGTAATGGATGACTTAATGTCAATTTTTCCAGAGAAGAAAGAGCAACTGACAAGAAGTTTTACTACTATTGTCCTACTTTTACCATCATGGAAGAGCCAGTTGATAAATTGGAAATAATAGGACGTTTGAGAATTACAGTTAGCTGTTTAAAAATCTGTGATAATGAGGAAATCTAGGCATAGCAAGACTGACATGCCAAATTATGGGAAGTGAAATTTCAAAAACTTGAAAGAATGTGTTGGATATGATCCCACAGTCTGAGTCTCTAAAATAAAAATGATTCAAAGAACATGCATTCAAAGAAGAAGTCACTTACAATTGCAGTAAGAAAGCAGAGGGCCATAGCTTTAAAAATTGGAGCTGACCTGCAAGTCTTACAAGGATATTGATTAACAGAGATGAGGAGACATAGAGAATGAACATATACCTTGGTTATGTCAGGATAATGACAGGAAAGTTCAAATCTAGAAAGGCAAAAGTCCTAAAATGTAGATTATTATGTGGAGGTTGTGGTGTAATATAATAGTCACGAGAAGGAAACCAGATTACTCAATTTACATTGGGTTTCTCTCTACTTGGATTAGAATCGTTTGCTCACATCAGTTTCTCTTACTAAGTCTGGTTAATTTTGTTATTACCAAACTATAGTAAAAAGTAGAATGAAGACTAAATATTGGTAATAGGTAGCTGTAACAATGTCTATTAAAAAAAAGAAGTTATCTCCTAAAATATTTTTATTTATATTTTTAAAACCTGTTGTTATGATGACTAAATAATCTTTTTAGAACTTTATACAATTCTAAACTTGGCAAAAAGGAAGTTCTACTAAACTCAGAGAGTAGGGACATTTAAATACAGTATCATGGTCTTAATTAAATGGATCCAAAATGGCTGAGAAAACATGAAGAATACAACTCCAGACTGACATGTTTCTATATATTTTCCTATATTTGACTAGATATTATATGGCAGAGTCAAAATACTGGAATGTACAAAGGTACATAATTAAATATGTTCTTTAATTTCATATTGATGATAATGTTCAACTAGTTTTCAGTGATCACAATTATATATATTAACAACTCATTGCTAACTTTTACTTATCTGTGTGATGTGAGTAAAAATTAATACTATGTTTAAGTTCATTACCCTGTCCTTTTCTGTAGCTAACCACTTCTAGTATTAGCTTCTTATGTAATTTTCCAAAGCTTCCCTGGGTATCATTACACAAATACGAATCAACGTTTTTACTTCTCTTCCCTCTTTTTGTATAAAAATGGTAGCAGAGTATACAAAATATTTTCCAACTTGGTATCTCCCAACTTCATTGTGATTTGGTAATCTCTCCATGTACATACATAAAGAGGCTTTGGTTCTATCCTATTTCCACTTTTTATTATGGAAACTGAAACAAATAAAGGCAGAAAAAATTGTATAAGTTCCAGCAAAAATTATCAATATTCTGTTATTCATGCTTCATCTATTCCCCCTTTTAATTTTTCTTGGAATATTTTAAAACAAATTTCATATATTTATCTTATTAATGAATACTTTGGTGTGTACAATAGACCACTGAAAAATATGGATTTGAACTGTGACAGCCCATTTTTACTGTTTTTTTTCCAACAGTAGGTACATGAATTTGAGCAGCCTGGGAGATAGTGATGGACCAGGAAGGCTCGCATGCTGCAGTCCATGAGGTCACAGAGTGGGACATGACTTAGTGACTAAACAACAAGAGTAACCTTTAGTAAGGGGATTCAAGGCTAGTTGAATTTGTGGGATGGGGAAACCACAGAAACAGAGGACCCTTGTATAAGGAAGGGCTCCTATAAGTTTTACACAAATTTTTAGCAGAACAAAGACTTAGCACCCTTAATCCCCATATTATTCAAGGGCCAAATATATTTCAGACTTAGTAAAAATATGGCATGATATATTTTCCTATATTTGACTAGATATTATATGGCAGAGTCAAAATACTGGAATGTACAAAGGTACATAATTAAATATGTTCTTTAATTTCATATTGATGATAATGTTCAACTAGTTTTCAGTGATCACAATTATATATATTAACAACTCATTGCTAACTTTTACTTATCTGTGTGATGTGAGTAAAAATTAATACTATGTTTAAGTTCATTACCCTGTCCTTTTCTGTAGCTAACCACTTCTAGTATTAGCTTCTTATGTAATTTTCCAAAGCTTCCCTGGGTATCATTACACAAATACGAATCAACGTTTTTACTTCTCTTCCCTCTTTTTGTATAAAAATGGTAGCAGAGTATACAAAATATTTTCCAACTTGGTATCTCCCAACTTCATTGTGATTTGGTAATCTCTCCATGTACATACATAAAGAGGCTTTGGTTCTATCCTATTTCCACTTTTTATTATGGAAACTGAAACAAATAAAGGCAGAAAAAATTGTATAAGTTCCAGCAAAAATTATCAATATTCTGTTATTCATGCTTCATCTATTCCCCCTTTTAATTTTTCTTGGAATATTTTAAAACAAATTTCATATATTTATCTTATTAATGAATACTTTGGTGTGTACAATAGACCACTGAAAAATATGGATTTGAACTGTGACAGCCCATTTTTACTGTTTTTTTTCCAACAGTAGGTACATGAATTTGAGCAGCCTGGGAGATAGTGATGGACCAGGAAGGCTCGCATGCTGCAGTCCATGAGGTCACAGAGTGGGACATGACTTAGTGACTAAACAACAAGAGTAACCTTTAGTAAGGGGATTCAAGGCTAGTTGAATTTGTGGGATGGGGAAACCACAGAAACAGAGGACCCTTGTATAAGGAAGGGCTCCTATAAGTTTTACACAAATTTTTAGCAGAACAAAGACTTAGCACCCTTAATCCCCATATTATTCAAGGGCCAACTGTATTTCTAATAGCTAAAAATATCATTTATTTATTTGAATGAATATGATGTCACTATCATATCCAGTTAAATTAATAGCTCATTTATATAATCTACAATTCAGATCATGTTTAAGTCACTCCTCATATTTGTTCTGAATTAGTTTTTTACATTTGGTTTTTATAAATCACTATTCAGCCAAGTCTATACATTGCATTCAGTTGACATGTCTCTTAAAGTCTCTCTCTTTTTTTTTTTTTAAAGATTTATTTATTTATTTATTTTGGGCGGGGGTCGGGTTGGGGAGGGAGGGGAGCAGGCGGGCCACTTCTATTGGTCTTTCATTTCTCTATGTTCATCCGTCTTTGTTCTTTGGCTCCTGTGGGCCTCCCACCGCGGTGGCGTCTGTCGTTGCAGAGCGCCGGCTCTGGGCGCATGCGCTCCAGAGCTCCGGCTCGGTAATTGGACACATCAGTCCAGCCGCTCCGCGGCCTGTGGGATCTTCCCAGGCCAGGGATCAAACCGGCGCCACTTCCACTGCAAGGCAGTGTCTTTATCCACTGGACCACCAGGGGAAGCCCTTAAAGTCTCTCTTAATGTATGATATCTCTCTCTCTTTTTCTCCCTGGCCTGGCCTTTTTTTTTATTCTAAGGATCATTTGTCATGTAGAAGTTCTCACATTCAGATTTAATTGACTGTATCCTCCTACTATTTAACATGATCTTCTTCCCACTACACTTCCTATAAAGGCACAGCTAGAACTAGGGGTTTATTAGAGTCAGGGTCTTTATTAAATGCAGGTACAATTCCTTACAAGTCCTCCCTCATAAGTGAGTATATCTTCTTCCTCAGGCAGTTCCATGAGGACCAGGAAGGCTCATGCTGCAGTCCAGGTGGGACATGACTTAGTGACTAAACAACAAGAGTAACCTTTAGTAAGGGGATTCAAGGCTAGTTGAATTTGTGGGATGGGGAAACCACAGAAACAGAGGACCCTTGTATAAGGAAGGGCTCCTATAAGTTTTACACAAATTTTTAGCAGAACAAAGACTTAGCACCCTTAATCCCCATATTATTCAAGGGCCAACTGTATTTCTAATAGCTAAAAATATCATTTATTTATTTGAATGAATATGATGTCACTATCATATCCAGTTAAATTAATAGCTCATTTATATAATCTACAATTCAGATCATGTTTAAGTCACTCCTCATATTTGTTCTGAATTAGTTTTTTACATTTGGTTTTTATAAATCACTATTCAGCCAAGTCTATACATTGCATTCAGTTGACATGTCTCTTAAAGTCTCTCTCTTTTTTTTTTTTTAAAGATTTATTTATTTATTTATTTTGGGCGGGGGTCGGGTTGGGGAGGGAGGGGAGCAGGCGGGCCACTTCTATTGGTCTTTCATTTCTCTATGTTCATCCGTCTTTGTTCTTTGGCTCCTGTGGGCCTCCCACCGCGGTGGCGTCTGTCGTTGCAGAGCGCCGGCTCTGGGCGCATGCGCTCCAGAGCTCCGGCTCGGTAATTGGACACATCAGTCCAGCCGCTCCGCGGCCTGTGGGATCTTCCCAGGCCAGGGATCAAACCGGCGCCCCTTCCACTGCAAGGCAGTGTCTTTATCCACTGGACCACCAGGGGAAGCCCTTAAAGTCTCTCTTAATGTATGATATCTCTCTCTCTTTTTCTCCCTGGCCTGGCCTTTTTTTTTATTCTAAGGATCATTTGTCATGTAGAAGTTCTCACATTCAGATTTAATTGACTGTATCCTCCTACTATTTAACATGATCTTCTTCCCACTACACTTCCTATAAAGGCACAGCTAGAACTAGGGGTTTATTAGAGTCAGGGTCTTTATTAAATGCAGGTACAATTCCTTACAAGTCCTCCCTCATAAGTGAGTATATCTTCTTCCTCATGCATCTCAGCAGGATACACATATCTCAGGATAGTTCACTTGCAGTGATTAATCAGTGGGTCTAGGCGGTATCAGCCCGGTTCATTCAGTAGAAAATTCTCCTTCAATGAACCCCTGATGGTTTTAGCAGTCCCTAGGCAATAATCACCAGGGACCGCTAAAAGCGTCAGATGCCTAGATTCATTTTTCATAAGGAATTACAAAATAATGCTTTTATAATTCTATCATCTCTCTTGCAATTCTTTGATAACAAACCTTTGTTCACCAAGTTTCTGGCTACTATGAAATACCTACAGGAAAGACAAGGTATTTATCACTTTCTTGGAGTAATGAACTAATGTTCCAGCGTTCTATAATAGTGACTGATGGGGTACCTTTTGTCATTTTCACTCATGATTTTTATGTATTTAATATATTTAAATTTGCTATTATCATACTTTCTTTAAAGCTCTGTATTTCATCATTTGAATACATGGCCATTTTTAAAACTGAGGCATGCAATTCTATTGTATGAATGCACCATGATTTACTTAACCAGCCCTCTACTGATAGTCATCAAAGTTATTTTGATCTTTTGCTATACTAGATAATACTGCAATAAATATATGTATGTTTTTTCACACATATACAAAGATATAATAAGCTAAGTTCTCCAAGGTAAAATTGGTCACATTGTTCAGCAAAAAGAAGAAAAAGATTAAAGAGAACAATAGCTCTAGTTTGTAAAAAAAAAATAGAGGTTGTTCTTTTTGGTTTTTGAGGATTGAGCCTTCGTGTACAAGACAAAAATTGACAAGTTTGAGTTAAACATAAAAAAGATTCCAGCAACATGCCTTATAATGGAATGGCATTTGAGATGAAGTTTATTAAATCCAAGGATGACTCCTGACTTTCGGGAACATAAATATTTTGCAATTTTGGGCATTGTCATTAAAAAAATAAATAAAAATAGATAATTGCAATATGAAAATAGGTATAGAAGGACATGTTTAATTAGAGTGAGAAAATATCCAACAGTGTACACATTTTCAAAAGATGTCCAATATGACAAATTTCATAATAAAGTCAAAATAACCCAATATTTGAATTAAAGTGTCTGTTACAGTTCTACAGTACTCCCCCTGTTCCTCTATTTTTGACTTCAGATACTTACATATCATTTTTGGATACACATTCTGTCATGGGGCTTCTCTGGTTGGCTAAGCAGTAAAGAATTTTCCTGCTAATGCAGGAGAGGAGGGTTTAATCTCTGGGTCAGGAAGATCCGCTGGAGAAGGAAATGGCAAACCACTACATTAATCTTGTCTGGGAAATCCCATGGACAGAGGAACCTGGAAGGGTACATTCCCTGCAGTCAAAAAGAGTCAGACATGGCTTAGTGATGAAATAGCAACAACAAGAGCAAATTGTCATAACATTTTCTCTTGGGTATCAGAAATATAACTCAGTCTTTTCTCTATCAATGTTGATTAGTATATATGTTTTTAGGGTAATAATTTAGAAATGTTACTTTGAGCTTCACAACTCATTACTGGCAAGGATTGATTTTTTTTGGTTTATTGAATTTTTTGTTGTTGTTAAATTGGAGATTTCCGAATCTATGACAATGTAACTTTTAACCTCATTTCAACTTCTAGTCTTCAGTGTGTTTTCTAAGTGTATCTTTAACTGATTTCACACACAAAAAAAGTGGGGTTTTTTTTGTAATTAAGTACTTCTCATAGTAATATAGAAGTTATTGCCAACATCTTGGAAAAATCAAAAGATCCCTAAATAAGAGAAATAAAATGTTGTTTTTCATAAACTATTGCTTCTCATAAGTTTTTTTTTTTTTTTTCTCATAAGTTTTTTAAGGTGATTTTTATTTGGTATGTCACATCCAGTTGTTCTAATTCTGTAATCCACAAAAGACTATTGTTTCTTTAGATTTTCTTATTACTCTTCTCAATTAATGAACAATGTAAGCACATAGCTCAAACAAATTAAAAAAGGATAGAAAAAATGAGGTTACAGGAAGGACGAGAAAGGTAAACACTTAAGACTTAAATCTTTCTGATGGTCAGATTTATTCAAGGAAAAAATATTACTAACAGAATAAAGCCTACTGATGTCATAGAACTTTTAATAATGTTTTCAATTCATCTAAAGGATTTTTTTGTATAGCTACTAGCAGGAAATTAATGTCCATTTTTCTGGGATACTTGGTCTCCATTTCACTCAAAAGATAGTACACTTTTGGTTATGGCTGGGAATGATCAGTGCTGTTTTTAACCTTAAAAGGGACTGTCTTGCCCTTCAGCTAGTTGAACACTCTCATGATGGCATCATGCAGTACAATTTAAAAGCAGAAATGACACACTTTCTATTCCCAGAGAAGAATATTCCTCCTCTATACAGAAGAGACAATAGCCCTTAAAAATTCAGCAATTGATAAATAATATTTTAGTTTACTTTTCACAGTGAACAATGTCACAATTTTCTGTGGGGCTCTGAATTGAAAGAGGACCGCTGCAAGCATAAGGAAACTTAAGCACATTGTTTCAGTTTGGAGATAAGATGGCGCCTACAGGAAGAGACGAGGGGGTGATCTAAATTGCTAAGTTGATTGTCAAAATTTCTAATTGGTTACCCTGGTTTCCGTGCTCGTGGATGTTGCTTGACCTTTAGCTTGATTGGTGTAATCTATAGGAAGTCCCTTGCAAACCCCTTCACTTGGCTGTAATCTATAAACAATGTAACTTTAAAAGTGGGGTTATCTTTAACTGATTTCACACACAAAAGTGGGGTTTGTAATTAAGTACTTCTCATAGTAATATAGAAGTTATTGCCAACATCTTGGAAAAATCAAAAGATCCCTAAATAAGAGAAATAAAATGTTGTTTTTCATAAACTATTGCTTCTCATAAGTTTTTTTTTTTTTTTTCTCATAAGTTTTTTAAGGTGATTTTTATTTGGTATGTCACATCCAGTTGTTCTAATTCTGTAATCCACAAAAGACTATTGTTTCTTTAGATTTTCTTATTACTCTTCTCAATTAATGAACAATGTAAGCACATAGCTCAAACAAATTAAAAAAGGATAGAAAAAATGAGGTTACAGGAAGGACGAGAAAGGTAAACACTTAAGACTTAAATCTTTCTGATGGTCAGATTTATTCAAGGAAAAAATATTACTAACAGAATAAAGCCTACTGATGTCATAGAACTTTTAATAATGTTTTCAATTCATCTAAAGGATTTTTTTGTATAGCTACTAGCAGGAAATTAATGTCCATTTTTCTGGGATACTTGGTCTCCATTTCACTCAAAAGATAGTACACTTTTGGTTATGGCTGGGAATGATCAGTGCTGTTTTTAACCTTAAAAGGGACTGTCTTGCCCTTCAGCTAGTTGAACACTCTCATGATGGCATCATGCAGTACAATTTAAAAGCAGAAATGACACACTTTCTATTCCCAGAGAAGAATATTCCTCCTCTATACAGAAGAGACAATAGCCCTTAAAAATTCAGCAATTGATAAATAATATTTTAGTTTACTTTTCACAGTGAACAATGTCACAATTTTCTGTGGGGCTCTGAATTGAAAGAGGACCGCTGCAAGCATAAGGAAACTTAAGCACATTGTTTCAGTTTGGAGATAAGATGGCGCCTACAGGAAGAGACGAGGGGGTGATCTAAATTGCTAAGTTGATTGTCAAAATTTCTAATTGGTTCCCCTGGTTTCCGTGCTCGTGGATGTTGCTTGACCTTTAGCTTGATTGGTGTAATCTATAGGAAGTCCCTTGCAAACCCCCCTTCACTTGCCTATAAAAGCTGTAAGTCTGCACTAATAAAACGGAACTGCTTTGACAGAACCCCTGTCGCGTCTGATGCGGGGTGATGGTGGGGTGGGGGGCGGCTGGGTTGGCGGGCAGCAGACCCACCTCTCTCCGAGATCTCCCGGTTCAGCCGGGGGCAATCCCGCTGCCTTCCTTTCTGCAGAAGGCCCCCGCAATTTTTCCTTCTTTCTTGTCAAAGAATTTGGATCTTTTACAATTTTCATTCATTTTTTCATAGAAGTATGGATTCCTTTGCAATCTACACTGTTCTATATAACTCTCAGGAAAAAGCCTAGAAAGTTTATAACATCATACATGCTTTGCAAAAAACAAAAGGGGCAAGCTTCTCGACAATTTTATTTCCAAATAACTTAGAAACATCGCAAATTTTTTTTGTAATGCCTGTTTCAACCTTATTTCAATTCATTCATTCAAAAGTAACACTTAACATCTAAAACATGTCAGGCACAGCACTAGGTTCTGGACTACAGTTAGGAATAAACTTGACATAGTACCATAGCCTCATGAAATTTACATTCTAAAGATAAGACAGATGAAATAGAGTTCGGTCCCCTTAAAGTTATATGCTGAAGCTGTAGTAACTTCTAATAACTCAGAACATCAACATGTTTGGATACAGGGCTTTTTAAATGAGTCAAAATGAGACTATTTGGGCACACGAATCCAATCCGGTGTCTTTAGAAGAGGAAAGTAGATACACAGAGAGACAAAAGGATTGTGAACAGGAAGAAGAAAGACCATTTGAGAACGCACTGAGAAAGTGGCCATCTGAAAGCCAAGGAGAGACGCCTCACTTGAATCTAACCTGGCTAACACTTTGATCATTGACTTCCAGTCACCCAAAGTAAGAAAATAAACTGTTTTAAGTCATTCAGTCTGTGGCATTTTGTTGCCTTTGTTGTTGTTCAGTCGCTAAATTGTGTCCAACTCTTTGTGACCCCATGAATTGCAGTATGCCAGGATTCCCTGTCTGTCATTATTTCCCGGAGTTTGCTCAAACTGATGTTCATTGAGTAACGTCACCCATTATCTCATCGCCTGCTGTCCCTTTCTTCTCCTGACCTCAGTCTTACCCTGCTTCTGATCATTTCCAGTGAGCTAGCTCTTCGCATCAGGTGGCCAGAGTATTGAAGCTTCAGCATCAGTGCTTACAGTGAATATTCAGGAATTCCTTTAGAATTCACTGGTTTGGTATCCTCACAAACTATGTATTATATTTAATTAACTTATTTATTTTATTATGTGCTTAGTAAATTGATAAAATAAACATAAATTACCACATAAATACTTCTAAAGTTATAATTTTGACGTCCATGCACCAAACAGATTTGGACCAACATTCCCACTCTCACACATACATTAGCTCAAAGTTAGCGAGAGGTCAAATTTTTGAACACTGATTCTGGCCCTGCCTTTAACAAATAGCCAGTTGTATAACTGGTCAGTTCTTTCAATAAAGAGATTCTTCTTGCCATACATAAAATTTAAGCAATACTTAGCAAATGCTCTTCTCTATATTCCCCCTGCATCAGATTTAAATTCATCCTGCTCTGTTCCATTCTAATCTCTGGTTAAATTGAGAACTGCTATATAATTTCTCCTACTGAGTAACCCCTATAACTATTTATGGGGTCATTTATTCTATAGTCTTCTATACTGTGCCTTTTAACAGTTGTCAAATCTTTATAAATGTCCTAGAAATTTGGATTATTCTAAATAATTCCCCATCGCTTTAAATCTCAACATTTTCATTATTTCTTAACTCACTAAGTGATTTTAATCTTTATTTATTTTATCTTGACAGGACTAATCTACAGTAGTATCTTGAAGGGTGATGTCCGGCGAAAGCACAGAGAGACAAAAGGATTGTGAACAGAAGAAAGACCATTTGAGAACGCACTGAGAAAGTGGCCATCTGAAAGCCAAGGAGAGACGCCTCACTTGAATCTAACCTGGCTAACACTTTGATCATTGACTTCCAGTCACCCAAAGTAAGAAAATAAACTGTTTTAAGTCATTCAGTCTGTGGCATTTTGTTGCCTTTGTTGTTGTTCAGTCGCTAAATTGTGTCCAACTCTTTGTGACCCCATGAATTGCAGTATGCCAGGATTCCCTGTCTGTCATTATTTCCCGGAGTTTGCTCAAACTGATGTTCATTGAGTAACGTCACCCATTATCTCATCGCCTGCTGTCCCTTTCTTCTCCTGACCTCAGTCTTACCCTGCTTCTGATCATTTCCAGTGAGCTAGCTCTTCGCATCAGGTGGCCAGAGTATTGAAGCTTCAGCATCAGTGCTTACAGTGAATATTCAGGAATTCCTTTAGAATTCACTGGTTTGGTATCCTCACAAACTATGTATTATATTTAATTAACTTATTTATTTTATTATGTGCTTAGTAAATTGATAAAATAAACATAAATTACCACATAAATACTTCTAAAGTTATAATTTTGACGTCCATGCACCAAACAGATTTGGACCAACATTCCCACTCTCACACATACATTAGCTCAAAGTTAGCGAGAGGTCAAATTTTTGAACACTGATTCTGGCCCTGCCTTTAACAAATAGCCAGTTGTATAACTGGTCAGTTCTTTCAATAAAGAGATTCTTCTTGCCATACATAAAATTTAAGCAATACTTAGCAAATGCTCTTCTCTATATTCCCCCTGCATCAGATTTAAATTCATCCTGCTCTGTTCCATTCTAATCTCTGGTTAAATTGAGAACTGCTATATAATTTCT
Organism: Tragulus kanchil; assembly: GCA_022376925.1. Lineage (NCBI taxonomy): Eukaryota > Metazoa > Chordata > Mammalia > Artiodactyla > Tragulidae > Tragulus > Tragulus kanchil. The sequence goes on along the minus strand of JAIOJX010000026.1, from coordinate 262,711,673 downwards.
CCTACTGAGTAACCCCTATAACTATTTATGGGGTCATTTATTCTATAGTCTTCTATACTGTGCCTTTTAACAGTTGTCAAATCTTTATAAATGTCCTAGAAATTTGGATTATTCTAAATAATTCCCCATCGCTTTAAATCTCAACATTTTCATTATTTCTTAACTCACTAAGTGATTTTAATCTTTTTACATCTTATTTCTTCATCTGTGCATGACAGGACTAATCTACAGTAGTATCTTGAAGGTTCCTTCCCGCTGGGCAATCCCTGCTTCACGACCTGTGTTGACTACACTGAGAAACAAACTAGATAAAACATAGTACCAGCCTTCCCTGGTGGTCCAGTGGGTAAGGACACCACCTTGCAGTGCAAGGGGCACCGCTTCGACCCCTAGCCTGGGAAGATCCCACATGCTGCAGAGCGGCTGGACCAAGGTGCCCAGCTATCCAGCAGAAGCTCTGGAGCGCATGTGCCCAGAGCCAGTGCTCTGCAATGAGAGAGCCCACTGGGATGGGAGGCCCACATGGGCCAAAGAACAAAGATAAATAAATGAAAGATCAATAGGAGTGCCCCCCCCCAAAAAAAAGATAGTACCCATGCCCTGAGCTGATAGAGAAATCAATCCTGTTTCTTCTAAAGAGTAAATGTGAAGAGCTTGTGTACTTAGGATGAAAATAATTCATTTCCTTATTATACTATGTGTAGAATGACTCTCAGAAAAATTGGAAAAGCTCCAAAATTGGTTCCAACTTGTTATCTACAAATGTACCACAAGAAGAAGTTGTGATTTAAAAAAACCCTTTTTCTCTCAATGGTACTTTTTATTTTAAAATAATTTAGTTGTTTTCATTTTTGACTTCATCATTTTTTGCCAATAGAATTTCTGCTATATGCTACACAGGAACTCTACCAATGCCAGGTAATAAAATAATACCACTTCGCTTATGAAACACATAGGTAGCTAGCTATAAATGAAGATTGTGTTGTACACGGAGAGCTAGTTTCAGAACCTTCAAGTCTGCTATTTCTGTTAGAATCTACACATTTTTTTTCTAGATAATGGACATATTACTTTTACAAATTACATTGTACAGTTTGTGGTCTAATATCTTGCAATAATAAACTCATTAGCTGCATTTACACGTAGTATATCACGTTCACTAATACAACGTCTTGAACATAAATGTTAGTTAAAGGTTACTAACTGAAAATTTTAAAAGACAAATAGTTGTGCCTGTATCATTGTGATGAGCTCAGGGATGGGACTAAACTTCTCTTTACCTCAAATACTACACCTGCACATTTCAAAGAATTAAAAGAAAATAAATGAACTTACGTACATTAATGCAATCCAAAAAGATGACTGACACATACACTTAATAAATAATGGTGGATTCTGCCTTTTTACACTGCTTGGAATATCCTTGGAGACAAAATACTTTTGCTTTACCTTATATTGCTTCACAAACAGAAATATCCCATTAACTTTTTCTTTTATTATATAACCTTTGAAATGAAGACATCTAACAACTTTATTAGAATCAAAGAACACAGAAATTATTTCCTTGCCCTGACTAGAAAAATCATAATTGAAAAGCTTCCAACAGCAAATAGGAACATCCCCCAATTTAGACTCTGCTACCCTAGTAGTGGAATGTTTTGCACTTTATTTGATTTCTGTTTTCCAGTATGAATAAAAGTGTTATCAAAACACAATCTATTAAGACAAGGGCTGAACAAAATCTATTAAATAGCAATAAACGTTTTTTTTTTTTCATTTTAAATTGTAACTTTAATTACAGTTATTGCAATTAGATACAAATAGAGATTTCACCATGCTACTTGTCACCTAAAATTCTCCATCAGTTTTCCATTGGCTCAAAGTTAAAACCTAAGATTTTGAAACTCTTATTTTTTCTGATGTCAATTAGAAGCAAGCACTCTAGCTACTCCAAAACCTTCATAATGCATACCTCAACCCTAGTGAACTATGTCCTGTTTCCTAAGTCTCTCATACCTCTTCATACTTCCATAAATCTGTAGTTCTGCTCTCTGTGTCTGGAATATCTTTCACTGCCTCTCCACACAGATTTGTTCTTGTTTAGTCACTAAATCGTGTGCAACTCTACCACGCCAGGGACTATAGCCTGCCAGGTTCCTCTGTCCATGGGATTTCCCAGGCAAGAATACTGGAGTGGACTGTGATTTTCTTCTCCAGGGGATCTTCTCAACCCAGGGACTGAACCCATTTCTTCTGAATCTCCTGCACTGGCAGGCAGAATCATCACTGAGCCACCAGAAGCTTCCTCCATACAGCATTTACACGTAGTATATCACGTTCACTAATACAACGTCTTGAACATAAATGTTAGTTAAAGGTTACTAACTGAAAATTTTAAAAGACAAATAGTTGTGCCTGTATCATTGTGATGAGCTCAGGGATGGGACTAAACTTCTCTTTACCTCAAATACTACACCTGCACATTTCAAAGAATTAAAAGAAAATAAATGAACTTACGTACATTAATGCAATCCAAAAAGATGACTGACACATACACTTAATAAATAATGGTGGATTCTGCCTTTTTACACTGCTTGGAATATCCTTGGAGACAAAATACTTTTGCTTTACCTTATATTGCTTCACAAACAGAAATATCCCATTAACTTTTTCTTTTATTATATAACCTTTGAAATGAAGACATCTAACAACTTTATTAGAATCAAAGAACACAGAAATTATTTCCTTGCCCTGACTAGAAAAATCATAATTGAAAAGCTTCCAACAGCAAATAGGAACATCCCCCAATTTAGACTCTGCTACCCTAGTAGTGGAATGTTTTGCACTTTATTTGATTTCTGTTTTCCAGTATGAATAAAAGTGTTATCAAAACACAATCTATTAAGACAAGGGCTGAACAAAATCTATTAAATAGCAATAAACGTTTTTTTTTTTTCATTTTAAATTGTAACTTTAATTACAGTTATTGCAATTAGATACAAATAGAGATTTCACCATGCTACTTGTCACCTAAAATTCTCCATCAGTTTTCCATTGGCTCAAAGTTAAAACCTAAGATTTTGAAACTCTTATTTTTTCTGATGTCAATTAGAAGCAAGCACTCTAGCTACTCCAAAACCTTCATAATGCATACCTCAACCCTAGTGAACTATGTCCTGTTTCCTAAGTCTCTCATACCTCTTCATACTTCCATAAATCTGTAGTTCTGCTCTCTGTGTCTGGAATATCTTTCACTGCCTCTCTCCACACAGATTTGTTCTTGTTTAGTCACTAAATCGTGTGCAACTCTACCACGCCAGGGACTATAGCCTGCCAGGTTCCTCTGTCCATGGGATTTCCCAGGCAAGAATACTGGAGTGGACTGTGATTTTCTTCTCCAGGGGATCTTCTCAACCCAGGGACTGAACCCATTTCTTCTGAATCTCCTGCACTGGCAGGCAGAATCATCATCACTGAGCCACCAGGGAAGCTTCCTCCATACAGACACTTATCAATAAAATATATACTTTAACAATCAGCTCAGTGTCCCTCTTCTTTAAAGTTTCTTGACCATCACACAACCTGTTTTGAGTAACTTCTGTCCTTCTCAGTATTTCCTTTAACTTTTCATTTATCTCTTCACAGAACTTGTTTAATAACACTGTAATTAGTCTTTCATATTTCTATCTTCTAATTTAATGATGTGAATTCTTCAAGAGAAATTTTTTCATTTATCATTTCTTTCTACCTATACCAATCCTTAAAGGCTATTTTAAATCCTTCAAGGTAAGATGAGGCCTTGCAGGTCCGTGGGGTGTATCCTAATATCTACAGATATGTCTGTTGACTGAATAAATGAGATCAATTTATATGTAATGCTCATCTGCAACTAATGAATATTACATAGGTTTTTGACTGTCTAATTATATCTCACTTTCTTCTCTTTCTAATGTAGACATATTTTATTTTTTCTTGGTATTTATACTTTAAACCTAACTTGGTTTATTTTATGGATTATTCAATAGGAGAAGGATAAAAAATAATGATTTGGAGAAATATAGGCACACCTTGTTTTTTTTTTTTTTTTAAAGATTTTATTTATTTATTTTGGTGGGGGTGGGGTGGGGAGGGAGGGGAGCAGGCGGACCACTTCCATTGGTCTTTCATTTGCCCATTTCATCCATCTTTGTTCTTTGGCCCGTGTGGGCCTCCCATCGCGGTGGCCTCTGTTGTCGCAGAGCGCCGGCTCTGGCCGCATACGCTCCAGAGCTCCAGCTCGGTAATTGGACACATCAGTCCAGCTGCTCCACAGCACGTGGGATCTTCCCAGGCCAGGGATTGAACTGGCGCCCCTTGCACTGCACGGCGGTGTCCTTACCCACTGGACCACCAGGGAAGCCCCACACCTTGTTTTATTAAGCTTTGCTTTAGCGTGCTTCATAGATTTGTAGATTTTACAACTTGAAAGTTTGTGGCAATCCTACATTTAGAGACTATTGACCCTATTTTTCCAATAGTCTTTTCTCACTCATGCTTTTGTCTCACATTTTAGCAATTCTTATAACATTTCAGACTTTCCCACTATTATTTGTTTGTTAAGGTGATCTGTGATTGATGATCTCTGATGTCACTTTTGTAATTGTTCCAGAGCACCACAAACTGTGTTATATAAGACAGTGACCTTAATAAATAAATTCTGTGTGTGTTCCAACTGCCCCACAAACTGGCAGTTGTCTCATCTCTCCCTCTCCCCTCAGATGTTTATTCCCTGAGACACAACAATATTGAAATTATGCCAATAATCCTACAATAACTTTATTATTTTTAAGATTTATTTATTTATTTATTGGGGGAGTGGGGAGGGAGGGGAGCAAGCGGGCCACTTCTATTGGTCTTTCATTTGTCTGTTTTCATCCATCTTTGTTCTTTGGCCCTTGTGGGCCTCCCATCGTGTGGCCTCTGTTGTCGCAGAGCACTGGCTCTGGGCGCATGCGCTCCAGAACTCCGACTCGGTAATTGGACACATGGGTCCAGCCGCTCTGCGGTGCGTGGGATCTTCCCAGGCCAGGGATCGAACCGGCGCTCCTTGCACTGCAAGGCGGTGTCCTTACCCACTGGACCACCAGGGAACCCCCTTACAAAGTGCTCAAGCGTCTCACTTTAAAGCTAGAAATGATGACACTTTAAGCCATGCCAAAAGCCAGGTGTCTTGCACCACTTAGTTGATTGTGACTGCAAAGGAGACATTCTTGAAGGAAATATAAGTGCTACCACAGTTAACACATGAATGACAAGAAAGTGAAATGGCCTAATGCTGATATGGAGAAAATTTAATGATCTGGATAGAATACCAAACCAGCTACAATATTCCTTTAAATGAAAGTCTAATCCAGAGCAAGGTTCCAACTCTCTTAAATTCTGTGAAGACTGAGAGAGGTGAGGAAGCTGCAGAAAAAAGTATGAAGCTGGCAGAAGCTATTTTCATGGGATTTAAGCAAAGAAGATACCTACATAAAATCAAAGTGCAAGGTAAACAACAAGTGCTAATATAGAAGCTGCAACAATCCAGAAGATCTAGCTAATAAGATAATTAATGAAAGTGGTTACACTACACAATGGATTTTCAATGTAAACAAAGCATCTTTCAATTGAAAGAAAATGCCACCGAAGACATTCATAGCTAGGGAGTAGAAGTCCATGCCTGGCTTACAGAATAGGCTGACACACTGTTCGGGGCTAGTGCAGATGAAAGTGACTTTAGGTATAAGCTAATGCTCATCATTCTTGAACAAAAAGGAATTTTCCCTTTGGGCAGATCCTTAATAGAGCAGCACAAACTGTGTTATATAAGACAGTGACCTTAATAAATAAATTCTGTGTGTGTTCCAACTGCCCCACAAACTGGCAGTTGTCTCATCTCTCCCTCTCCCCTCAGATGTTTATTCCCTGAGACACAACAATATTGAAATTATGCCAATAATCCTACAATAACTTTATTATTTTTAAGATTTATTTATTTATTTATTGGGGGAGTGGGGAGGGAGGGGAGCAAGCGGGCTACTTCTATTGGTCTTTCATTTGTCTATTTTCATCCATCTTTGTTCTTTGGCCCTTGTGGGCCTCCCATCGCGGTGGCCTCTGTTGTCGCAGAGCACCGGCTCTGGGCTCATGCGCTCCAGAGCTCCGGCTCGGTAACTGGACACATCGGTCCAGCCGCTCTGCAGCACGTGGGATCTTCCCAGGCCAGGGATCGAACTGGCGCCCCCTGCACTGCAAGGCGGTGTCCTTACCCACTGGACCACCAGGGAACCCCCTTACAAAGTGCTCAAGCGTCTCACTTTAAAGCTAGAAATGATGACACTTTAAGCCATGCCAAAAGCCAGGTGTCTTGCACCACTTAGTTGATTGTGACTGCAAAGGAGACATTCTTGAAGGAAATATAAGTGCTACCACAGTTAACACATGAATGACAAGAAAGTGAAATGGCCTAATGCTGATATGGAGAAAATTTAATGATCTGGATAGAATACCAAACCAGCTACAATATTCCTTTAAATGAAAGTCTAATCCAGAGCAAGGTTCCAACTCTCTTAAATTCTGTGAAGACTGAGAGAGGTGAGGAAGCTGCAGAAAAAAGTATGAAGCTGGCAGAAGCTATTTTCATGGGATTTAAGCAAAGAAGATACCTACATAAAATCAAAGTGCAAGGTAAACAACAAGTGCTAATATAGAAGCTGCAACAATCCAGAAGATCTAGCTAATAAGATAATTAATGAAAGTGGTTACACTACACAATGGATTTTCAATGTAAACAAAGCATCTTTCAATTGAAAGAAAATGCCACCGAAGACATTCATAGCTAGGGAGTAGAAGTCCATGCCTGGCTTACAGAATAGGCTGACACACTGTTCGGGGCTAGTGCAGATGAAAGTGACTTTAGGTATAAGCTAATGCTCATCATTCTAAAAATCCTAGTGATAGGAACAGAGTAGAATAGGTAGGTGGTTGTAGAGTCCTAGTAGGGGACAGTAGGTAGAAGGGTGAAACTTGAGAAAGGTTGGGAGGCCAGCGAGTTGACCATAACTCAGCAGAGCTGCTCCTTGTTCAGTAAAGCAGGACTGACTGGGTACAAACAGCTGATGAAGGAGGAGCTGGCGAAGAAGGAACAAATGATGTGTGCCTTGCATCTGCGTCTACTTGAGGGGGGCGGTTTTCTACCATCCTATGTACATTGCTGCCCACTCAATCGAAGAGGGAGAGCAGAGCAGAGCTTTCCTGCCTGCCGGCTTGCACCTCTTACAAGTACCCTATCTTAATAAATCCTCTTCTTGTTTATCACTCTGCTTCTCGCTGAATTCCTTCTGCATTAAAGCACAAAGAACCTGAGCCTCAGTGGGTCCAGACATTGAGGGAGCGCTGGATTAAGTCCTGGCCGCATGGGTTTGAGTCCCACACAGGGTTTTGGCCAGGATTGAGTCCTGACTACGTGGGTTCAAGTTGCAAGCAGGGTTTTGGCTGGGGTTAAGCCCCAACTACATGGGTTCAAGTTCCAAGAAGGGTTTTGGCTGGGGTTAAGCCTTAGCCATGTGCATTCAAGTCCCAAGCAGAGTTTTGGCTGGAGTTGAGCCTCAGCCACGTGGGTTTGAGTACCAAACTGGGTTTTGGCTAGGTTCAAGCCCCAGCCGTGTGGGTTCGAGTCCCCAACAGGGTTTTGGCTGGGCTCAAGTCCCAGCCACATGGGTTCGAGTCCCAAACAGGGTTTTGGCTGGAATTCAAGCTCCAGCCATGTAGGTTCAAGTCCCAAGCAGGGTTCAGTCAGGTCTGGGCCCTGAGTTTAAGTCTCAAATCAAGGTAAAACCCTTTCACTAGAATCCTTTGGGAATTTATGCCAAATCTATCTTGCCTGTTCTCTATAAATGGAACAACGAACCTTGAATGATGGTACTTCTCTTTATAATATGGTTTACAGAATATTTTAAGCCCACTGTTGAGGTCTACTTATCAGAAAAGAAAAAAATTCCATTAAAAATATATCTGCTTTTTGACATGGCACTTGGCCATCCAGGAACTTTGAAGGAGATGTATAGCAAGATTTATATTATTTTCATCAATGTTAATGGGGCTTCCCTGGTGGCTCAGAGGTAAGGAATTTACCTGCCAAAGCAGGAGACATAGGTTAAGTCCCTATACCAGGAAGATTCCCTAGAGAAGGAAATGGCAACCTGCTCTAGTATTCTTGCCTGGAAAATTCCATGGACAGAGAAGTCTGGTTGGCTACCGTGCATAGGGTAGCAAGAAATTGGACATGACTTAGCAAGTAAACAACAACATGACTGCTAACACAACACCCATTCTACAGCCCAAGAACCAAGTAATAATGTAGACGTTCAAGACATTATTTGAGCCATCCTATGTACATTGCTGCCCACTCAATCGAAGAGGGAGAGCAGAGCAGAGCTTTCCTGCCTGCCGGCTTGCACCTCTTACAAGTACCCTATCTTAATAAATCCTCTTCTTGTTTATCACTCTGCTTCTCGCTGAATTCCTTCTGCATTAAAGCACAAAGAACCTGAGCCTCAGTGGGTCCAGACATTGAGGGAGCGCTGGATTAAGTCCTGGCCGCATGGGTTTGAGTCCCACACAGGGTTTTGGCCAGGATTGAGTCCTGACTACGTGGGTTCAAGTTGCAAGCAGGGTTTTGGCTGGGGTTAAGCCCCAACTACATGGGTTCAAGTTCCAAGAAGGGTTTTGGCTGGGGTTAAGCCTTAGCCATGTGCATTCAAGTCCCAAGCAGAGTTTTGGCTGGAGTTGAGCCTCAGCCACGTGGGTTTGAGTACCAAACTGGGTTTTGGCTAGGTTCAAGCCCCAGCCGTGTGGGTTCGAGTCCCCAACAGGGTTTTGGCTGGGCTCAAGTCCCAGCCACATGGGTTCGAGTCCCAAACAGGGTTTTGGCTGGAATTCAAGCTCCAGCCATGTAGGTTCAAGTCCCAAGCAGGGTTCAGTCAGGTCTGGGCCCTGAGTTTAAGTCTCAAATCAAGGTAAAACCCTTTCACTAGAATCCTTTGGGAATTTATGCCAAATCTATCTTGCCTGTTCTCTATAAATGGAACAACGAACCTTGAATGATGGTACTTCTCTTTATAATATGGTTTACAGAATATTTTAAGCCCACTGTTGAGGTCTACTTATCAGAAAAGAAAAAAATTCCATTAAAAATATATCTGCTTTTTGACATGGCACTTGGCCATCCAGGAACTTTGAAGGAGATGTATAGCAAGATTTATATTATTTTCATCAATGTTAATGGGGCTTCCCTGGTGGCTCAGAGGTAAGGAATTTACCTGCCAAAGCAGGAGACATAGGTTAAGTCCCTATACCAGGAAGATTCCCTAGAGAAGGAAATGGCAACCTGCTCTAGTATTCTTGCCTGGAAAATTCCATGGACAGAGAAGTCTGGTTGGCTACCGTGCATAGGGTAGCAAGAAATTGGACATGACTTAGCAAGTAAACAACAACATGACTGCTAACACAACACCCATTCTACAGCCCAAGAACCAAGTAATAATGTAGACGTTCAAGACATTATTTGAGAATTACATTTTATAAGGCTAAACTACCGCAGACATATTCCTCTGATGGATCTATGCAAAGTCAATTGAAAGGCTTCTGGTAAGGATTCACCATTCTAAATGACATTGAGAATATTTGTCATTCATGGGAAAATGTCAAAGAATCAATGTCAACAAGAGTTTGGAAGAAGTTGGTTTCAGTCTCCATGGATGACTCTGAGGGATTCAACAGTTCAGAAAGTAACTGAAGATATAGTGGAAATAGCAAGAGAACAAGAATTAGAAGTGGAGCCCAAAGATGTGACTGAATTCTATAATCAAAACAAAACTTAAATGAGTGAGGAGTTGATTCTTATGGATGAATCAAATGGTTTCTTAAGATGGAATCTATTCCAAGTGAAGATGCTGTTAAGGTTATTGAAATGAAAACAAAGGATTTAGAACATTACATAAACTTAGTTGATAAAGCAGTGGCAGGGTTTGAGAGGAACGCTTCGTTTTTGAAAAATAAGTTCTACCGTGGATAAAGTGTGAAAGTGTTAGTCACTCAGTTGTGTCTGACTTTTTGCAACTCCAATGACTGTAGCCTGCCAGGTTCTTCTGTCCATGGAATTCTCCAGGCAAGAATACTGCAGTGGGTAGCCATTCCCTTCTCCAAAGGATCTTCCCAACCCAGGGATGGGACCTGGATTTCCTGCATTGTAGGTGGATTCTTTATTGTCTGAGCCACCAGGGAAGTGCCTACTGTGAATAAAATACTATTAAACAACATTGGCATTGCATGAGACAAACTATTTGTGAAAGAAAGGCAATTGATACAAAAATTTCATTGTTGTCTTATTTAAGAAACTGTCACCACCAACCCTGTCTTCAGCAACAACTACCCATCGGAACTTTGAAGGAGATGTATAGCAAGATTTATATTATTTTCATCAATGTTAATGGGGCTTCCCTGGTGGCTCAGAGGTAAGGAATTTACCTGCCAAAGCAGGAGACATAGGTTAAGTCCCTATACCAGGAAGATTCCCTAGAGAAGGAAATGGCAACCTGCTCTAGTATTCTTGCCTGGAAAATTCCATGGACAGAGAAGTCTGGTTGGCTACCGTGCATAGGGTAGCAAGAAATTGGACATGACTTAGCAAGTAAACAACAACATGACTGCTAACACAACACCCATTCTACAGCCCAAGAACCAAGTAATAATGTAGACGTTCAAGACATTATTTGAGAATTACATTTTATAAGGCTAAACTACCGCAGACATATTCCTCTGATGGATCTATGCAAAGTCAATTGAAAGGCTTCTGGTAAGGATTCACCATTCTAAATGACATTGAGAATATTTGTCATTCATGGAAAATGTCAAAGAATCAATGTCAACAAGAGTTTGGAAGAAGTTGGTTTCAGTCTCCATGGATGACTCTGAGGGATTCAACAGTTCAGAAAGTAACTGAAGATATAGTGGAAATAGCAAGAGAACAAGAATTAGAAGTGGAGCCCAAAGATGTGACTGAATTCTATAATCAAAACAAAACTTAAATGAGTGAGGAGTTGATTCTTATGGATGAATCAAATGGTTTCTTAAGATGGAATCTATTCCAAGTGAAGATGCTGTTAAGGTTATTGAAATGAAAACAAAGGATTTAGAACATTACATAAACTTAGTTGATAAAGCAGTGGCAGGGTTTGAGAGGAACGCCGTTTTTGAAAAATAAGTTCTACCGTGGATAAAGTGTGAAAGTGTTAGTCACTCAGTTGTGTCTGACTTTTTGCAACTCCAATGACTGTAGCCTGCCAGGTTCTTCTGTCCATGGAATTCTCCAGGCAAGAATACTGCAGTGGGTAGCCATTCCCTTCTCCAAAGGATCTTCCCAACCCAGGGATGGGACCTGGATTTCCTGCATTGTAGGTGGATTCTTTATTGTCTGAGCCACCAGGGAAGTGCCTACTGTGAATAAAATACTATTAAACAACATTGGCATTGCATGAGACAAACTATTTGTGAAAGAAAGGCAATTGATACAAAAATTTCATTGTTGTCTTATTTAAGAAACTGTCACCACCAACCCTGTCTTCAGCAACAACTACCCAATTGATCAGTAGCCACCAGCACCAAAGCAAGTCCCTTCACCAACAAAAAGATTATAAAGCACTGAAGACTCAGATGATAGTATTTTTAGCAATAAGGTATTTTTAAAAATTACAACATAAATGTTAAGTTTTTAGACATAATGCTATGGCACAGTATGCTGTAATATAGTCTAAGCATAACTTTCATATGCACTGAGAAACCAAAATATTGTGTGACTTACTTTTTTGCCATATTTCCTTCACTGTGGTGGTTTTGAACTGAACCTACCCATGATATCTCTGAGGTATGACTGCATGCAAATATACTCAACTTTATCAACTATAGGATTAATAAGCCATGAGTATCTGACAATCCAAGCATCAAATGGATGCAGACTATGCTCTAATGTTAATATGTTAACACAACACTGATACCACATTTGCATGCCTAAAGAGTTATTTACCAGATCAATATAACATTTTCATCTTCGGTTTTACTGATGCAATCATATTAATTAATTTTTCATTTGTTCAACAAATATTTATTTAAAATGACTATGTGAGAGACACTTGACCTGATGTTCTGAGAAATAATTCTTATTCTCAGAGACTTTAAATTCTAGGAGGTGAGATAAGGCATGCACATGAAAATAGTCAGACATTGATAAATGACACGAATAATGAAATACAATAAAAGTTCAAAATAAGGAAAGATAAATCCCTTTTAAAAATAGAAAAGGAAACTTTTGAGTTGCACCTTAAGACATTAACAGGACTCAGTTGTGTCTGACTTTTTGCAACTCCAATGACTGTAGCCTGCCAGGTTCTTCTGTCCATGGAATTCTCCAGGCAAGAATACTGCAGTGGGTAGCCATTCCCTTCTCCAAAGGATCTTCCCAACCCAGGGATGGGACCTGGATTTCCTGCATTGTAGGTGGATTCTTTATTGTCTGAGCCACCAGGGAAGTGCCTACTGTGAATAAAATACTATTAAACAACATTGGCATTGCATGAGACAAACTATTTGTGAAAGAAAGGCAATTGATACAAAAATTTCATTGTTGTCTTATTTAAGAAACTGTCACCACCAACCCTGTCTTCAGCAACAACTACCCAATTGATCAGTAGCCACCAGCACCAAAGCAAGTCCCTTCACCAACAAAAAGATTATAAAGCACTGAAGACTCAGATGATAGTATTTTTAGCAATAAGGTATTTTTAAAAATTACAACATAAATGTTAAGTTTTTAGACATAATGCTATGGCACAGTATGCTGTAATATAGTCTAAGCATAACTTTCATATGCACTGAGAAACCAAAATATTGTGTGACTTACTTTTTTGCCATATTTCCTTCACTGTGGTGGTTTTGAACTGAACCTACCCATGATATCTCTGAGGTATGACTGCATGCAAATATACTCAACTTTATCAACTATAGGATTAATAAGCCATGAGTATCTGACAATCCAAGCATCAAATGGATGCAGACTATGCTCTAATGTTAATATGTTAACACAACACTGATACCACATTTGCATGCCTAAAGAGTTATTTACCAGATCAATATAACATTTTCATCTTCGGTTTTACTGATGCAATCATATTAATTAATTTTTCATTTGTTCAACAAATATTTATTTAAAATGACTATGTGAGAGACACTTGACCTGATGTTCTGAGAAATAATTCTTATTCTCAGAGACTTTAAATTCTAGGAGGTGAGATAAGGCATGCACATGAAAATAGTCAGACATTGATAAATGACACGAATAATGAAATACAATAAAAGTTCAAAATAAGGAAAGATAAATCCCTTTTAAAAATAGAAAAGGAAACTTTTGAGTTGCACCTTAAGACATTAACAGGATTTGGACAAATGATGATAGGAAATTACCATCCTTTCAGTTTTTCAGTATTTGTCCTTTCCTCATCCGTGGTGACGAAAGGTGAATAGATATTAAAAACCTACCATAATTACTCTGGACATGCTTAAATTACAATAAAATAACATAACATGATGAAGATAATATTAGACATTGAGTCAAAGCTTAATTGTGAATTATTAAAAGTAGATTCTTAACAGATCTACTCAAACTTAGTCTGCCTCTCCTCTCAAGGTGGGGTTAGTCAGTTACTTTTACTTGGATAATTTATAAAACTGGAATCTGATAAAAAGTTCAGGAAAACCATCTAATATTATATAATCTTCTAATTACAGTTCAGTCACATTCAACCTTAAACAAACCATGTTAATTTACAAAGTTTTTTGAGAATTGTTTGTATTGCTCTGTAAGAAGTCATATTATTTTGCCAAGATTAGAGCATAATATTTAGTGAGCAAGTTTAGGTAATATTCTTTCAAATAATATTTTAAGTGCAAGATAAAGTATTTTAAATAAAGTAGTTGGGATTAAAAATATTTTTTACTATGGTCGATTGACATACAGGTAAAATGAAGTAAATTAAAAAAAATGTCCATTAAAGTGCTGCATAATATTTTAGGAATATCGAAAAGAGTAGACAGACATGTTCTCCACCAATATCTTCATGATTCTTTTGGCTAGTGCTACATTTCAAGAATTTAAAGTATCCAGAAGAAGATAATTCTCACAAACATAGCAAACCAAAGGTGAATAAGCACATAGATACCTGAAAATCAAAAAGAAAATAAGTTCCAATACTAGGTGCACTTAGAATATCCTAGGTTTCACTGTATGTGTTTCCCTTCTGTTTTAAACAGTTGATTAATAGTAGGTATTTTCAAAAGGACAAGTTTATTTTGGTATAGATTTCATCGATAGTAAGGATGACACGACAGACTGGGTGGTGGTAATTTCCAATACCATATTTTTTTCTAGCTTTATACTTTACCATAAACTATGATGTTAATTTTCTGTTCTGTGCTTAAAATTTACTATGTATGTAAAATAGTAAGAAAAGACATATTGATAATATTGTGTATTACAGATATTATTTGAATTAAAATAATAATTGCTTATTAAGGATGATCTGTAACTCTTAGAATCTCTGAAGCTTCTATTCTTTGTGGCCTTCTAGAAATGATTTAGGAAGTTCAGGTGCATGTTTGTTTTTCATGGGGGATGACTGGGGAAGGGATGCAGAATTCAACACAGAATTGATGTTCCTCTTTTGGCACCTATAGTGCTTTGTGTCAAAGTTTTGTACCCAGTAGGCTCATGAAACAACGTTTAGGGTCTTTGCAAAACTAATTCATCCACCCCACTAAAATACTTTTGAAAGAATTCAGTCTACAATTTTTGAGAAAATATAGACAATAGTAAGAACTTGTCTAGACTTTCTCTTACTCATTTTATTCTTTACTGCTTCTGTTATTTGAATATAATATAGGACAGAAATCATAATCTTTTAAGTGCTAGATCAGAAAAATTATTAGGATAATGTCAAAATGACACACTGATCAATACGAAAGCACTCCTAATGTCCAACTTGAAACAACTGGAACCTAATTCAAGAAAATGCAAATTATTGAAAACCATATGTGCTTAAATTCACAGGTCCTTAGTGGTACTAAAAATAAAAATTAAAAAAATATTATGGGTTGGCTTATTTATTGCCACAAAAATTCTACATAAAGTCATATATAAACTTTATATAATTAGAGTAGTAATTATTCTTTCTTGCATATAAGTGAGCTAGAGGAGACTGATCTAGGCTGGATTCTGCTGATTTTAGCACCAAGTTGTGGGTTGGCTTAGACTTTTTCATATCTTTCTCAGTTTCCTTGGATTAGCTGGTTTCTTACTGCATGCTCTTAAGATAATGATGAATGCAAAAAAGAAGTCTAACTATGCATGCCTGTTTGTTTCATTTTTGGTAATATTCTACTTATCAAAAGAAATTCCATGGCTAGACTCTTAAGTCAAGGAGTCAGAAAAAATACCTTGCTTTTATTCAGAGAAACTGTAAAGTTACATGGCAAAAATAATGGGCAACCTGAGGTGGAGAAATTGCGGGCAATAATGATAGCTATTAGAGTCAAAATTAAAGGTTTCCAAGAAAACAACTTATTGTTTGGAAAAATGATACATAAAGTGAAAGAATCATGTTTTACTCAGCTCTCTTATAGAAGCAGTACCTCTGCATAAATAATGAGATGAGATGTGTCTCTTTATAACCAATTTTTCAATCCTTAATGAATTTATGAAGCTGAACACCTATGGTCAGAAACAGAACAAAAAGAGACAGACATTTCTCCTCTTAGAAGAACATATTCCACTTATGAAGTAGTCTTGGCCATAAAACAAATGAAAAGAATTAAGCCTTACATACTATGCCCTAGACCTAACTGCTAACTTAGAGAATTTTCAGATATCAGAGCAACTCAGACATAATTTTAAAAAGTGTATGGAAAGGAGAGCTCTACAGAAAAACTAAGTTTCTTCAGCAAATAATAAACAAAGAAATGATATTAAAATGTCTTATGAAATCCATTAAATAACCACAACATTTAGCCTTTGTGAATCTTAAGAAGAAACTAAAGCAATTTTCTTTTTTCTTTTCTAATTTGCAAAGGCACAAAAACAATACTTTCAATTCCATCAGATATTTCTCTAATATGCTCTCTGATGTTCCTCACAAAATTATTTTTACCATTTCATGCTGGAGCACTTTCATATTTATTATGACAGAAAACCCAGTGGGCAATTTAAATTTTACACTACTATCAAGGCTAGGGATTTTGTAAGCACACATTTCAAATAGAAATTAATTATTCAAGACATTTGTCTACTTTAGACCAAACATTCTATTTTAAGTTAATGTAAAATCATTAAGGCTCTACTTGAGTTCTCTATACAATAAGTATTTTTTCTTAAAATAATTTCCTTCTAGATAAAGGAAGGAAATAACAACTTGAAGAACAGCACTAAATTCTAATAGCCAATTCCACACATAAGTTGAAATGCTCCTGAATTTCTGGTTGCCTATGCTTGGAAGAGTATATGCTTATGATAATTTTTTTTTTATCCTTTACTGAATTTTATCAATTCTATGCATTTCCCTATACATATAGATTTGAAATTAAGTTATCTATTTTAAGTGAGAATCAAATAAGGGGTTAATAATAATCTAAAATACTGGGTTAGTTAGAAACTTTCTTGAATTCATTATGTAAGTGTATAAAATGTGTATCCTATATTTTTACTACATTAAATTTACATGTAGAATTTGATATAAGAATATGGATATATATTGGCCAAAATGATAAGAAATCAGCACTTAAACACAATCATACATGGTCTTTTATTTTCCTTTAATTTTTATTTTATGAAGCTGAACACCTATGGTCAGAAACAGAACAAAAAGAGACAGACATTTCTCCTCTTAGAAGAACATATTCCACTTATGAAGTAGTCTTGGCCATAAAACAAATGAAAAGAATTAAGCCTTACATACTATGCCCTAGACCTAACTGCTAACTTAGAGAATTTTCAGATATCAGAGCAACTCAGACATAATTTTAAAAAGTGTATGGAAAGGAGAGCTCTACAGAAAAACTAAGTTTCTTCAGCAAATAATAAACAAAGAAATGATATTAAAATGTCTTATGAAATCCATTAAATAACCACAACATTTAGCCTTTGTGAATCTTAAGAAGAAACTAAAGCAATTTTCTTTTTTCTTTTCTAATTTGCAAAGGCACAAAAACAATACTTTCAATTCCATCAGATATTTCTCTAATATGCTCTCTGATGTTCCTCACAAAATTATTTTTACCATTTCATGCTGGAGCACTTTCATATTTATTATGACAGAAAACCCAGTGGGCAATTTAAATTTTACACTACTATCAAGGCTAGGGATTTTGTAAGCACACATTTCAAATAGAAATTAATTATTCAAGACATTTGTCTACTTTAGACCAAACATTCTATTTTAAGTTAATGTAAAATCATTAAGGCTCTACTTGAGTTCTCTATACAATAAGTATTTTTTCTTAAAATAATTTCCTTCTAGATAAAGGAAGGAAATAACAACTTGAAGAACAGCACTAAATTCTAATAGCCAATTCCACACATAAGTTGAAATGCTCCTGAATTTCTGGTTGCCTATGCTTGGAAGAGTATATGCTTATGATAATTTTTTTTTTATCCTTTACTGAATTTTATCAATTCTATGCATTTCCCTATACATATAGATTTGAAATTAAGTTATCTATTTTAAGTGAGAATCAAATAAGGGGTTAATAATAATCTAAAATACTGGGTTAGTTAGAAACTTTCTTGAATTCATTATGTAAGTGTATAAAATGTGTATCCTATATTTTTACTACATTAAATTTACATGTAGAATTTGATATAAGAATATGGATATATATTGGCCAAAATGATAAGAAATCAGCACTTAAACACAATCATACATGGTCTTTTATTTTTCCTTTAACATTTTTTCTTCATTTCTTATCTTTTAAAAGTAATATAGGGATTCCCTGGTGACTCAGTGGTAAATAATCTACCTGCAATGAAATATATATTTGATTTAAAATTTTAAAAATTGTATGGCAGCACAAAGATTGTAAGTAACCAAAGGCGTCCTGAAAAAAAAATGGAACTTGTGGAATCAGCTTCCTTGAATCCAGACTATACTACAAAGCTGAAATAATCAAAAGAGTATGGTACTGGCACCAAATCAGAAATACAGATTAACTAACAGGATAAAAAGTCTAGAAATAAATACACATACCTATTTAAATTAACCCATGATAAAAGATTCAAGAATATATAATAGAGAAAAGACAGTCACTTTAATAAATGGTGCTGGGAAAAAAGAACAGTCACATGTGAATCAATGATATTACAACACTCTAACATCTTACCCAGAAACAAACTCAAAATGCATTAAAAACCTAAATGTAAAAACAAATGCTATAGGCCTTCCCTGTTGGTTCAGTGGGTAAGTACACCACCTTGCAGTGCAAGGGGCGCTGGTTTGATCCCTGGCCTGGGAAGATCCCATGTGCCACAGAACGGCGGAACTGATGTGTCCAATTACCGAGCCGGAGCTCTGGAGCGCATGTGCCTAGAGCCGGTGCTCTGCAGTGACAGAGGCCTCTGCTATGGGAGGCACACAGAGGCCAAAGAACAAAGATAAATAAATGAAAGATCAATAGAAGTGGCCAACAACAACAGCAACAAAACAAACAAACAAAAAAACAAATGCTATAAAAATCATTGAGGAAACACAGGTAGAACAGTCTCTGACATAAATCCCAGTTCCTCTTGGATCTGTTTCCTACAGTAACTAATGAAAATAAAAAGAAATAACTGCAACCTGATTAAATTAAAAAGCTTTTGCACAGCAAAGAGACTCATAAACAGGACAAAAAGACAACCTACAGAATGGGAGAAAATATTTTCAAATGTTCCAACAATAAGGTATCGCCTCACACTAGTCAGAATGTTTGTTTTAGTTGCTCAGTCATGTTCGACTCTTTGCAACCCCATGTACTGAAGTGCACCAGGCTCCTCTGTCCATCGGCTTTTCCAGGCAAGAATACTGGAGTAGGTTGTCATTTCCTTCTCCACCAGTCAAAGCCTCAAGTAATATAGGGATTCCCTGGTGACTCAGTGGTAAATAATCTACCTGCAATGAAATATATATTTGATTTAAAATTTTAAAAATTGTATGGCAGCACAAAGATTGTAAGTAACCAAAGGCGTCCTGAAAAAAAAATGGAACTTGTGGAATCAGCTTCCTTGAATCCAGACTATACTACAAAGCTGAAATAATCAAAAGAGTATGGTACTGGCACCAAATCAGAAATACAGATTAACTAACAGGATAAAAAGTCTAGAAATAAATACACATACCTATTTAAATTAACCCATGATAAAAGATTCAAGAATATATAATAGAGAAAAGACAGTCACTTTAATAAATGGTGCTGGGAAAAATGAACAGTCACATGTGAATCAATGATATTACAACACTCTAACATCTTACCCAGAAACAAACTCAAAATGCATTAAAAACCTAAATGTAAAAACAAATGCTATAGGCCTTCCCTGTTGGTTCAGTGGGTAAGTACACCACCTTGCAGTGCAAGGGGCGCTGGTTTGATCCCTGGCCTGGGAAGATCCCATGTGCCACAGAACGGCGGAACTGATGTGTCCAATTACCGAGCCGGAGCTCTGGAGCGCATGTGCCTAGAGCCGGTGCTCTGCAGTGACAGAGGCCTCTGCTATGGGAGGCACACAGAGGCCAAAGAACAAAGATAAATAAATGAAAGATCAATAGAAGTGGCCAACAACAACAGCAACAAAACAAACAAACAAAAAAACAAATGCTATAAAAATCATTGAGGAAACACAGGTAGAACAGTCTCTGACATAAATCCCAGTTCCTCTTGGATCTGTTTCCTACAGTAACTAATGAAAATAAAAAGAAATAACTGCAACCTGATTAAATTAAAAAGCTTTTGCACAGCAAAGAGACTCATAAACAGGACAAAAAGACAACCTACAGAATGGGAGAAAATATTTTCAAATGTTCCAACAATAAGGTATCGCCTCACACTAGTCAGAATGTTTGTTTTAGTTGCTCAGTCATGTTCGACTCTTTGCAACCCCATGTACTGAAGTGCACCAGGCTCCTCTGTCCATCGGCTTTTCCAGGCAAGAATACTGGAGTAGGTTGTCATTTCCTTCTCCACCAGTCAGAATGGCCATCATCAAAGTCTACAAATGACAAATGATGGAGATGGTAGGGAGAAAAAAGAAGCCTCTTACACTGTTGGTGGGAATGTAAATTGTTAAAGCAACTATGGAAAGTAGACAGAGATTCCTTAAGAATCTAAAAATAGAGCTACCATATAATCCTGCAATGCCACTCCTAGGCATATATGCATAGAAAGCCATAATTTGAAAAGCAACGTGTACCCCAATGTTCATTGAACCACTACTTAAAACAGCCAAACCTTGGAAGTAAACAAATTTCCAGTGACAGATGAGGAGATAAAAAACAAATGGAATATTTACACAATGTAATATTACTCAGTCATAAAAAAGAATTTCCAACAATATGGATAGACCTAGCAATTATACTAAGTGGGCCAGACAGAGATAGACAAATGTCATAGGATATCACTTACATGTAGAATCTTAAAAAAATGATACAAATGAATTTATATTCAAAATAGAAATAGTCCCACAGACACAGAAAACAAGTTTATGATTACCAAAGGGGCAAAGGGAGGATAAATTGGTGCTTGGTATTAACACATACATACTACTATATATATATATATATATATATATATATATATATATATATATATTTATATGAGATAACCAACAAGGACTACTGTAGGGAACAAGGAACTATATTCAATATTTCATAATAATCTATAAGGGAAAATAATCTGAAAAACTATATACACACATATATGATTATCTATTTCTTTTTCTCCTTCAAAAATAACTAAATTCCACCTATGCTTACATGAAAAGAAATTAGTATACATATTTCTTCTTGCAACCCAAATTTTATTCTTCTCATAATCTGATATATTTAAAATTATTTTATTACTGCATATTTTTTGTGTTATCTTTAAAAAACTATCAGCTTGACTATGTTTGAAGCTATATTTATGATAATTAGGAAAGCAATTTGATTCTTAATGTAAGTTTCAGTACTGATAATATTTCATTATGTTAAAATTTCCTGCTAGGCTAGAGTACTTCTTAAATAGTTTCTCAAGGGTACAGTGTTATACAGTTCCTAGATAAGTTTCTACTTTAAAATTTATTTCTGCTATCTCCTGCTGTGAATGACAGCTTGGGTGAGTTTATAAAAACCTTAGGTTTCAAGATTTTCATCCCAAAGCTCTACACATTCTCCCTTCTATTACATGTTTCAGAGAATTCTGAGGCCAACTTAATTTTTTCAATTAGCCTGTTCTTTAATCCCTGAATGGATGCTGTGACTACTTAAAACAGCCAAACCTTTTGCAATGCCACTCCTAGGCATATATGCATAGAAAGCCATAATTTGAAAAGCAACGTGTACCCCAATGTTCATTGAACCACTACTTAAAACAGCCAAACCTTGGAAGTAAACAAATTTCCAGTGACAGATGAGGAGATAAAAAACAAATGGAATATTTACACAATGTAATATTACTCAGTCATAAAAAAGAATTTCCAACAATATGGATAGACCTAGCAATTATACTAAGTGGGCCAGACAGAGATAGACAAATGTCATAGGATATCACTTACATGTAGAATCTTAAAAAAATGATACAAATGAATTTATATTCAAAATAGAAATAGTCCCACAGACACAGAAAACAAGTTTATGATTACCAAAGGGGCAAAGGGAGGATAAATTGGTGCTTGGTATTAACACATACATACTATATATATATATATATATATATATATATATATATATATATATATTTATATGAGATAACCAACAAGGACTACTGTAGGGAACAAGGAACTATATTCAATATTTCATAATAATCTATAAGGGAAAATAATCTGAAAAACTATATACACACATATATGATTATCTATTTCTTTTTCTCCTTCAAAAATAACTAAATTCCACCTATGCTTACATGAAAAGAAATTAGTATACATATTTCTTCTTGCAACCCAAATTTTATTCTTCTCATAATCTGATATATTTAAAATTATTTTATTACTGCATATTTTTTGTGTTATCTTTAAAAAACTATCAGCTTGACTATGTTTGAAGCTATATTTATGATAATTAGGAAAGCAATTTGATTCTTAATGTAAGTTTCAGTACTGATAATATTTCATTATGTTAAAATTTCCTGCTAGGCTAGAGTACTTCTTAAATAGTTTCTCAAGGGTACAGTGTTATACAGTTCCTAGATAAGTTTCTACTTTAAAATTTATTTCTGCTATCTCCTGCTGTGAATGACAGCTTGGGTGAGTTTATAAAAACCTTAGGTTTCAAGATTTTCATCCCAAAGCTCTACACATTCTCCCTTCTATTACATGTTTCAGAGAATTCTGAGGCCAACTTAATTTTTTTTTTCAATTAGCCTGTTCTTTTTAATCCCTGAATGGATGCTGTGGAGGCCTTGATGGTTCAGAAGCTCTCCAATTCCTAACATTCTTCCTATTTGGGTGAAAATCCACCTTTCATGGGTTTTAGTGGAAGACAAGCCTCCACCTCTCTGTATGAAGCTGTATATCACTATATTCCTTTTTTTCCTCACTAATAGGTAGATACCTTGCTCATTTTTTAAAATGGGTTTTGCTGTATTTTTTTCTGTAAACTACCATAGCTTCCTCAGTTAGCCGGAGAAGGTTTGTGTCACATATTATCTAAGAGACTGACACACCAAGAATTTGTTCCTTGTCCTTTTTATATACGTATACACATATACCTGTATATGTATACATATATATTACAGTTAATACATATTTTTGTATCATATATGTGTGTGTTGTTATTTACTCTCTAAGTCATGTCTGACTCTTTGTGACCCCATGGACTATAGTCCTCCAGGGTCCCCTGTCCATGGGATTTTCAAGGCAAGACTGTTGGAGTGAGCTGTATTTTCTTCAAGAGATCTTTCCAACCTAGGGATTGAAACTGCATTACCTGCATTGACAGGTAGATTCTTTACCACTGAGTTACCTGGGAAGCCCCATCATATATGTATATATAATATACATTTTTTTGTTGAATATTGATCATTTGATTTTGTTTTCAGATACCTCACCTTAAAATTACTAAAATGAGATTTTTAAAGGTAGAGCTGCATTAGAGAAATTGGACATACTTTGGTCATTCCCTCCCTCTGCCTGCTCTTGTTTGATACCATGTTTGAATTTGGTTTAGAGACTCTCTATGATAATTAGGAAAGCAATTTGATTCTTAATGTAAGTTTCAGTACTGATAATATTTCATTATGTTAAAATTTCCTGCTAGGCTAGAGTACTTCTTAAATAGTTTCTCAAGGGTACAGTGTTATACAGTTCCTAGATAAGTTTCTACTTTAAAATTTATTTCTGCTATCTCCTGCTGTGAATGACAGCTTGGGTGAGTTTATAAAAACCTTAGGTTTCAAGATTTTCATCCCAAAGCTCTACACATTCTCCCTTCTATTACATGTTTCAGAGAATTCTGAGGCCAACTTAATTTTTTTTCAATTAGCCTGTTCTTTTTAATCCCTGAATGGATGCTGTGGAGGCCTTGATGGTTCAGAAGCTCTCCAATTCCTAACATTCTTCCTATTTGGGTGAAAATCCACCTTTCATGGGTTTTAGTGGAAGACAAGCCTCCACCTCTCTGTATGAAGCTGTATATCACTATATTCCTTTTTTTCCTCACTAATAGGTAGATACCTTGCTCATTTTTTAAAATGGGTTTTGCTGTATTTTTTTCTGTAAACTACCATAGCTTCCTCAGTTAGCGGAGAAGGTTTGTGTCACATATTATCTAAGAGACTGACACACCAAGAATTTGTTCCTTGTCCTTTTTATATACGTATACACATATACCTGTATATGTATACATATATATTACAGTTAATACATATTTTTGTATCATATATGTGTGTGTTGTTATTTACTCTCTAAGTCATGTCTGACTCTTTGTGACCCCATGGACTATAGTCCTCCAGGGTCCCCTGTCCATGGGATTTTCAAGGCAAGACTGTTGGAGTGAGCTGTATTTTCTTCAAGAGATCTTTCCAACCTAGGGATTGAAACTGCATTACCTGCATTGACAGGTAGATTCTTTACCACTGAGTTACCTGGGAAGCCCCATCATATATGTATATATAATATACATTTTTATGTTGAATATTGATCATTTGATTTTGTTTTCAGATACCTCACCTTAAAATTACT
Source organism: Tragulus kanchil (assembly GCA_022376925.1). Lineage (NCBI taxonomy): Eukaryota > Metazoa > Chordata > Mammalia > Artiodactyla > Tragulidae > Tragulus > Tragulus kanchil. The sequence goes on along the minus strand of JAIOJX010000026.1, from coordinate 262,687,150 downwards.
AAAATGAGATTTTTAAAGGTAGAGCTGCATTAGAGAAATTGGACATACTTTGGTCATTCCCTCCCTCTGCCTGCTCTTGTTTGATACCATGTTTAAAATTGGTTTAGAGACCTCTTAGCATCAAAGACTCATGGATATTTGCTCATTCTGAGAGCATGCATTAAGCAGGTCATAAGAAACCTTTAAAAAGCAAATTCATAACTACTGTCCAGTCTGTATTCTCCACAATGCCGAATATAATGTGGCACATTTTTCATGGTTGAAAAGTAATAGTTTTATATTTTATCCAATGTGGCCAGATTCACAAGAAAAAAATAGGTTCAGTGTTTCAAAGATTGCTTGTCATGAGGGCTGCCGTGTCTGACCTAAGCAAAGAACAGGGCCCACTGCCAGATAGAGAGTAAAAATACAACCTTGTCTGTCCAGGAGCCCCTGCAATACCTGCTAACCTTGTCTAATAGTAACAGAAATTACTTTCACTCACAAGAGCACCCCAGTTTAGATGATATAATAGGTATAAACCCTGTGTGCCCAGTGTCCAAGCCCTGTTTCACAAAGCAGTCAACAACAGTATCACCAAAAATGAATAATTCCCGAAGACAGCACTCCTCAGGGCTCCTGCCAAACAGTACCGATCCAAACCTCCCAATGTCATGAATACTCTATTCGGTCTTGGTTTCTACACTCAGTATCAGTTCAGCTGGAACTTTTAACTCAAGCAGTCAATTAAATTATCAAAAATAACGGCACTATTTCAGGGAAAAATTCATTCTAAATCACTTTAATGGCCACTAGGTTTTTGCTCATCAGTGTATTTTGGTTCCTGGGTTAGCTGTTGTCCTGGGACTTGAAAGAGTAGTGTCAAAAATGATTTAAGTTGAGCTTTCTCAGTGAGCCTGATGAACCACACCCATTTCAAATCCAGTTATTGATATTTCAAGTTCAGTGTTGTTCAAGAGGTCCACGATTTCATTGATTTACTTCTGATAGAGCAGTGGTCTAACAGGAGGTTTATAAATTGACCAGCCCTTCTCTAATCTAGTGTAACCTACAGTATATCAAAGAGACATGTCTGAAGTTTGTGGATATGTTTACAGCTGTCTTCCTTAGTTTCAGGAAAGAATGACATTTTTCCTTCTATGTACCTATTTTTGATAAGTTCTACTCTAATTTTGTATATTTAGAGTAGCTATTATAAATATGCTATGTGCAGAGTTGAGTGAAATCATCCATAGGTTTTTACTTTGAGTTTGTATTTAAAATTAGCCATGCTTCACTTTTCACTTTTTTTTTTTTTAGGCTAGTTTAGATATTTTAAAATTACCTATTTAACTTAAAACGTATTATAGATGCCCATTTTTACAAAAAATCATTGAAAGTTAAAAAAAAAACTTAAAAATCTATTTCAAATAAAAATTAGATTTTAAAGTTGTTTTCTAGAAATTAATTGTAAATATATTCTAAATTTTGACTTAATTCTAGAGGATAGAGCTTAGTCTCATGCATTTGATGTTATGATTTCTAAGATGTACATGAAGCCATTTATGAACTATATAATGAGGCAATTTTCTGTTTCCCTATTTCTCAAGTTGTAACTCTTTAATGTGACCTACAGAAATCAACATCTAAACCAAAAAGTCTTCCAATAATCCTCAGTCTGTTCAACTGAACCTCATATAGAAATTTATTTTGTGCAAAGTCAAACCATACATTTAATGCAGAGGTCACCTCAAAGTGTCATTTCTGTGTAACTTACATTTAGGGAGAGACAAAAGCTAGAAAAGAAATAAGTGGTTACATGGGACCAACTCCCGATGTGACTGACATACTGAACTAGATTTTCTTAGCACCTAACCTACTTCCTGGTTGTAAACATTTTTATGTAGCTTTTTAAAGCTACATGAGTTACTGATTTGCTCTCAAAGACTAAGTTGGGACCTAGAAAATAGTACACAATTATAAACAGAGGATCTTTAAGTAAACAGAAAACAAAAGTGCCTATTAAGTGAAAACAGAATTCAAATAAATATAAATAAAATAAAGTTAAGAATGTGGTAAGAGGGGCTTCCCCTGGTGGTTCAGTGGGTAAGGACACTGCCTTGCAGTGCAAGGGGCGTCGGTTCGATCCCTGGCCTGGGAAGATCCCATGTGCCGCGGAGCGGCTGGACCGATGTGTCCAATTACCGATATTTTGTCTAGTATATCAAAGAGACATGTCTGAAGTTTGTGGATATGTTTACAGCTGTCTTCCTTAGTTTCAGGAAAGAATGACATTTTTCCTTCTATGTACCTATTTTTGATAAGTTCTACTCTAATTTTGTATATTTAGAGTAGCTATTATAAATATGCTATGTGCAGAGTTGAGTGAAATCATCCATAGGTTTTTACTTTGAGTTTGTATTTAAAATTAGCCATGCTTCACTTTTCACTTTTTTTTTTTTTAGGCTAGTTTAGATATTTTAAAATTACCTATTTAACTTAAAACGTATTATAGATGCCCATTTTTACAAAAAATCATTGAAAGTTAAAAAAAAAACTTAAAAATCTATTTCAAATAAAAATTAGATTTTAAAGTTGTTTTCTAGAAATTAATTGTAAATATATTCTAAATTTTGACTTAATTCTAGAGGATAGAGCTTAGTCTCATGCATTTGATGTTATGATTTCTAAGATGTACATGAAGCCATTTATGAACTATATAATGAGGCAATTTTCTGTTTCCCTATTTCTCAAGTTGTAACTCTTTAATGTGACCTACAGAAATCAACATCTAAACCAAAAAGTCTTCCAATAATCCTCAGTCTGTTCAACTGAACCTCAT